>OX465252.1:10486446-11001390 GCA_949987775.1 Aproaerema taeniolella | reverse complement strand
ACTCAAAAAGTGCGGTAGTCACTTTCTAAGGGTATGGAGGGGGTAGCTATGACGTATCAAAGATGGCGGCTGGTCCTATTTTATTTACGCTATATTTAGATAACTACTGGGCAGATTTACTTAAATAGGGTCTCAAATGAAAGATAATTTAATATACATTGTTTTATTCTAAAGATGCATTAGTGTAAACCTAGTAACAAAATAAATATTTTCAAAAAACGACATTTTGTAAAATGAAACTTTTTTTTACTGTGTGAAAAGAACAGAAACCATTATGGTTACAGTAATTTAGCTTATTATAAAAAATAGCTACACTTATCAGCATTCTAATGAATCTAAAAACGTTTATATCGAGCTGTAAACAATGGAACTGCAGTCGTCTAAGTGAGCGTGGGTAGCGCCGAACTGACTACGGTACTTAGATTTGGGTACGAATAATCTTGAAAATAACGTGATAAAACGAGTAGAATCACAGCAAAATGAAAAAGTATTAGGAACAGGCATATTTTTTTTACAGGCATCATTTTTTTTGTCAAAAAATTTTCTTCATTAAATAAGTAATGATTTAAAAAATTCGTAAAAAAAACGAAAAAATTCGTTCGTAAAAATTTACGAACTATTTTCAAAAGTTCTCGTAACAAAAATAACGCTTCGTATCATATCGAAATAAAACTCTTCATACTTGCACGTACTTGCATTATATTTCAAAACAAAGGACTCAATGGTACTGGTCTGTACTGATGGACATAAGAGTGTAAACGTACGCACTCGAGGCAGAGGCAGGTCGCTGACGTGCAAGAGTGTACAGCCGCCGCTATATTTTTTACATCGGCAACACTGAGATTCATTCCGAGGAATCCCTGCACCGTGCTGCGCCGTGAACTTTGGCACTTGTCGCTTCATTCATTTGAAATCATTTGGTCAGGCCTATGACACTGTTAGTACTAATAGCTGCGAAATGGCGCTGCTATCGCCTTTAAATCGCCATCTTGTGACGTCATGCTGTATGTCAAGATAACCTCAAACTTCCATGATGGCGTCTTGTCACTGAGCAAGTACAAGTACGGTATTATGTATGATTGCTCTCATGGTTCGCACAGCCGTTTACTGAAGTGCATTGCTAAATAAATGCAGTACTTATTATCAGTTTCCGTCGCGGAAATGACTAAAATGCATTTATATTTATTTTATTTTATGATTGTCATAAGAATCTTTTGCCATGTGTAACCCGTATTATTACCATTTAGCTTTGATTCCATATAAAATTTTGTTATTTATTTTGTACGTACGTGAAAAAAAATATTTTCAAGTGTCAAAACTATCAACAACATTTGGTAACAATTTTATATCTAAAATAAATACATTTGTTTTGCAAATTATAATATAAGTTTTTTTATGACTACTTTATAATAAATCTAAACAAACAAATGTGAAATACACCTTATTTATTCTATGCCTAAAACTAACGGTCTGATTTTGATGGAATGTGCTGCTCTAGATTAATAAATAAGCTACTTTTTATTCTGAAAAAACTAAACCTTATGTTCCAACAAATGGTGTAGTAAGTATTAGGAAATGAAAATATGAACAGTGCTTTCTGCAATTCTTTCTATCGATAAATAGCTAATTCGCTCAGTCGAGCTTTCAGTGAACCGGCTTACCTGCAAATCGTGCCATCGGCAAAAAAAAATTATTTAGAACGTCCTTTCGGCGAATTGAGCTGTCTGCACAACAAGGTATCGGCTGAAGATTTTTTCTTTCAGCCGATGGTCGGCGAACAGTGATTTTTATATACAATTTTATCGCTCAAGAGTAATTCTATGAACCCTTGCGAGCTCGAGTTGAGTGCTCGTGTATTTTATGTTGAGTTTGAAGTTGAGATTCTTGTCACAAATCCTCCTCCGTCGACGATTTTTTCATCTTAGGTTATTTTTGCAACCTGCTTTAACATGGAAACGCATAAGTGTTGTGTTGGTGGTTGCACTGCAATAGGTGAAACACTAAGGTTTTTTTGTTTCCCGAGAAACAGTTATCTAAGAAGTTTGTGGATATGTCTTTTCTCGCGCCAACACATCCTATACTCCTTGAACTCTCTGAAGAGCAATTGTTGAAACAATGCGTTTGTCAAAAACATTTTGACAAAACAACTTTCCATCACGTGGGTCAGCTACAAAGAGCAGAGAGAGTAATGTGTAACCGTGTAATGAACTAATGACAGTGGGGTCACCAAAAAAGATAACAATTCAATAATTATAGTAGTCTTTCAAGTTGCCTGACAGCTCCCGCCAAAAAGGTCAGACGTTGATAGTCATTGAAAATTTTTATTTTTTCGTTAACTTTTCCATTGATTATCATTGAACCATTTTGAAAACATGAGAGTATTAAAGGTGTCACCTGGGTGTCACTCAAAAAAGTTCTTATCAAAAAAGTGAATTGTTCTGCGCTACATGATATTGACGGAATTGTGGCAACACATACGGGTCTATATTTGAGAATCTATCTATTCACTTTTATTTACTAGTTCTGGAAATTGGTTAAGCCTTTAGCGAAGTACCTATTCAGTTGTACAACAACTCAACTATAAGTACCATAACCTTGCCTCTCGTGAACTGACTAGATGTCTTACCACTGCAATACAGATTTATTCCTAGTGCAGGGTGAGTCGGCTGACAGTCTGTCCCATGAAGAAACCCAATAGGCATATTTATTACACACTGTACTTTAAAACTGTACCTACTGCTTTTAAGTATTTAAGTAATGTTAGTTATTATTACCCAGCAGCATGTCAAAGATTTATTTGTTTGTTCTCGGGTCATGGGTGTTTGTATTTTTCTTTATGTGTGTTTTAAGGGACCCACGACACAAGGGAAAACCTTAGTGTGGGCCTTTGAGTGTGTAGTGTTTATTTATTTGTTTATTTATAATTATTTTTGAGAGCAAAATGAGGATTATACCCCAGAAATGACTTTGGTGATTGGAAGGGCTGGTACGTATATTTATTATTTAATGAAACTATGTATCTAAAAAATCAATCAGGGTCAAAAACATTTGATTCGTGTAAATTACATAATCTAGTTATCTGAAAAGGAGATGCTTTCGTTTTTATTTAGATTGCATTTGAATTTTTATCTGTCTTTTTAAAGTGCAATCATCCTCCAAGAACAGACAAAAAATTAAACTTAGAGGGCACCAACCTAGTAGCTGTTACGCAGCAACAACATAAAGGCAACAGCTACTCAAGAGTCTGTTTCAACTCATGTATGATTTATTAAAATGGGTCAAATATTCAAATAAAAAAAGCTTAATTGATGCTTTTAAACTAGCAAAGTTTAGGGCTCCTCATGAAGCTAAAGAACTTTTTTTAAAGGAACCCATATCAAACATCAACTATTTTTTTAGTTTTGAAAGGCGATAGCAGCGCCATTTTGCAGTTATTGGTACTAACAGTGTCATAGGCCTGACCAAATGATTTCAAATGAATGAAGCGACAAGTGCCAAAGTTCACGGCGCAGCACGGTGCAGGGATTCCTCGGAATGAATCTCAGTGTTGCCGATGTAAAAAATATAGCGGCGGCTGTACACTCTTGCACGTCAGCGACCTGCCTCTGCCTCGAGTGCGTACGTTTACACTCTCATGTCCGTCAGTACAGACCAGTACCATTGAGTCCTTTGTTTTAAAATATAACGCAAGTACGTGCAAGTATGAAGAGTTTTATTTCGATATGATACGAAGCGTTATTTTTGTACGAGAATTTTTAAAAATAGTTCGTAAAAATATTAAGAAAATTTTTTTGACAAAAAAAAATGATGCCTGTTAAAAAAAATGATGCTTGTTCATAATACTTTTTCATTTTGAATGATGCTTGTTCGTAATACTTTTTCATTTTGCCGTTTTGTCACGTTATTTTCAAGATTATTCGTACTAAAATCTAAGTACCGTAGTCAGTTCGGCGCTACCCACGCTCACTTAGACGACTGCAGTTCTGTAGTTTATAGCTCGATTTAAACGTTTTTAGGTTCATTAGAATGCTGATAAGTGTAGCAATTTTTTTATAATAAGCTAAATTACCGTAATCCTAACGTTTCTGTTCTTTTCACACAGTAAAAAAAGTTTAATTTTACAAAATGTCGTCTTTTGAAAATATTTATTTTGTTACTAGGTTTACACTAATGCATCTTTAGAATAAAACAATGTATATTAAATTATCTTTCATTTGAGACCCTATTTAAGTAAATCTGCCCAGTAGTTATCTAAATATAGCGTAAATAAAATAGGCCTGGCCGCCATCTTTGTTACGTCATAGCTACCCCCTCCATACCCTCAGAAAGTGACTACCGCACTTTTTGTGTTCAGGAACATATGCCAAATAAGTACATACCAGTAGTTCGTATGGCGGAGGTAAGTCCCACGGAAATGAAGTCATTCTCCTTGGGTCCCGTTCTATTAGTTTTTTTTAAATATGTTTAGCGGATATTAGTAAAAACGCAACTTTATGTATTCCTCGAATCTAAAAACCCACACAACTGCTAAATTGTCACGAATAGTTAATAAAATAACAATATTTTTTTTTTTCAAACCAATTTATTGTTGTGTGTTGGTCAACAGCAAGTAACTTAAAAACTTTCAGGATCTTTTTGGCGGAAACGAGTATATGGTCTAAGGTCCACTTTAACTTATTTTTTCTATGTCTATGCTAAGGTCGTATCTAGGATTTTTTTTTTCATTCTGCAAGAAAAATGTCAATAAAATTGTTGCGTATTTGAAGTATGGGCAACATGGGCATTAATTATTTTTAACATTTGAATTCTAACTTTGCTACAAGTGAGCAAAGTTATAATTCAATTTAAATACTTAATTAACTTTAAAATCTCGAACTAGCGAGGAATCGAACCTCGTACCTATTACCTACTGAACACATTTCAGTGGGCAGTAAGTGATTTTATAAGTTACTAAAAAAATGCTAAAGTGTGAAATTACGGTTTTTTATCTAGCTGGAGGTAGAACAGCGAGTAAAGTCGTGTGAAATGGCTTCTTTAAAACGCAGTGACATACTCTTTGGGCTTCTTCTGGGCGAGCTCGATACTTCCTTGATCACTGAGCTAAGTATGTGCTAGAATGTTAGATAGTGGTCTAGCCATTATGGCCAATTTTAAAAAAGGTTTGGTGCTTCATTAACTGCAATCAAGACACGTTAAAACTTCTAGTCGACCCCTGTCTTATCTCTGCTATTTATAACCGATTATTCGGCAACCAACTGTACGTCCGAGATAAAGCTCGGATCGCGCGTACAATAAAACATATATACACTAACTACATGGGCTATAACCGTAGTATAGCTCGGCGAGCATTATTTCACGTGAAAACATATTATTCCACAGCCGTGAACAATTCTGTAAACAAACGAGACAGAGCGTAGGCGCCTGTGTACATTAGGGATTTAGTAACTCGAGTTTCGTTCTAATAACAACCGCTGTTTTTAACCGACTACAAAAAAATACTTGGTGGTCATTTATTTAACCTAGTAGCTTTCTGTCCGCTTCTTTTTTCGCGTGGAAAAGTACTATCCATGTGCATAAGTCATGGCGCCGTCGTCGTCGCTCCCGTTACGTTATATTAAAGGCAGGACAAACAAGCTAACACTCTATCTTTAAACTATAATAAGGAAGGATAATATGTTGTACACTTATTTTCAGAGGCGGTCTGAAAATATTTAGTCTTATATTTTCAGACAGCCTATGACTTGGTTTAGCACTGTAGTCAACCGAAAGGAGCCGGAACCATCAGCTCTCCGAAGTCCAAAAGGATTCTTTTATTTTTTCTGTTTTGAAATAACTTACTCGTTTAGGTAACTTTAATTCATTATCTTTGCTGTCTAGCAGCATACTTTACTGCAGTTATAAATAACTTTTGAAAATTTTTTCGTGACTCATCTTACGAACATGCTGTATAATTTTCCAGCGTTTGTTTGTTTACTTCAGAGTAAGAACACTTGATGTGGAAATTTTTATACCGCAGTTATACATACTTTCTTTAATACTTCAGCCGTCCTTAAATCACATATTTTACGAACTGTCGACTGTACGTACAGTCCAAAAATAGGTTCGAGTCACGACTCAACACTTCAAACCCCTCATAAAAATCTGTTTGTCACCCTGTTTATAGTGTAACTGTTATTTGGCACACCTACCCATTGTTATCTAAACAAAACACAATCCTATTTCCAATGTTTAAGTAGATATACTTAGAGCAAAATTACTAGAATAGGTTTTAAATGAAAATTATATTTTAAATATAAAAAATAATATATTTTTAAATATTAAAGAGACTTGTCATTAAAATAATAGCGCACATCGGTATCGTCATTAGAGTCATTACTGCACTTAAAATGTCTTTCAGCAATTAAAATTGCCCAAAATCATGTGTATATTAAGGAATATTTAAGGAATATTAATTATAGAGCACTCATATATTTAACAAAACGGTTGAAATAAATACTGTCAAAGTTAAAAAAAAACTCCTAACATTCCGAACCTCCAAAAAAATTGAGTTCTAAGTGTGCGATTTCAGAATTGCATTAATTAAAAAAAAAAAAAAAAAAAAAAAAACGCTACACACTCAAAGGCCCACACTAAGGTTTTAGTGATTCACTAAGTAAAATAAGCTAGAAGATCTATGTAAGCTAGAAGAGATCTATGCTTGTTAAATTAGTTTTCAGCTGTTTCATATAAGTAATAATATTGTCTAGTAGTGTACTCAATGAAAGTGACAGGCGTTTTTACCACCTGCCAAATTTATCGTAGTAAGTACTTATAGGTAAGTATTGTTTACAAACAGGCGCATCTGCCGGGTTCGTTGACTCAGGGGCAAAAGGACACTATGACAAAATGAATAACGTGCCAATTTTTCCTCCAACCACTCACCCGTGAAAGATAATATTATTGTGGTGTGATGACGAATATAATGCGACAACACTCTTTCGGAATTCGGAGAAAAATTGCCGGCACAGAGCTTCGACCGGACAAAAATGTATTTTCAGTTCTACAGCAGTTCTAAGTATGTCTTATGAATGTAACTTTTACGGTCAAGTTTATCTATGATTTAGGGGTGCACAAGATCGCCTCCCTTTCTGTGTGTTTAACTTTGGCTCTCGATTTTCCCGAAATAAAGGTACATTTAAACCTTTATTGTAAGGTTAAACTTGAACTACACTAATAGTAATGATTACTTTTATTACAGCCACAACAATGACACTGAAAATGTTGCCTTTGAAGGTACTTATACTAATTGTCTATTTCTTTGTTTTCTTACGACTGTTAATAATAGGAAAATAGTTTTCTTTATATTCAATAAGCATGAAAATATAGCCTTCCTTGCTGGACTGGGAGTGAAAGAAAAACTTAGAATGTGCCAGCTGCCTACTCTTCCCAGGTATTCAGTAAAAGTCTATAATGGGCGAAAGGCTGACCACCTCTCACCATTATGCAACTTGTTCTATCTGATAATGATAACCCTCACAATTTGTGTCAAACGTGACATCTAGTGGTTCTAGAACCACTGATGCTCTGCCTACCCCGTTAGAGATTATAGGCGTGAGCGTATGTATGTATGAAAATATTATATGAAACCATTTTGTACCTAAGAGCTGTTTTGGTAAGGTAATCTATAATATAAAAAAAACATACAGTCGAATTGAGAACCTCCTCCTTTTTTGAAGTCGGTTGAAAATGAATCGCAAAATGTGTTGGTAAGCGCAAAACTCGAGAACAGCTGGACCGATTTGGATGATTCTTTTTTTGTTGTGTTTCTTATTGTCACGACCAGGTTTATATTTAAAAAAAAAATGAAAATCCACCGGGACAATTCCCATGGGGACGAAGTCGCGGGCGGACAGCTAGTGTTTAATATGTACTTATGTTGTATCGATAGACCTTATTAGAAGTTTATCGTGATAAAAACTCGTAAAAGTATAAGTTTTCAGATCAAAAGTTATATGCACACATCAACACGGTCTTGGGATATTGCACGATTTTTCATACAAAAGAGGTCTGTTTGAGAAGCTATAAAAGCATACTCGGGATACACTGAGGGCTATAATTTTCAGACTAAACCTGAATTTTCAATTCTAGTAAATAAATTTTGTTTTACTTGGAATTTGGGAAAACGTGACGGAAACGAAAATGAAAATGCACTTTTTGCCTGCTTTTTGTATGAAAAAAGTCGAATTTACGCAATTTCCTTTTTCATTTTCATCACGTTTTCACAAATTTTAAGTAAAACAAAATTTATTGATAAGAATTGAAAATTCAGGTTTAGCAATTGCTTTTCTGAAAATTATAGCGCTCCATGTATCTCAAGTATACTTTTTTAGCTTCTCTGACAGACCTCTTTTCTATGAAAAATCGTGCAATATCCCTAGACCGTGTTGATGTGTATATATACTTATATAATATTATAAAGAGAAAAGATTTGTATTTTTGTATGTACCTAACGAATAGGCTCTGAAACTACTGGACCGATTTCAAAAAATCTTTCACCATTAGGATGCTACATTATCCCTGAGTAACATAGGCTACATAATTTTCCCGAATTCTCACGGGAATGAAGTCCCGAGCGGGATGCTAGTCAAATATAAATAAATAGTTTTTATAGCTTCGTCGTTTGGTCTGGGCCTACGCATCACATCAAAAATAGTTTCATGTAATGTTTTTGAATGTGCGGACAGCACGCCTATTAAAATTCGCTACATTAGGTGGTACATACATTCTATAAAATATGTAAATACTGAAGTACATAAAATATAAATGAGATTGCAAGTTTGTGTCACGCACATCTTATGAAGATAATCTTTATAAAAATGATGTGAATCTTGTTGACAAAACAGATAGCAAAAATGCTCGAAGTTCGAAGTTCTCGAGTGTTTTCGAAGTTTCTCTGCTCTCTAAGTACTTACCAGCTAAATGTTTTTTCGTATTTTATTACCTAAAGTTAGTGAAAAGACGTTCTGTCCAAGAAAGTTAAGTCCTTCATTCAAAAAATCCCTGTAAGTAAAACACAAGTAGAAGGAAATACAGCTAGATAAGTACTCGTATTAATCGAGTTTTAAATCATATCCAACTAAAAAAATATACAATGATTTTTACGTGTTAGACGAATTAAGGGAGAGGAAAAATCCCGTCGAGCAGTTTTTCCTATGTTAATTTATGATCCGTTTCGTCGTATGAGGAGATGCCAAAAGATGAGTGATAACGATAATTAACTGCGAAAAGAATGATCTGACTTCACAAACATGAAACTCACTAATGACGATGCATTCACAGATCCAGCAAGATAGAGTCGTGTACAAAGTCACAGATTGGGGTCACCAAGGGGCGTACAAGCTTTCTCGAACGTTTGTTTACGTTTTTCTTGACCACGTTTCCGGCTAAAAATACGATAGCATCCTGCCGTTTGAGGCTCACGCGATTGGTCGGCGCGAGCGCAGGAAACAGGAGGACTCGGCGCTTGAGGCCGAGGGCCCGCCTCCCCCCGCGCGTGCCTGTGCCTGTACCGCAATATGACTGTCGTAAAAGCAGCAGAAATAACCCTGAACGCGGGAAACAGAAAACTTTCAGTCAGTCGTGTTGTGCGTCTCACAGTGTTAACAAGTGACAGCAATCATGGTTCTGGACACAGAAGATTGGGTAGGTGTCTTTAATGATAATTGTAAATGATGTGGTTTTCAAGAAGAATAGGTACCTACCTAACAATCGCGGTCGTTTTGTACCACTTTTATACTGAAATTGAAACTGCATTCGATACAATAATTATGATTTAAAAAAATATTAGATACTTATTAGCGATGGCATTAAGTGCACCTTCTGCACTTTCATCACTTTTAAGAAACATGTAAGTGGCTATTAGTAAATTTACTGTTTTAGTTTTCTGGAGTGATTCACAAAATAGTTTTTAAACTTATCTTTATGACGTCATGTTCTCCGCCAGGGGATTAATTTTGCATAGAGATACATCAAAAAATTAAAATGATCAAGTTTACCTTTATTCGATTGAATTTGGGTTTGGAACTTTAATATTTCTAATCTGGATTTATAATTCAACTTCTCAGCCACTATACAGCCTGTTTCTTTAGGGTCACACAGTAGAATTTAAAGGATTGTACTAAATCGAAAGTAGGTTAGTAATTATTTGTTAATATTAGAAGACTTAACCGTAACTCCACTCTTAATAAAAAGTAGCACCAAGTTAGGGAAAGTACTGATTTAGATTTAATTAGCTTGAAGTACTATCACGTGCATTATTTCTTCACTTCTGAATAAAAGCGCAAGCTAAACGTCTATTTTCGTTCCAATTGCACATCAAATATATTTATGCGGTTTACTTATGCGTGGTTTCGGGAACCTGCCTTAACGATCTGCAGTGAAGACATACTTACGTAATTTTTCCAGTTATGTCAGGTCTCGATGCAACCTGCGTGATACTCATAACGTGTTGAGAGGGTAAACAACCATGCAGGGAAACAGATTTGGGATGAAATAATATGCTTTCGGTTTTTCTTTTTCTTTAGCAGCCATAAACAACTGATGACCCGAATCACCCATGATCACCCATGACCCGAAGCCTCTGCTTTTAAAGCAATTATTAGCACTAAACGAGATTTTAACTCAGAAACTTTGATTAAGTGGTACTACCACTCACAGATCTATTATTAAGCTTTCACTATCTATTATTATTATAATGCTTAAAGGCTTTAGCTTTCCACAAAAATGCTCTAGTCTAATAGGCCCTAGACAGTTGAGTATAACTCAAACACTTCCAATAGCAGCTTCAACAAACATTAAAACAGCTGAGTCAGTTTGCTCCCAAATGCCATTTATAACAAAAGCAATAATATACTTCAGCGTTTGTGGATAAATTAAACACTCACCACATGAAGATTGGAAGATGAGAACTTACAATGCTTCATGTCAGATAAGGAAAGTCACCTTACGCAGAGCTTTGGACTTTTCCTTTACTTCCAACTTTTAAGCGTAGCAAATAACTAAGGAGTTTCAGATTCATAGCAGAGCTGTTAATCTGCTTTTATGACAGCCGGGATTAAATCACAGTTTATTATCGTCATTAACTGTTCGCGTACTAGAAGTTCTTGCGAAATCGGATATAGTCGTTTCAATTGTTTATGTGTATTTCAAAACAACTGTAATTCACAAGGCGCGTTCCGTAATCTATTATTTTGGGGCAATTTTTTTGAGATCAGAGGAATAATTGAGATTACTAAGTGCATTCATATGTATCCATATTAAACGCTTTTATACATACATAAACATAGGAAATTTAAAAATATTTGACTATATCCATGAAAACAAGAGATTTTTTTTTAAATACACGAGTAACAAGACAAAGAAAAAAGGCTTCACATATAACCTGATGTATTTTGGAAGCCTTTCAGTGCAAATAAAAGTAATCAGTAAATTAAATATTTAAAAGTTACGCGACAGCACTGAATTGAATGACACGACATTTTTTTAATCGACAATACATTTTCGATGTCATAGATTCCATACATTTTTTTTCAAGTACCTAGGTATTTTGACAGATGTTGTCGTGCAAACATATTCTGCTTGATGGATACATTCCGGAACCGGATGATTCACGCCTTTTGCTAATTGATTTGGGTAATTTCTCATAATTTACAGTACAAACATACAGACATAACAAAATAAACAACTTTAAAAACCATCTTATAATAAAAAATAAAAATAAAAACTTCAAAAACTACCTACCCTGAAGATCATCTTTTAGCTAAGGTTGTAACTCATTCTGCAACAAATATACCAAATAGGCAAAAACACTTTGAAAATATTAAGAATTTTTATCAAAGATACCTATATTAAATAGTAAATGTTTAATTAGTTCGTTTTCATGATAAAGTTTCAATATTTTTTTAGATGTGGCGTTTATAAAAGTGTTAAGAAAAATAAACTTAAATTTTTTTCAGGCCGATGAGCTGCCCCCGGAACAGATAGCCGGTGAGTCTTTGATAAATTAAAATAACTGATCAATAAAAAAAAAGATTAATAAATAAAATTACACAACTGCGAAACTTCACTTTGACAGGCAACGCCACCGCGAAAAGTTGCTCGCCCTCTGGCGTTTTCAAAGTGAAGTTTCACTCTGACCTCCATAAGTTAAACCGTTTAATTTAACTGGCATAACGCGTGAGTTTGTCGTACTAGACCCGCTGACCACTAATTTGTAGGCTTACTTTACTGCGGTTTTGAATCATTTTTTTTTACTGTTTTAATATTCCTAATTTTTCTACAATAATTGGCTTACCTTGACTTAATTAATTCGCTTTTAACTAATGCACTGTATCTTTACCACGTAGAATTTGGCTATCATCCAAAGATCACTCGGTCACTTAGCATTTCAAGTACTAAAATATGATTCGACTGTAATTGATCAATAGTTTACTTTATTGGCTGCAGAAAAAAAAATTCGTGGTGAAGTTTTGTTTTGTGTTTTGTAATTCGTGTTGAATGTATATTTTTTTTTCTAAAAATAAGTAAATCTCTCAAAAAGATTTATTTTAGATTGCTGAATTGAAATGGAACAAAACGCTAGGACTTGGCATGAGCATGATAATAAAGAAAAAAATTTAAATGCTGACATAGATTAGAGGAAAAACTCGCAAGCTCAGATTTGGCTGCCAACCAACGCTGACTTCATAAAAACAAACGCGGGCTTCGCATATATTATTTTATTTCTACCAAGATTCACGTGTGGGCTTCATTAATGGGCCAAATATAGAACTTAACTCAGGCGTAAGGGGTGTGGTTGCCGAAATAACACTTGACTTATTTTTGGTCAGAAAGTACTTCTATTTCTAACGAACATTACGACATATTGCATGGATCGTTTTGTCCATTCAAAAAGATCCTCCGAAGTAATAAAATGGTCCAGAGTAAAGTAGGTAATAGGTAAACTTAGTTGAAAAGTTTACCTATGCATCACTCATTCAACATTGGCATAGCAGATAGAGTCGAGATACCTGGGTCTTAATGCTATTCATTATGCATATGATTATAGATTAAATTTTGCAAGGAATCTTATAAAGTAAATAAATAAACAAAAAATAATTATTAATTATATTTAGTGATAAATCAGCCCTGTAATTTACAACAATTTGTAAATTCAGTTATATATGAAGTAATATCAAATTGAAATTCAATCTTAGTTTTAAATCTAGCCTAAACTTTATACTTTTATATCTAGTTGAATTCATTTACTTCATAAATTGAAATTCTCTAAGTAATCTAAACGATGAATCTTTATCCTTTGACTGTATCAATGAAAAACTAAAATAGAGTCGAAATAAGATGTAAGCTTGTAAGTTAAACGGACCGACATGACAAGCAGACAATGGGCCGCTGACAGTTGAGCGACAACACGCGGTGAAAACACGGCTGGCTCGCATCCTACTGTAGCCGCGACAAATAATAGTATTAAAGGGGTTTAGAGAAAAAGAAACAGCTCTGCAATGTGTATAGAGCGGAAGGAAGAATATTTTGGATATCTAAAAAATCGCAACTATGTATAAGTTGAAAGATTGAACATCCGATAAAACTAAATATACTCGTACATCCACAATCCACGTGGTACTAAGATGCAAAATTGATCCGATATCTTTAATGCAGTTCTTCAAATTCCAATGAAGAAGCTCTAGTTGCATTTTAAAAAGCACGCGAAGGTTTAATTCTTCTTCTCGTATAGGTTAATGGCCGAAACGTTATTTGTGAGATTTGTCCAAAAACATTTAGAGTAAAGTATCATGCGTCCGGCATTTTCTGAAGTGTTGTTGCTTGCGGGCGCGAGTTTTGCGGGCGTACGTACGGGCGTGGCAACACGCTTGGCTGGCCGCCAATCTATCGTGAAAACTCAGCGCTCCGCATTGTTTAGTAAATCTCGAGCTGGTTTCTCAACAGCGGATTAATGTATGCTCGCCAGACGCAGATTGTCCTACTTCAACCAAAACGCAACACAAAAGGCTGATTTTAAATGCAGAATTTTAAAGCTCTACGAAGTCGAAGTTCCTGCTTTGACTTTGCTGTAGGTAGATCAAAGGCGAATACTTAACACTATCTTTATTCCGACTTATATACTCTTCTACATTATAACCCGTATCCGGTGGTATCAATCGATTTTGTGTAATCTGCCTATTCCGGTGGACTATGTGGATCGCCTTCGTTCATACTTTTTATCCGGCTGCAGGACATGAATCACTCAGTGGATAATTGCAACTGCATCTACTTGCAGTATTTACTACTAATTTAACTGACACACATTTAATAAATGATCCATTTAATTTTCACTGCTCTACGACGTAGGTGCATTGCTTTCAAATTAAGTAGCTTTGATTTATTCATTCAAATTAGTTTAAATCATGTCTCTCCAGTTTTCTAACTATGGCTTTGCTAGAGTAGAATATTTCTGTACATTTTTCACTAATAGCTCCAATAATTAAAATATAATTATATGTTACATCCAATATACTTGAATATACATTATTTTTAAAACAACGGGTAATATTTGAGACGATAAATGTAAATAAGGTAAAACAGTAACATGTAGTAGTGTTAAATTTGAATAAAGTATTTTTTAAAGTGGTCTTTATTAAGTGCTAATTTGCCTATTGGGCGCTGATACAATTCTTTCATTCACAATGTTAGTACGTTATTTTGTTAATCGACTAATCAACTCATTTCTATTGTTATTTTAGCTCTGTAAAGTTAATATATGTAAGTACGACAACTTTCCCTTGGGCAACATAAATCTTTGTCACCGTCTTCCTCTTTCCGATTAGAATTCCATTTTTAAAAGTCATTGAGACGAGTCTGTAAAATGTCATATTATCAAGTTTGTTGTGTGGTTCTTATATTTTTGTTCTCAACTATTTTCAATTGTCATAAAATAAATTATTTCCCTATTTCTCGACACGGCTTTTTGTTTTATTGAAATGTCTAGGTTGAGACTAGATGATAACTTTCCTAAGCCATAACACTTTGCATATTTTTTAAATGAAAATTAATAAATATTTCTAAAAATTTCATATGTAGTTATCACTTCACCGACTACTCTACATTATTTTAAAATTTAAATGTCTACAATAAAATTTCTAGCAAAATGTCAGTTCCATAGCGTAGAGATTTGCCAAGTTGTCAAATTTATGCTTGTCCAGTTTCGAACAGTTTAGAATACAAGCCAAATGCACCAATGAAATTGCTGCACAATGTAACTCCATGAAAACATGATTCATCTTTAATCTTTGGAAACGTCCGCCTCAATTCCCAAAATAAAACATGTAAATAGAAATGTTTTAAAAATACACGTTCTCTTTACCGTTCGATCCTCGAATACATGTCATGATCTAATCGGCCTTTTTATAATTCAAACGGCACGGCACGGCAGAGTTTGTATTACCATTACCCCTATGTTCCCAGCTTCTAGTATCACTAGTGCATAGGAAGCAATGGTAATAATTTTGTCATGCCGCTTTCGAATTATAAAAAGGCCCAATGTACACAAATAAAATCTAGATCGTTCAGAAATATTGCGTTTTTCATCTTGATGTAAAAGAACTAGCTTTTCATTTAGAGATTTGCAGGAAGCTTTGGGTTACGACAACTTTGAGCTAGCGGAAAGTGTAACTAATGTGTTGTGTGCTGTGAGCCCGCACAGACCCGCCCACGCAATACTGTGGGTGGATAATTAATAAGCAGCGAAAATCAAGAAAAAAGCAATAAAACGCAAGGGACTTTGAGACAACTGCCAAGACATCTTGATGATTAAAATTAACAACACGACTGTGGCGAAAATAAAATTTTGTTTTTAAACTATTTTCTTGCCAAAATATCGTGGGACAGCTGCGCGGCGTTGTAAGGGGAGCGGCGAATGTTATCTCATGATAAAATGAAAAGAAAAACATAAATTAGATTTTTTTCAAGATGTGTATCAGGTTGCGGTAAATGTTTGTAGTGTAGCTGGTTGTGGCGGTCATGAGCGAAATGGATGCGGGACTTGCGTCAGCGCAGTTATCGAAGTAAACGCGCAGGAAACGGAAGCTCGTGAAAAACGTCAACTTCCATGGGTTTCATGTTACGGTTTTAATGATTACATTATAACGACAATGAATGTCGTATTATTGGCAAAAAATAGTTTTGGTACCGTCCCGCTTCCAAAGGTTTAAAACTGAATTTTAATTAAACGTCGAGCAAAATCATTAATAATTATTTATTGAAAATATAAATTGAATTGAATTATTTTACAAATTCATTGCTTTGTAGGTACAAAAATAAAACGGATCAAAGCAGATTTTACGGAAATACTATCATCACCGACCTAACAATAAATCGTCTAATGTATTAAAAAACGGTTTTAACAAATAATCTTGTAATACTTTTCTGAACAAGAGAGAAACGATTTCAGCGGTTTATCTATCAGGAAAGCCATTAAAACTCCAAAAGAGTTTATTTCTGCTGCCCACGCGCTATCACGCATGTTTATCTAAAAGTGACGCACGCTCCGAAATATAAGTTATGTTTCGGAAAGTTATGATGAAAACTTTATTAAAGAGACGGTCGTTACCGTATATATTGTGCTTGTAATCTTACTTTACGACGAATTTTGTTTCTGAAAGAAGTAAAACAAAATACGTCCGTTTAGATTAAATAGTCTCACAAGTCAGCACAGCAGCTCTAGCACGATAACGACAAACTCGCGCTCGGCTCACGCTGAACCTTCACTTATTGGTTGCGCGAAGGTCCCGCACAAAGACTTGCTCGCCCTATGGCGTTGTCAATGTTAACATTTTGACATAGGGCCGCGGTGTTGTCGCGGCGCTGTCACTATCGTACTCGGCCTGCTGAAGAAATCGAGCTAAATTATTGTTTGACATCCCAAATTTCTGATACCATCGCAAATAATAAGTACCTTATAATTATATACTTCATTATTTCACTAAACATCTTATCGATTAATACTGAGTGAGACTTGTAAACACTTAGTCCAATGTTTCACAAGTTGTCATTTTAAATTATTAGTATCGAAATCTAGAGGCTTCCTATTTACAAACAACTACTAACTAAAAGTAATTAGGCTTCTAATTCTAAGCTTATAAGATTCAAATTTGCCTACTCCGTTTAACGTGTTATGTTTGGTTCGTGTCCTCATATACAGAGTGGTTTTTATTTGACGAAAGAAACAAAATTATATTGAGATATTTCGACAAGTTTTTAAATAATTTAAAACAACGTAAAGTATTATTTGGTTGATGATTTGTCAGAATAATTTAAGTACATTTCTCATGTCTATATTCCCGCTTACTAATCAGAAACGAATTATAAATCGTGAAGGCTGACAGTTTTTTAATTTTTATTGTACATTGTTACTTTAGGGGTGAAAGCAACTTATTTAAGTCTTGAGACGGGGTTTGGCGACCGAGCGTAGCGAGGGGGCTAATTGTTCGAGGGACTAAATAAGTCTTTCATTTGAGATAAACACTATGCTTTTCATTACGAATACAAAGATAGTAAAAATAAAAACATGAATAAGCTGAACTCATTACTGCTATGCGAAAGTTACAAAACTCTACAACTCGAAAAAACAAATAAAGATCGGAATGCCACTTTCCCGTCTATTATGTTTTTTTTTCTGTAGCTGGCCAGCTATTCAGCCATTATTTTTCATTTTCATCATTGAAAAAAATGCTAAATATTTTGCCAAAATCCATGTTATTTTAAAGAAATAGCTAAAAATAAAGCACAATTTTTTTTTATTATTTAATGAATACTTAACTTTTGTTATTTCAATTTTACATCGCGCTGTAACTGAGTGGCTGTATAGGAAGTTGGAACACGTTTTTTTGATACTTAATTTGGCAGTTGTCAGTTGAAAGCGATTCTCCCTAGGCTTGAAAAGTATTACTTTCAAGCCGCTCCGTAGGCAACTTCAGACCTACTTTCTGAGTATGAGTAATGAAAAGTCTATTTTACAGAGCGTAGAGTCAGTATAGAATAGATATATTATCTACATAGTTTACTAAGAGTCACAGCACCTTGTAGAGCATAGTTGTAGCACGTTGCGGTGCGTATATAGCCGGGTATAGGCCGGTGTTCCAAAATAGCTCGTTGCACAACTTATTCGCACTGCATCTAGGTGCATTGAACTGTCCTAATCGCATCGCACCCCGACGACCGTTCAGTGCAGCTCATTTAACTGTCAGTGCAGCACCAAATCGCTAACTGCAAGAGATTTTTGGTTCTTGAGCAAGTTGTGGGACGAATAAGGCAAAAATGAATCCGCAAATCAATATTGACGGTAGAGTTTATTTAAAAAACGCTTTCTTTTAGAGAGCAAAAATGTGGTATTTGAAACTAGATTCAAACTTGCGTTTATTCTAAATTCATCAAGAGTGGAAATTCTTTAAATCCGTTGAGGCCCTGAATCTTGGAAACGCTGGTGTGACTATAAATTCAAGTGTGTTTGTTACAGTGCTCCGCAAGGCCTTCGACGGCTTTGACCACAACCGCTCCGGCTCCATTCCCTGCGACTTTGTCGCTGACATCCTGAGGATGATGGGGCAGCCCTTCAACAAGAAGATCTTGGAGGAGCTCATTGAGGAAGTCGATGCTGACAGTGAGTATCTATTTGTGTGTCAGACTTTGTAGACGTATTATTCTTGTAGTCTTCCTGAATCCTGATACCACTTTGTTTAGAACTATCTTAACATAAAACACCGCTGCAATGTTCAACGATGTTTGTAGAAAAAGTATAAAAATCAAACGGGCTAATCAAAGAAAAGTTAATTTTGTAAAAAAAATGTAACTCAATTTACGTCTGAAATGGACCATAGGACCATAAGAGAAACTGATCCGTATGTTCCCTTGGTATTACTTTACCAACAAGACAAAAGTTTCCAAGTCTATCCCTCTGCATCTAAAAACTGCTACGAAGCGACACACGTTATGGTCAAGAGTGAACCCTTGCGTTGTAGAAAAAAATATAAACGCGCATATTACTATTTCAATCCATATAGGAACTTAGAATATACGAATTGAGAAACATCTACCTTCGTAGTTATACAAAATTCACTAGCATTCCAATACTGTGGGTAAGAGAGTAGAACAGCAGAAGGAAGGAACTAAACACTTTATTTCCAGCTACACTTGCTGTCGATTTGTCAAGACGCAACTATTTTTAACATAAAATAAAGATGTTTACTTTAGTCTCGGCTATAAAATTTCACCTTCTATATCGCCGAACGAATGAACTATAAAGACCGACTATAAAAATGATTTGGTTTTTATGACGCACTCGCGGAACTTCGATGGTTATATTGTTGTAATGTTATTATAGTCGTACGTAGCTTTATTAAAGCTCTATTATCTTTATGATTGAGCAAAAAAACTAGTTTAAATTCATATTATATGATGGTAACTTGAAAATATTCTGTCAAACAAGAGGAAATAATATAAAATCTGGATTACATTAGAAAAACTTTTAAAAGTATCATGAAATCTCACTTTCATATATTATTCATTTTCATATAAGTACTTGACTTTGCAAATAACATGTTTTTTATGACATTGAAATAAGAAATCCTTCTTAAGTGAAATTTGATTTAGGAAGTAACACCACTAAACTTGCCAAGATGATAGTATTTACGCTGCCTTGATATTTGGTGTGTCCTAAAGGCCACATTGCCAATCTTTGAGGGTGGTGTTCTAAACAAATACAAAAAATCACATGAATTACGATGTATTTCAGAGTCCGGTCGCCTGGAGTTCGGCGAGTTCGTGACCCTAGCCGCTAAGTTCATCGTTGAGGAGGACGCAGAGGCTATGCAGAAGGAACTTAGGGAAGCCTTCAGATTATACGACAAGGAAGGTAAGAGCTTTGAAAGTCTTTATTTTTCAGTTGAAAATCAGTTTGCTGTCTGTCATAGGCAACAAATTCGCTAAGCTCTGCGTCCTATTTACTGCTGCATCAGTTTGTTAATAATTAGTATATTGGATAAATAGGCATGTTGTAAAGAAACAATAAAGCTCATATTTTTCTGTAAATCTTTCTAACTTCATTAAAACGACTATACCTGTCAATGATGCATGGCTTCCCTAAGGGATACATCGCTTTCCTTCGACCACTGTTTTTTCATTGTGATCTTCACATTACGAAAGTCTTTCTTTTCGCGTCCTTTTTCCTGGCACTTAGACATTATTAATTTAACCTATCTGTTAAATGCTACCAAACTTTTTTCCATCCCTACAAATTCCTTATCCGACAGCAAAAACTTAACTCGTATACCAAAAAGTTAACAGAGTATGTGTAAATGTATGTATTTTCATATGTCTTCGTCCTATTTTAACTATTGTAAAAATAAATCATAAAGTTTAGTCTACTAGTAGAGACATATCAGATGTTGCTAAAACATTTCAGGCAACGGTTACATTCCCACGTCGAGCTTGCGCGAGATCCTGCGCGAGTTGGATGAGCAGTTGACAGAAGAGGAGCTGGACGGCCTTATCCAGGAGATCGACACTGACGGCAGCGGCACTGTTGACTTCGATGGTGAGTCCCTTCTTTCATAAATGATTTTTTGCAGCAGCTAGTTTTCTACACGCCGCTTCGCCCTCGTGGATATTCGGTTATATGGCGTTTCCGAAGTAACTCTTCAAATTTTTGGAATAAAAATATAATCTAAGTCCATCCTCCCTCTTACCTTAAGCTACATGCATATTTATCAAAATTTATTTGGTAGATGAGGCGTGAAAACGTAATAGACAGATAGACTAAATTCTATTCGCTTTTTTAACATTAGATTTCCTCAAATAAGTGTTAGCTTGTCATTCAATGTGTGCATAGACCATGCACGGGCAAGCAAACAGTGCAACGTTATCCAGCCGCCGCAAATAAATACTCTCGACTAGTATACTGGGCTAGGGCGGCATCCTCAGAGGGGCTTCCTTCTGCTTTTGCAAAGAACTTGATGAACTGGTTCCCAATTAGGTACTAAATCTGCTCGCGATATGACCTCCCAAATGAACACGCATTAGAGCGTTCGAGGAAATGGTGTGGACGCAGCGGCGAATTGGCAATCACACGACCTTTTTCGCTTTTTGATTAATTCAACGATTTTTAAAGTAAAATGGTGGAAGAAGTGACCTGTCAAACTTACTCTAATTTTTCTGGCGCACTTCGTATTAGTCTGCTTCAGTAATGTTTTTTTCTTTAATTTACAGTAGGTAAGTAAATGAAAAACAATGCGTAAACATCACATCACAATCGGAGTTGGCTTAAGAGGCTCACTGGCTGAGAATGCAATTTGGCACACGTAAACTGTGTCACGTAGGCCATAAGATGTAGATTTAGGTCGAGACTGCATTTCTTGACTTTTGTAATGTTTTCCTCGCGGCTATTTATACAAGTACCATGAGTTACTCTTTAATTGTTGCGAATAGCCTGTGACGTAGATCAATTTTTCTATTAAACAAATAAAAGCAAAAGGCTGTGAAAGTAATCACAATTAATCATTGATATAATCTACAATTTGTTTAAATTTTTTTGTATTTCATATAGTTTCGCTGTTCCAGTATTACACCAAGCAAAAGTAAACTGATTTAAGGAGTAGGTACAAATATAATCTAAAGTCATCTAAATTACCCTGAGACTTTATTAACATTATTTTCGTTTATTAACTCTTTATTTCATTTTTACAGAGTTCATGGAGATGATGACGGGCGAATAAACAACTATAGCACTACTCTTCTACTAATTTTAAGGAATCTTTACATTTCGGTACTTCAACCTTTCGAGTCTTTGGAACATTGGACAACGACTCTAACAAATGAAATCACCATCTAACTTCAATGGTTAACATTAAAGTATTATGTATGTATTGTACAAATAATATTATTCTTGTTTAATTGATGTGTGTGACTGAGTTATGTTTATACTTTATTTAATAAATCTTTTATTCTATTAGCATTTTGTTATTCATAAGTATCTGATTTCAAATTGTTGTGTTTTCCATGAGAAAAAGTTTCAAAATAGTTTGGTCGAGATGCGAGTTCGAGATAAAAATAATGAATCCCGCGTTTTAAAAGCGGACGCCAAATTGTCCTAGATAATTTTGATGACATGAAATCCAGGAAAATTGGCGCTCGGCCAGGAACAATTAATAGGTCTATTTGAGTTTTATTCTGTTTCTTCAGAGAAAGTATTGAAACTGATAAATTATAAATGAATAATTGACAAATATGCACACGAAAACGGGAACTCAGAGCTGTAATAGAGACTTTGAACGTTGTATGGTTGAACCTGCAAGCACATAAAATAAAAATGCTGGTCATCCACGCTTATAGATAAAATAGGTCTTTATTTGAGGTTACTCTATATCTGTATCTCTATATAATATCTGTATAGTAGCAAAAAAAATATGTAGATTTTTATTTTTAGAAAATCTCGGTTTCCGACTAAGTAACGCGCTCTTCGCCGGCCTTTGCTACCGCGGAACGGAGTATTAGTAGTCTACGGCAACTCTGCCGTAGTTACCCATAGTTAGAGGATATCGTATAGCTAGTTCGGTCTCGTAAAGCCAATTTCAACATAGCAAGGCGTCACTAAAATAAAATCACAGATTTTATTAATTATTAGAACATTGTGCTTCGTATATTATCAGTACTTATGAGAAAAAATCGTTATCTATATATATAAAAGAAAGTCGTGTTTGTTACAACACTTATAACTCGAGAACGGCTGGACCGATTGCCATGGTTTTTGATTTGTTGTATTTCTCTCCGTCCCGAATAGCAGAATAACTATTAAAAACGTGAAAATTCCCACGGGAACGATGTCCCGGGCGAAAAGCTAGTAAAGAAATAAAAAGCAACATTGTAATTTAAATTAAATATTTATTTATTCATTAATTCTTTGTTCAACACTTATCATATCGTATTATGTTCACAATCTTAAGCATTGCAAACAAGGGTTATACTTAATAGTATTCAGCGAGCTAACTACATTTTAGTTTAAACAACAGCAAAAGAAAATATAATTTTGACGTCATACGAAAAGTATACAGTGCTTTAGGTATCTCTCTTGCAACCTCTCGGGTTGTAAATCAGTCCATAAAACTGAACAACTTTCCCCAAGGAACATAGGTCGAAATACGAAAAAATTATTTTGAGTTCCCTTGCAACCCGAGAGGTTTTAAGAGAGATACCTAAATCCCTGTATATTATTTTTCATCGTTTTGAACCGGCCTTGCTTTAATTTATATATAAATATACTGTAAGGTACTTTTTCCAGTAGTAAATGATGTAGCCGATCTTTCAATAGAGGACTTAATTATTTTTTCAGCAACTAGGCATAATCATTACAATATTTATATTTCATTACATAATACATCCAGATCTCACGTTTCATTAGAATATTTATTGTGTCGATGTTTTGTGTTTCTTATCGTATATTTTAATAATTCACTGTGGCCACAAATTAAAGTATAGTACACAATTATAACCAATAACTTAAAAGCCTACTTAAACGTAGACCCTGATTATAATAATTCTTACCTAAGAATTAAGTAGTTTTTGACAGGAAAATCAATAAATAAATTACAGTATTTCTGAAGAAAAAAATCTTAACAATTTACACCAAAGTAGGAGGTTATATTAATAATACGATAAGCAAGTAGGTATAAGAATAGAAAAGTTCTAATTAATTTTCATTAGACTTTTTGCAAATAGAAGCTACTTACACTAAATATTTTGGAATAGAAATGAGAAAAACATATCTCACTGGAAGAAGCATGAAAAAAATTCACAAGAAGAAAAATAACTAAATAGGTATTACAAAAATGGCACATGATACATCCACAAAGATTGAAACAAATAACATTTAAGACAACTAATCCCAACACAACTCAATTATAAAGTCAATAGTAAAATTCATTGGTAACTTATTAACAACTAAACTTTACACTCGTCTCCAAATAAAACGACGTAAACCGTTACTAGGTACATGTATTCTACAAGTGTCAATCTATATTTCATCCCACACCATCTGCCATACAGTTAACTGGGAAACCTATAAAAGAATTTCAATGCAAAATAATCGGGCCAAGTGCGAGTGATACTCGCGTGAATTTCATACCGTACCGGTGTTAAAAAATAGTGCGAGTAAGACTCGTTGCCTTTGGTTATATTTTTAAGGTATCTCTTTACATTTTCTTAATTATTTTTAAGAAACTTATATTTTTCTTGGACATGGACATGCTGCAAAACACTGGCCCATTCCTCCCAATATGGATACGACATTAGATAATTCGGCCACAAACTCCCGGTGGCCCCGATGTGGTCAGGGAGGCTCTGTTGGAAGTCAGCCTGAAGGTGGCACTTCACTCGGCGTTGCGTATTCGCGTATTTGCTGTATTCGGCCAAAAATACCATGTGTGGACGATTTATTCGTCTATATATGCCATATTTGCAAAAATATCACAAACACACAAATAGACAAATACGCCGATCCGTTCGCTTGTCGGTCTTTGGTCACACATCAAAGGACGCAATATGATTGTTAGACCTTATTTGCTGTAGGCATTCCAAGTGAGGACGTCGTGTTTGTGCTGTTTGGACTACGTACAAATATTTGGACAAATGCGGCGAATACGCTACGCGAACACGCAACGCCAAGTGAACTGCCACCTTGAGACCAGGGGCGCCAAATTTCCCCGAGCGGCTACGATTTCCCGTCAAACGACCGACGATCTGGTAAAGATTGCGGAAAGCCACTGGATTAGTGGCGCAGGTCCGATCGATGTGCAGATCTTTGAGGGAGGCCTATGTCCAGCAGTGGACATGTTGCGTCTGACATGATGATGATGATGATAAAACATAGTCCAAAAACTTATAGGCAATAATTTAAAACTGAGTTTATATCTAAAGCAGGCAACTTTTGGAAGACAATTTTAACAAAAATACTCGATCATATATGTATATATTTTGCGTAAATAAGAAATCGACACAGTATTACAATTTTTTCCTCTGTATTTTATTATATTTCTTGCTTTTCGTTTAATCCTGTGCCAACGCCAGACGGGCATTTAAAAAAATTAATAATGGGTGAGGTATTTAAAACATTTAGTACGCATATTGATTCTGTAAGAGTTGATCGTGAGTCGACACCAGAAACCCAAAAAAAGCCTTGGAGTACCATCTCTGACAAAAATTTCTTAAATTTTCAGTAGGTAAGTTTCCCAATTTCATCCATTGTATACGCCCAAATCCCAACAAAAAAATATATTTGATTTTTAGGACGACCTAAACACCCAATATGTTTCATCTTTTGCATGAAGAAGACTTAAATTTTACCATTAATAGGTAAAACATATCTTTATTAAAACATCCATTGTCCCGTAGTTCCTGGCGTGCGGTGTTAATTTCAGCTCAATATATCAAGCCACTGGTGCACTGCTCACGGACAGACATCGTAACGATTGCATAAAAGAGTTTCGTCTTACGGTACAAATATCTAAAAAGTAACTTTAAAATAACATTGACATTAATTCGGCTGGTTTCGCGTTCGATAAATTGGTGAAAATCAGCGGAATTTTTGTTTGGTTAACTTAGGGTAGTTGGCTTGGGATGGAATTATTCTGTATCTAAAGTAACACAGTGTCGGTATTCAATTCAGCTTGTTGACTTCTGGAAGCTAGACTCTAAATTTCGTAACTACCTACGGATGAGATCTCATTTGAACTTTGTTTTATCGAACATCCTTATTTTCTTCTGTTTGAAGTCATTTATTCAAAGCTAATTATCACATTATACAAACAAGTTTAGCGTATAGATGCATAAATTATTTTATTCCCTACCACAGCGAAAAAAATATGCCTTAGTCTAACAACCAGCGAATGTAGGAATGTAACAGTAAAGCTTCGATCTTATCAACAACTACATAACACGATAAAATTAAGTAGTACAAAGTTTACGAGAAGTATAATTAAAAACACCTTAAGTAGAGTAAGGAATATACAGGTGACTTTGAATAAGTTAGCACAAATTAAGGACATAAATCAGCCTACTAAACTAAACAACTTTCCACAAGAATTTTTTTAAATGTGAACAAAAATTATTGGATGTCCATACAACTCCAGCGATCAGTTGATTTCAGTACGAGCAGTCAACAAAAGTTTGACAATTGTATAACTAAGTATATTATAAATTCCTTGAGGGAAGTTGTTTAGTTTCGTGGGAAGAATCATCAGATTTCTGTGATCATCGCCAAAGTTTCGCTAACTAATTTAAAGTCCATAGAATAGTAGGAAATGCTTAGTATAATGCTGGTTGAAATCCGCGAGGCAACACTGAGCTTAATACGTGGGTGTCTAGTATACAAAGTTATATATTATTATGTAGCATGACTTAACTATAGATAAGTAGTACGTGAATACTGTTTATGTAGATAGATCTTCATTCCTTGTAAAGCTGGTCACGCCTTTCAGGCGTAATCTCGAGCGGTCCAGTTACTCCTCATATAATACTCTGTAACAAAGGTATAAAGAAATACTGATTCATCGTCGTGAAATGAGCATCGTTCTAGAGATACATGACGCGAGAAATTTACAGCGGAGTTATAAGTTCATGAGTAGACATTAGACAATTACCTCACTTTGCCACACTGGCAGGTTTGACTAGTACAAGTGATGCTGTATCCTGTTCAATGCAGTATGGGCGGAGGCGGCCGGGCTCGACTGCCGTTGGGCTTTGGAATGTCCCGGAAACTAAGTACTTGGCCCTTTTCCTCAGCGGGACGATGCTTGGCCCTACGCCCGCGCAGCCACGGCGGTGGTGGACCCTCGCACCACGTGCTAGCCGCCCAATCCCCCGGCTCGGCCCCTAACCTCGTACACTCCCGCGCATATGCTCGATACGCTGCGCAGTGACATCTTGTACCCACACAGCCACAGGCATCCACTAAACACGCTTCATAGTAGTGGTGTGGGTTCATTTTTTTTGCCTTGCACTCAAAAAACGCGTCGTCCCGCTGGAACCCACGACATAAACGCCGTGCTTTTACCATCTTGGTCTGTCGACAACGAGAGTTCATGCCGGGCCGCTCCTGTCGCCGCGTGCAAGCCCGTCTGCCGCCTACACGCCACGACGACCCAAACTTCCACTGGTCATTCTGTAACTTCCCATCACGAGTCTTCATATCGTCTTTAGCCACTGAATTGAAATTACCACACAGTCCGCAAAGTTTTCCTTTAAACACACTCGAAACTGTCACTTCTAAAAATCCATCACCATCCCATAAAATTTGCACTCCAATGTCAGCCTTCAATAATACAGATCCATTACTGCGAGTGATCTCAGCCACTTCATTTACTTTATGAGGAAGCATTACTCTCTCGCCATTTACTTTAATTCTCATCTTCTTGCCCATGTTAACTTTGGTGGCGCCGATACGGAGAGTCGCTGTCCGAGTCCAAGACGAATGTGTAGTGTTTCTTGCATCGTTAGATATTCTTATGGAGAAAGTATTATTCACGCAATCAGATACTAGTTGATATTTGCAAGATCCTTGAAAACTGTAGAACTTTCCGTCAAAAGTTTTGTAGTGAGGGTCTCCGAAAACGGTACAAATTCCATCCATATCGACGCATTTAGGGCAGCATTGTCCCGGAAGCTGGCGCAGGGTTTGGTCGGTCGGACAGGCCAACATGGGACAGCGTTCCATGGCACATCTTGGTTCACCTCCGTGACACTCACACGACTTGCAAGCGTCTAATTGCCATGATTCTCCGTCCTGTAAGAAGGAAATTATTGATTAGAATTTTAGGGATTATTGATTAGAAATACTTACAACCCTGAAAGCTTGTATACCCCAACCAAAAGTCATTATGATAACGAAGCAAGTGAGAATATGAGCCATAAAGCCTATAAATATTTTACCTGGTAAGTTTTCCCAGCAATAACACAGGCAGCCTTAGCCTCTTCGACTTCTGGGCATTCGGGGCAGCACTTGCCAGGCGTAGGAGGCAATGCGCGGGCGCCACATGTCAGAACGGGGCACGTGTGACGCGTGCACAGTGCTGTGCCGTTCATACAAGTGCAATCCGTGCACGGGTCTACTCGGAAGGGGTTCGAGTGCGCGTGGTAATCATTGCCAATGATGCACGGCTTAGCACCTGCTGTACCTGAAAAAGGAATTTCAAATTTGTTTCAGAAATTGATATCAACAGTACAGTATCAAAAGTACGAAATATTGTCTAGTACGAGGAAAAGGCTGGACCTAGACAGTTTATTTACATTATCTATTATTCTCTATTAGAGTATAGTCTTAATCTCTAACCTATCCAATTATTATTTTGTACTAGCTGATCCGGCGAACTCCGTAACGCCTTAGAATTCCTCGAAAGTTTTCCATATTTTAAGCCTTCCCTGAACTTTAACTTTTATTTCAAGAGAAAAATTTGCCAAATCGGTCCAGCCATTCTCGAGTTTTAGCGAGAAATATAGTTTAGAGTATATAGAGCGGGACCCAAGGAGAATGAGTTCATTTCCGTGGGACTTAACTCCGCCATACGAACTACTGGTATGTACTTATTCGGCATATGTTCCTGAACACAAAAAGTGCGGTAGTCACTTTCTAAGGGTATGGAGGGGGTAGCTATGACGTAACAAAGATGGCGGCTGGGCCTATTTTATTTACGCTATATTTAGATAACTACTGGGCAGATTTACTTTAATAGGGTCTCAAATGAAAGGTAATTTAATATACATTGTTTTATTCTGAAGATTTATTAGTGTAAACCTAGTAACAAAATAAATATTTTCAAAAAACGACATTTTGTAAAATTAAACTTTTTTTACCGTGTGAAAAGAACAGAAACCGTAAGTATTACGGTAATTTAGCTTATTATAAAAAATAGATACACTTATCAGCATTCTAATGAACCTAAAAACGTTTAAATCGAGCTATAAACAACGGAACTGCAGTCGTCTAAGTGAGCGTGGGTAGTGCCGAACTGACTACGGTACTTAGATTTTGGTACGAATAATCTTGAAAATAACGTGACAAAACAGGTAGAATCACAGCAAAATGAAAAAGTATTATGAACAGGCATATTTTTTTTAACAGATATAATTTTTTTTGTCAAAAAATTTTCTTCATTATTTTTACGAACTATTTTCAAAAATTCTCGTAACAAAAATAACGCTTCGTATCATATTGAAATAAAACTCTTCATACTTGCACGTACTTGCGTTATATTTCAAAACAAAGGACTCAATGGTACTGGTCTGTACTGATGGACATGAGAGTGTAAACGTACGCACTCGTGACAGAGGCTGGTTCGTTTGAAATCATTTGGTCAGGCCTATGACACTGTTAGTACCAATAACTGCGAAATGGCGCTGCTATCGCTTTTTTTTAAAGATTTTATGGACTTACCTACTTTACTCAGTGGTTCACCCAGAGCAGTTCCGTTTTCAGTGAAGAGACATGTGTAAGAAAAGCGAATTCTCTTGCCTTCTTCATCGAATTGGGTTTTGTCAAAATGTTTTTGACAAACGCGTTGTTTCAACAATTGCTCTTCAGAGAGTTCAAGGAGTATAGGATTCGTTGGCGCGAGAAAAGACATATCCACAAACTTCTTAGATAACTGTTTCTCGGGAAACAAAAAAACCGTAGCGTTTCACCTGTTGCAGTGCAACCACCAACACAACACTTAAGCGTTTCCATGTTAAAGCAGGTTGCAAAAATAACCTAAGATGAAAAAATCGTCGACGGAGGAGGATTTGTGACAAGGATCTGTACTTCAAACTCAACATAAAATACACGACAACTCAACTCGAGCTCGCAAGGGTTCATAGAATTAATCTTGAACGATATAATTGTATATAAAAATCACTGTTCGCCGACCATCGGCTGAAAGAAAAAGTCTTCAGCCGATACCTTGTTTTGCCAACAGCTCAATTCGCCGAAAGGACGTTCTTAATAAAAAAAATTGCCGTTGGCACGATTTGCAGATAAGCCGGTTCACTGAAAGCTCGACTGAGCGAATTAGCTATTTATCGATAGAAAGAATTGCAGAAAGCACTGTTCATATTTTCATTTACTAATACTTACTACGCCATTTGTTGGAACATAAGGTTTAGTTGTTTTAGAATAAAAAGTAGCTTATTGATTAATCTAGAGCAGCATATTCCATCAAAATCAGTCCGTTAGTTTTAGGCATAGAATAAATAAGGTGTAATTCACATTTGTTTGTTTAGATTTATTATAAAGTAGTTATTTAAAAACTAATATAATTTGCAAAACAAATGTATTTGTTTTAGATATAAAATTGTGACCACATGTTGTTGATAGTTTTGACACTCTAAAATATTTTTTTTTACCTACCTACAAAATAAATAACAAAATTTTATATGGAATCAAAGCTAAATGGTAATAATACGGGTTACACATGGCAAAAGATGCTTATGACAATCATAAAATAAATATATATGCATTTTAGTCATTTCCGCGACGAAAACTGATAATGAGTACTGCATTTATTTAGCAATGCACTTCAGTAAACGCTTGTGCGAACCATGAGAGCAATCATACATAATACCGTATTTGTACTTGCTCAGTGACAAGACGCCATCATGGCAGTTTGAGGTTATCTTGACATACAGCATGACGTCACAAGATGGCGAATTAAAGGCGATAGCAGCGCCATTTCGCAGCTATTAATACTAACAGTGTCATAGGCCTGACCAAATGATTTCAAATGAATGAAGCAACAAGTGCCAAAGTTCACGGCGCAGCACGGTGCAGGGATTCCTTGGAATGAATCTCAGTGTTGCCGATGTAAAAAATATAACGGCGGCTGTACACTCTCGCACGTCAGCGACCAGCCTCTGCCTCGAGTGCGTACGTTTACACTCTCATGTCCATCAGTACAGACCAGTACCATTGAGTCCTTTGTTTTGAAATATAACGCAAGTACGTGCAAGTATGAAGAGTTTTATTTCAATATGATACGAAGCGTTATTTTTGTTACGAGAATTTTTGAAAATAGTTCGTAAAAATAATGAAGAAAATTTTTTGACAAAAAAAATTATATCTGTTAAAGAAAAATATGCCTGTTCATAATACTTTTTAATTTTGCTGTGATTCTACTCGTTTTATCACGTTATTTTCAAGATTAGTCGTACCAAAATCTAAGTACCGTAGTCAGTTCGGCGCTACCCACGCTCACTTAGACGACTGCAGTTCCGTTGTTTACAGCTCGATTTAAACGTTTTTAGGTTCATTAGAATGCTGATAAGTGTAGCTATTTTTTATAATAAGCTAAATTACCGTAACCATAATGGTTTCTGTTTTTTTTCACACAGTAAAAAAAGTTTAATTTTACAAAATGTCGTTTTTTGAAAATATTTATTTTGTTACTAGCTTTACACTAATGCATCTTTGGAATAAAACAATGTATATTAAATTATCTCTCATTTGAGACCCTATTTAAGTAAATCTGCCCAGTAGTTATCTAAATATAGCGTAAATAAAATAGGACCGGCCGCCATCTTTGATACGTCATAGCTACCCCCTCCATACCCTTAGAAAGTGACTACCGCACTTTTTGTGTTCAGGAACATATGCCAAATAAGTACATACCAGTAGTTCGTATGGCGGAGGTGAGTCCCACGAAAATCGTTATTTGAAGACTTTCTTACGAATGGGTCCCGCTCTAATAGTCCGAGCTCAGACTAACCATTGAAGAATTTCAAGTGGACAGTCCATGCCTCAGTAGCTTGCTCAAACAACGAAGTGGGATATAGTGGAATAACTTACTAGGTAGGATCTTATCAGCGGTAGGATGAAGACACCTGGGGCAGCACTCTCCTGGCTGGGTGGCTTGCTGGACCGTAGGACATGGTAATACGGGACAAGCTCGCTTGACACACGAGAGAGCGCCGCGCACGCACCGACAGGATAGGCAGGGCTCCTCGGATATGCGTACATCTCGGCCTTCCCGCACGCGTTGACCGTTAATTACACACTCTGAAATATATTATTCCGTAGTTAAGTTAAGAGGCAAAGTAAAGGCAAATAAATACGTACGTACAAATCAAATAGTAAACAATTAGTTATATATGGCCACGTAAGACAATTAGTGGAACTGCGAAGAACGTATCTGCCGTATTCAACACGGGCTAAATTGGCTACAATCTGGATACCAAACGATGGACGTCATCGTCGCGACCGGCCGCTCAGACAGAAGATGGTGCGATGATTTCTACGCGTTCGATAACTCTTGGAAGGTTGCGGCTTAAAATAGAACAAACTGGCAGGATAAAGGGACTGTGAGGCACAATAGCGACTATATAAAAAGATAATTTGCCAAACATTGGTATATTTGAAGTTACATAACTAGATTTTTTCAGGATTGATTTGTCAAACGACTGGGTCAATAGGGCTTAAGAGGTTTAATCTTACCTTAGCAACTATAAAGTTGATACCATATACATATATGTAGTTAAAATTATCAATAGCTAAATTAAAATACGTAGCCCAATAAATAATTGTAGTATTTCCTCTATGCTATATTATTTTGTGTAGAGAGTTCAGCGCCTGTTGTAATTTTGTAGCAAATGTTTCCCACAAAACAGATTCTCTGACTTTTATGAACGGTTAAAGAATCTAAACAATTTAAAATACAGATCAAAACTGTAAGGGCTATCGTTTTAAAGGAAAGCTTTTTTTATGTTGCGGGTAGCCAAAAATTTGTAAATAAAAGTCTTAAAAAGAGCTTTCCATTGTTTGTTTCTAAAGAGACGACTGGCGACAAAGCGCAATGTCCATAAATTAGTTTGGATGGACGATGAATCAGTCAGGGGCAACATAACCTTAGCTAATGAATGGCAGGCTCGCCTGGCCGCACACGGAGTCTAACCGACCACCGGCACGGTTGCAACACTCCGCACTTGATTACATTATCTTATTACCTCATCCATAAATAATTTTTAAAATTTCAAGGTACGTCTATAACAGAAACTGACAAGTATATAGTTACATATACTATTGATTTACTTGTGACAGTGTAAAGAAAATTAAACTATTAAGTAAGTACCAATAAAATGAACAATTAAGTAATAGCTAATGTTTATAGTCGCTCTGGAAAATGATTTAGATCCCGAACAATTTATTTTGGTCGTTTTTTGTGGATTTTGTTTGAAACAAATCTTAAAATATTTAGGTACTTACTTAGTTCTATTACCTAAAATCCCCTTCACTGCTTCGAAGGGAGGCCCATGCCTCTTAGAACGTACTTAAATGGGCTGATAACGATTTACTTGCAGTGAGCAAAAGAACAACGTTGTATTTAAAAAAATAAGTACAGTCAAGAGCACATCAAGCTTGACACTGGGCACCTTAAGTCATTAAGTTAAAGTCGATATTAGAACTTCACTGTCAAGCTTGATCTGCTCTTGACTGTACTCAAAAAAAAACATAATTATTAAAAATAATGCGCTCTATTTCAAATATGTCAATTATGTCAAGTTAATTATTTAAAACTTTCATTTTGAGAGATGTCAAGCCCTGAAACTTTTTTGAATTTAATTTAGGATTTTAACTTTTTTGTTTGAAACACCTTCGTATTAAACAACTTGGCACAGAAACTTTGCATAGCTACTTACATTTGTTTAAGATAAGATTAATCGTAGTTTATTATAATTAATTATTTAAAATCACAAAATGTAGTGTTACAAAGACGCATCAATTCACATGAGTATTAAAATAAATAACTGGAACTACGCTTGGAGACACTTGTATATTACGTGAGTAAGTAAGTACATACGTTGTTCCTTTCAATAGCCACTTAATTCTATGCGCGACGCTCGCCAGTCGCGCGCGCATAATGTAATTGTGACAATGACAGTCAAGTGTCTGTCGTAAAACTATAGACTAGAGATGATCAAACAAAGTAGGATGCCCTTTTGTTAGCAAACAATTAAGTATTCATCGTCTGTCTGAACCTTCTTAGCGAGTCAATAACTCGCTACGCCGCCGCGCCGATTAGTAGCAGGCAACCCAACTTGGGGCTCTTTGGGGAATTATAGAGTGTTACAATCTGAACGATAAGTAGGTACTGGATAGACAGATAAGTTCTTGGTCAGTATTAGTCTTAATAAGTAAATGTTTAATAATAAATCGAATGATAACATCAAGGAAGATGAGGACTTCCCTATATTGAATATAATGGTATGTTTAAGTAGATTTGTCCTATATGATATTGATAACAGAAGAAAAGTTTTACCTTGTCAAGGCGATAATTTTTAATTGAAATATGATTCAACGTAGCAATACTATTCAAACAAGGATATTCCTAACAAGGTATCATCGCAACGCAAACTCAGTGTTTGACAAATTATCAAAATCGGTTTCCGTGCTGAGTTAAGCAAATTAAGCACAGCGAGAAAACAACGTGGTCAAATGTAAAAAAAGTGTCCAATGACATGACCTTGCTAGCTTTGCAGAACATCGAGTTACGTAGTGGGCACTAATTGACACCAAATGTCAATTAAGGCAAAAGCATTCTTAGCACGTGTTATTGGATAATCATTTCAATTTCCCAGGTGGTTTTGAGCTTGTCTAATGGTAGAGACAATCTCTCACACGGTTCTGGAATTTCAATGAATTTCTATGAGACATGGAATGATGTTTCTTATACTCTACTAGCATATTTAATGTTTTTGGAGTGTAAAGTTCAAGGATCCTGCAACTAATATTAATGGAGAATTCGAATAAGCGTTTTTATTTGAAATCCGCCCAAAATAAAAAAGGCATTACTGAGCTGATAAGACGCATGAATTGTGAAGATACAACAAGTGGAAGGAGCAAAAAACCTAATGCACCGTTGGGATCATAAAACAAACAAACAGTGCGGCTCACCGCGTCCGAGCAGCCGCGCTGACGTCGGCTGCTTTGACCACCGACAAAAACCTACCCGCCTCAACCTTTTAAGTACGTTGTTAACTTTTTGATTTATGGACAATAATAGAGACGCAACGCCGTGGGAGACTTCGACCACCACAAATACATAATTTTAATGAACCCCTGTAAATACATAATAAGATCTCGTTCCGTGTTGAGATATAGAAATCGTTTCTTTTGTCTCCGAGGGAGCGTCCGCGAAACACCGTCCGCTGTCGCTCGGGTGGTCTCGCGCAGTAATTTTACAATAATCTCGGATGCGTTCATTACTAAACAAACAAAAAATAATGACTTTTTGATACATTCACTTTCATTACGGGCAAATAATCCCTGTACTTAAATTTAATATCTCTTTTACTGACCAATTCGATGAGACGCTTTACGACTTTACACTTTTGTTATTTGCTAGCATGAAATCGAATGATTACTTTGCGTGATTGCTTTTGGCGCCATCAATACGTTAATACGAATAAAAACAGATAGATATGTATGTACATTCAACGCGATCATTTTTGGAAACACTGCAAATTTTATGTTGACGTATATGAAACCATGTGCTATTACAATACCTATTTAAAAGTCCTGCAGTAATGCACTTTGTTGTTCAATAATCGCGGTCGTCAAGTACGAGTATACTCGTAGATGTGTGTGGCCGTATCCGAGACGAGTTAGTGGTCCATTGTCTAAAGGCAGGCTACTGCGCAACAAGACTTGTGGGCCATGCCATTGTCAACCGCAGCGTGGGCGCATGCGGCGGCGGGCGGCGGCTCCGCAGCCCTCTTCCTAGATACTAATATTATAAAGAGGAAAGATTTGTATTTTTTTGTATGTAACGAATATGCTCCGAAAGTACTGGACCGATTTCAAAAATTCTTTCATCATTAGGATGCAACATTATTCCTGAGTAACATAGGCTACATAATATTCCAGAATTCCTACGGGAACGAAGTCCCGAGCGTGATTCTAGTATCTACAGAACTACATAATAACTAGCCAACCTTATTAGACACTTTTATTCACTGCCTCGATCGTATATAAGCAAACATTTTAATCGACACTGAATGATGAAGCAATATAGCGGCAAGGTGGCAGGAATCCCTCGCCCCCCAGCCTAGCCACCAGTGGGTAATTAATAAAATATAAACATAGGCAATAAAACATTACATTGGAATGCGTCGGCAATTTTCAAAAGCGATTTCGAGTCGTCATCTCGTAAATTCCTATTATTTGATATGGAATTAATAGACTTGTTAAGGTTTGGAAGCGGAGGTAAATTGGTGGCCGTTTTGGTTTTATTTAGTTCGCGTGTCGGCTTGTGTTTGTTTTCGTAAGGCATTATGGAGGTTGTTTTTTATCCCTTATGCGTCTGGGTGGGCGCACTCCGAGACACGGCTGCGCCAGCGCCGGTCGGCAATTATATCCCTTGAACATAAAGTACTCGCGGTGGGAAAAGGCAGCGTGAAAGGCTGAGCATTCCTTCGGAGCTTTTATTAGTTTTTATTTTCTTAAATTACTTTATCTGGTTCAATTTGTTGGATAAATTACGATTAAGTATAAAGGCTACCTTAATTATGATTATGACGTATTTCGAATTAATATTGATATAATTATTAACTGAAGAGTAACAGAATTTACTCTTCAGTTAATAATTATATCAATAACTAAGATATATAAAATAGGCTTGCAACGTATAAGATGGACGGGCTATCAAACCATTGCATGCAAAATTCGAAGTGGAAACTTACCATCACAGACAGGGCAGTTGTAATGCGTGTGCCGCTGGTGTTTAGGGCGTTGGCAGGGCGAGTAGCACTCGGGCCGCGAGATGGTGACGACGCCAGCCTCGCAGCGCAGGAGGCGGCCGTCTTCCGTCCACTCGGAGTGCGAGGCCCGCTCCGTCCCGTTGTACCAGCAGCCCTTGCAACGCGCGCAGCATCCTTCTCGCGGCATCGTCACCGCGCAGTCGTCCATTAAGCTGCACTGCTGTGCACCGTTGCAATCCACGAATCCGTTCTGGAGAGAAAAACAAACCTTAATTTTCTATTACTCTACAACTTGGACGATCTTTACGTCCCCAACTAATACGTCTATGCAGAGTTATATAAAACAACTGTAATTTTAATTAACGTCAATATTTAAAATATAAACAAAATTCTTCGGCTTTAGAGAAACTCTAAAAAAAACAATAAAAAATACCTTGATTATTTGATAAATTTAAGCTTGATGTAGCACCACTCACTTTGATTGAATATTATAAAGATCAACTAACCGAGGGATGCTCCAACTAAGGATGTGTATTTGGATGTTAATCATATTACTTTAAATTAATTGGAGTTAGAAAGATAATGATAACGTAACACAGAAGACGCTTAAATGTTGCGTTAACATAATCTTTCTGGCCACGTAATTTTTTTTTTTTACAAGTTTTAAAAACCCTACAAATAGTACCTACATATTGTGTTTAAGCAGTAGGTATAAGTAGTAGTACAGACAAGAGCAGGTCACGCTTTACACTACCAGTTTAAGCTGAGCTCTGATTTATACTGCGCGCCATAAAATGCAGGGCCCGTCCAATGTCCAAGTGTCAAGATTGACGTGCTCTCGAGTGTACATACTCGTTCGATCACAACTATTACTACTGCTACAATAGATTAACAGTTCACTCCAGCGTTTTATAGCAATTTTTTTGGTTTTTATTAATTAAGAGTTAAATGGATGCCTAAAATCAACCCGTAACACGTTTTTTGAGGAAATAAAATATTTTTTATTACTTTCATGTACTCAGACAAATTATTTTAATGTGCCAATTACGGGCGGAGCGCTTGGCTGCGATTGTGGCTGGACTGATACGGAAATGTTGAAGTACCATGTTTTCCTTGTTCCAACTTTGTTTTATTCACTTAACTGAAATGTAGGTGTTATAAAGCTGCCTGTTTTTAGCTTTAAATTCAATCTGATTCACATCTATACTAATATTATAAAGAGGAAAGATTTGATTGTTTGTTTGTTTGCATTGAATAGGCTCCGATCCGAAACTAGTGGACTGATTTGAAAAATTCTTCCCACAATTGAAAGCTACATTATCCCTGATGGACATAGGCTACATAATTTTCCCGAATTCCCACGGGAACGAAGTCCCGAGCGGAATGCTAGTAAGTTATAAATTTATTATTAAAGGGCATTTCTTTTCCTAAAAAGGTTGCTCTGTAGTTCTTATTTATAATGGGCTGTGTGCAAGATTTAAAAAAAAATTAGATTTTTTTATTATAAGCAGATTTAAGGTCCCATATTCAAATAAAAAAGATATCAAATAATTTTGATTATAGATTAAAAAAAAAATTGGTTACGATTTGTTACTACAGCATTCTATACGGTTTAATTCCTTTGCCAAAGTAAAAAAAAAGACGTTTGACAGTTTGTTGACATATAACCTGACCAATGTGTTTTTGAGTTGTTGGTTGTTGAGTTTGTTTCTGTTTCGTGGTTTTGATTATTTTGATATTTACTGACGACTTGGTTTTACTACCCGGACTCTATTGTTACCTTCTGTTTCGTGGTTTTGATGTTTTGGATTGATATTTACTGACGACTTGGCTTTGCTTCCTGGACTTCGCTAGAGCTGATTCTACCAACTTGCCTGAAGTAACAACCAACCAAACTCGGAAATAAACAACCAATACAATATCACAAATTAATAATAGTAATGTGTCTACGACAATACAATATGAAACAGGTTATTATGTTTTTTAATTGACATGACAGTTTGGCAAAGGAATACGATTGCATATAATGCCGTTCTTAGGATTAGTTTAACGTGCTCAAAAGTTCAAAAGATAGATTTTTTAAATATTTTTTTAAGAAACTGGACCTTATTCCTTTAATGTTAAATAATAAATCAAACGAAATTAAAAATATTTTTAAAATTACATAAGTACATAGCCCATTTTCAAAAGTTATAAGAACTGCTGAGCAAGTAGTTGTATTTTTTTTTACTTTAAGAAATAGATTTAACGAAATAAGCTGGCTTTTGCATCCCAAAATCTTTTTGCAATATTTTTTGTCATGTATTGAAATAAATATTTGTTTAAGAAAAATAACACAACACACAAACACATAACCATAACCTTAATATTATGTCTTTAATTATGAAATTGTCGTTTTCTGTGCAAACTCCGCTGTCCGTCCGTCCGTCTGTCATTAGGCTGTATCTCTTGAACCGTGATAGTTAGACAGTTGAAATTTTCACAAATGATGTATTCCTATTGGTCCTATAACAACAAATACTAAAAATCAGAATAAAATAAATATTAAAAGGGGCTCCCATACAAAAAAGGGGGCTCCCATTTATAGAGAAAATGGTTTTTATAGGGTCCGACCGCACTTGGCCGGTATTATAGGTAATGGAACGGAACCCTTCGTGCGCGAGTCCGACTCGCACTTGCCCGTTTTATTTAGATAAGTCTGTCCGAGGCTGTATCTCATGAACCGTGATAGTTAAACAGTTGAAACTTTCACAGACGATGTATTTTGGTTGCCGCTATAACAATACTAAAAAGTAGAATAAAATAAATATTTAAGGGGGCTCCCATACAACAAACGTGGTTTTTTTTGCCGTTTTTATAGAGATAATGGTACGGAACCCTTCGTGCGCGAATCCGACTCGCACTTGACCGGTTTTTTTTCATACTCACCTGTTTGGATTATTTTCGGGAATACGAAATCCAAATTTGAACAAATTTAGTGAGAAGATTAAAATAACATTTAGTTACTTAGTTTATCGAAAGCGACAAGTGTAACAATGGTACAACAAAAATAAAATCAATGAAACGGACAACAGATGAAACGAGATATATTTGAGCTCGTGTTCACTCAATATATCCAAAATAAATATATATAAACTGCTCAGCTCTAGAGTTATGTCAAATTTAAGTTAGATAAAAAGAGCAACTCTCAGAGTTTTTGCCTTTTCTTCTCGGGGAAATATTCATTGCAGCTTTGCGAGTTAGTAAAAAAATATGTATTTGGCGTTCTTAAGTTATGAAACAATTATTTTTGTATTATTTGTAGGGTTCCATGCCTCGAAAGGAAAAAACGGAACCCTTATAGGATCACTTTGTTGTCCCTTTTTCTCAGGAACGCGTGGAGGTATCAAGCTGTAATTAATATCAAATACTTAGGTCTACTGTCCTTTAGAGCTGTGAAAAAATCAAACTTGTAAGCCAATGCAATCAAAAGATACAGCCGTTTATACCCCAAATTTCCGCAAATTTTCGACACTCGCAAGGGAAACAAAACCTACAAGGTTCTTCCCGTGAACTCAGGATCTTGAAATTTGGCAACGAAGCAACGTTTTATGGCACAGATAAAGGAAAAATTGCGAAAACCGTAAATTTTTAGTTACATCATATAGTAAAAATATTTTTAATAATTTTAAACTTATAACCTCTTTCCTCTGTGCCTTACCTCATGAACGCGTAGAGGTATTAAATTGAACTTTTACTTATATACCTACAGGTTTGTACGGAACCCTCGGTGCGCGAGTCCGACTCGCACTTGGCCGGTTTTTTTTACAAATATTTGGTACCTTGGTACTTCCTTGGTAGTCATCCATATTGACCACGACTACAAAGTTATAAAAAAAAAAACGGCCCTCCAATATACGTAAAAGGATGATTTTTTTAAATCACCAACTACATCTTGTGGGATATCATTGAATAGCTCTTTTCAAATTAATAGGGCTCTGTAGACATTTTTTTTCGTTTTATCCCTAAAACGATCCATTGTTTTTAAAAATGTCAACTATCACTGCTGAGTTGGCTTTTCAAGTTAACCAGCAAAGGTCGGTCAAGTAATAAAATGTATTCTTTCAACTAGACTTCACGTGGGTCAACCCGCTCTTGGCCTGTTTTTTAACTTTCGTTTTGCGATTAGATTAGGACACCGTTAATTCGATACATTACATTATAACATAATTAGATACTTATATTTTAGTGTCATAGGAAAACTTTTTGACTAATTTTCGAAAAATTTAAATCACAATAATTTATTGGTTATTCAGTGACTGTGTTATTATAAATCCTTTTGTTTTTGTGAATCAGAAACCGCGACACTATAATTTTATTTCTTACTAAATGTACAACTTACCGCAGTTAGATATTTTGCGGTGCCATTGTCTCTGAGTGCTTGTGATTCATCTAGAGATGAAGAAAAACAAAGTAAAAAAGGCTAAGTAAATGCGTATCAACAATAAAGACGGGGATTACGCATGTACGTTCAAATAAAGGAAAATATTATGCAAATCAATTCATGGGCCAATAAAGCACGAGTACGAGTAGAGATTTGAGTTATCAAGAGAGCCGACAACCGACAAACAGTATACTAGATGACAAACTATGTATTTACAGTACATGCAGCGGAGGCTTTTATTCTGTTTTATTGACAGTTAAAAGGTTTTTTTATATCACTGAATTATATTTAGGATAACGATGATCTTGATTTAAGATGATATCTATTATATCTTTCGATGACCGGTTTGGTCGAGTGGTAGAGGCGCTGCCTCTTGATCGACGGGTCCTGGGTTGGAGTCCTAGTCGGGGCAAATATTTGTGTAAATAGCAAATGTATATTCTCGGGTCATGGGTGTTTGTGTCTGTTTTTATGTGTGTTCCAAGGGACCCACGACACAAGGGAAAACCTTAGTGTGGGCCTTTGAGTGTTGGGGTTTATCTAATAAATTTGTATAAAGTAGAAATTAATCATAAAATATTAACATTTATGTAAAGGCCTTTACATAAATGTTAATATTTTATGATTAATTTCAATATAGTTCTTTAATTCACCATGAATTCTACCACTTTATGTTATGGATTGCTTCAAAAATCAGCAAGCTAAAATTGCGAAATTAAGTTGAGCCATGTGTACCAGTAAATAGGGTCTAAGGGTCAGACAAACCCATCTGTCGTTTTAATAGCTTTCTTTGACCTTCCAGCTGGCAAGTTAACTCCATCAATTAATTTTGTGATAAACGCACTTGCAACGTAAGAAACACATTGCTATCATCTATTTTGAGATGCGTTCAATGAAAACCAGCACAAATAAAGCACGGATTGTAAGTTTGTTCATCACGAAACCTGTCTAGACTGACTGAGATCCAGCCTTAGTTTTATCTATCGTAATTATAATCAAATCACATTACCTCAATGTCTGTGAAAAGCGTGAAATCTATGATCTTGACATTCAGGTGACATTCGGACTAATGCTTGACTAATGCCTATTCGTGACCACGAACTATAGAGTAAGGCCCCTAACAGACGGCGTATTTCTACGGCATCTACGGCGCTGAAAACGCGCGTTCGTAAAACGCGTTCGTAAAACGCGCGTTTTCAGCGCCGTAGATGCCGATTTTTGCGTTTTCATAGATTTAAACGTGCGTGTGAAGCGCGTTAGTAACTCGTTTGTATCGTTGTACTATCTGCGCGTATACGCGCTGTAAACGCGCCGTCAACGCGCTGTAAACGTGCGTTTCACGATGTGTGCTGAGGTTACAAGGTTGCGTTCCAATCGCGTTTAAAGCGCGAATTACGCGCGTCGTCGGCGCGTTTAAAATACGCCGTGTGCTAGGGGTCTAACTTATCTACAAACTACGAAATACATGGAATTCTAAATTTGAATTATTTTTTTTTTGGTTTTTGAACAAAGGCATTTTAGCACTGATAACCTTTTGTAAACTGTCCGTTTTTGATAATAAATATTCCGAACATTACATATTGTATTTGGATTTGAATAGATCTTTTAAATAACACTTGTTTTGAAAATGTAAAGAAAATTTGAAAATAATAATTTCACAATCAAAATAAAAGACAAGAAAATATAAATGGAAAAATTCAACAAACTCACGGAGCATACTTGGTTTAAATTACAATTTATATAAGTTACAGGGTTTTTTTTACTTCAAAAACATAAATTAAAATAAGCTGACGAGTAAAACCAGGTTACAAGCTTGTTCGTAATAAGATCAGTGCCGTTCACATAATTATTTATTGCGCTCTTATACGGCTCTTTGTTCGAAGTGCATTTGCATGAACACGTGGTCCCTGCACTCGGGGAAATGTTAATAGCTTTCATACATAATACTAGTAACTTTATCAACGTATTGTACCAACACGACACGACATTACGATAATTATTATTAATATAAACATGAATAATTAATAGGTTAAATCATAATTAATACCTAAATCATAGTTGTAAACATTATCTAGGTATTTAATTAACAAGCGTCAATGTGTGTCCTTTATCAAAACTAAAAACTGTATTCTACTCGTTTAAGTAAGCACAAAATATCTCACAAAATTTTCAATATCAACGTCAGCTATAAACAGCAATAAGCTCGTCAAAAGGATCATATAACAGATAAGGAAACGATTATTTAATATTTAGCAATCTAACCTGAGGAATTCATGTAACTTATTAACGTCTTGGCTAGCAGACATGATCAATATTTGTAGCTAATATTTGCACAAATCTGTACACTTATCAGGCGTTTTAACACCAAACATTGTGGCGACTGGCGTCCTAATTTGTGTGTGAGTCCGGAGGCCTGTGAGCCCCGGCGGCACAGACTGGTGACAAGTGGCCCGCGTGACTTGCCACAAGCACCAGCTATTGTGATGGCCCTATTGATAGCACTTGAATTAGCAACAATAACCTGACTCGCTCTAAAACAGGTTGACGCAGAGCTAGTTAGACCCACAATTTATAGCCTCAATGCTACATGTTTCTTATTTAAATCATCGTAGAAACAATGAGCTCTTCGAACTGACTTAGAGAAATAATCTTTACAAAAGATACTTGACTACCCAGTAGTCATTTCAGTTAAAGACAAAAAGTATTCCAAAAACTAAATCTGATAAATCACACAGATTCACGTGAGCTTCTACATCCGTGTCTGTGTATATCAATTTATTAGGTATTCGTTTTTTAGCTAGAAAGAGGCGTGTTCTCATCAAAATTCTCCGAAGCTGCAATCTCCTGGAAAAAGTCTTATATAAAAGTACCACTTTACCCATTTTTACTGAAAATGTTTTACACGCTACACTCGAGGTCACCCACTCTCTATGTTTATTGTTTTTCAATACTTCGCCCGAATTTAACGTGCGGCGTCTTTTGAAGTAACTCTCAAATAGCGAAATATTTACGTTACTAGTTGGATAAAAATATATGGAAGTCTGTCGATTGGCCATTACTTGCTAGTGTGTACTGCATAACAGAACAGATTACTAACAATTTATTACTACGGACGCTACAGTAGACAAATTGCAGTGTAGTCAGATATAACTTTTGCATGAAAAAGAATTTGAAAATATCACAATAAACAGTTTGTTTACTTGTAGTTTGTTTACTGCGGATACAAATTGAAGTCCTCCGATACAAATAGTCATAAATTTAACACTATCTAATATATTTGTTGGTGTATTTCGTTACGAAACTATTACTTTCTCACAACGTCACCTCCTTTATAGTTCCAATATGTTCTTATCGGAGCCAGTACACTTTTAATTGTTTAATATTTACTATTACTGAATTCCATAATATGTACCTATGAGAAGAATAAGTATTCTTTTCGTTTAATTTAAAACAATTTTGATTAAGGAAATTTTGAAGATGTAAATCTGCCTATACAACAACAACAAAAATATTTTTCATGGTAAATTCTTTATCTTTGGACCGTTTTGGTTTAGGATTTCTTCTTATTTTTATCACATTTAGGATTCAGTTTATAGGTTTAGCTTTATTAGTTATATTCTGCAACTCGTTTGGGTGGAAAATTAGCCTATATAACTCTTTTGCCCTTTAACTACCCCTGTGCAAACTCACGTCTATCCGTTGCTCCGTTACGATGTGGAAAAAGGTCAAAACAACACACTTTTAGCAAGGATTAGTAAAGTAAGGATTGTAATCATTTTTCTCTAAGTACAGTGTTTACTATTTGAAAGTGTAAACTTCAAAGTAACAATTATTTGGTTCTAAGTTACGTAAGAATTTCATCATATCACAGCCTTTTGTTTTAGAAACAATCACCACTTTATAAACATTTTATAACGAAAACATTTTTAATGGAGCCTAAGAGCGTGCTTTGATGTTTAAAATAAAAATAATATATGGCCTTTATAACCTTTATAATAAAGCATTTAATTGTTACAATTCGACCATAGATATTTTACAAAACATTATTTCTTTTGGTTTAGACTTTGGATAAATATATGTGAATTTACAAGCAAACATAACGTATGTGTAATAAAGCCAAAGCTGCTTAGTAGCGGAGTGCTGTGGTAGTACAACATATGAAGTATTGTGTATTTTGTTGAATATGTATTATGTACGCTGCCATAAACTGGAATGATCCATTAGATATATGTCTCGTATAACCATGTACAATGCTTAATACCACGTATTTCCGAGTGAATAAATCTGAAGTATATATGAATGTTCTAGTGGGGAGCATTTGTTATATTCCATTTTGCTTTTTCCATTAACTAGTTAGGTTTTATGTATTTTTTATAGGAGCATGTAAAATTAAGTATCAGCATTATCAGTACCACACTTTTTGTGTTCTTATTCTTCATGTTAGAGAATATTTGGAAGGGTAGAGTCGTTGCCTCTTTTTTCTTGGCCCAATAAAATAAAATAAACACATATCGTCGTATACTCGTATAGTATAACGTTTTGTTATTAGTACACATTCATGTGCTTTGGTAAAGTCAGCTTTTGGCACACGTGCGTTATCAATTGCTTACGAAAGTGTTAAAAAAAGATAAGGCTTAAAAGTTTGCAGATTTTTTAAATATTGTTAAGTGAGCTATGTTGTTTACATAATGGTCAAATTTCAAGAGCTCGTGTGCAGTTATGTTGTGACTGTTACGAGGGAGCGGACGGAGCCGCTACGTGCGCGTTGCGTTGATTTGGTGACCGCCATTGCTTCCCGTTCCGATAGCCGAATCCACACTTCCTGCTCATTGCGCAATCCCTGTCGCATCTTTAGCTGTTGTTACACACTAAATGGATAACAACTGAATTAAGGGACACCAAAAATAAGATACATTTCAAGATGTTAATTTCTTTAACAAGCTAATTAACATCCCACCCGGTAAAGGTTTTTTTGGATTTCGTCTCAATTTGTCAGTATTTCTCACAAGATGTTGTGTTAGAGATTAGTTTTTGGTCCATGGGTTCGTACTTACAGTCTAGAAGTAAAGTTTAACAGATATTTTGTAATTTTCGTAAAATTTCATCAAAATTCTTTAAGGAGTTATTTCGAAACAAACTCAGAAGGCACACACAAAATGATGATGATAAAATTAACACCAATATTTAAAATACGCAGGGAAAGGAAACAATAATTTATTTGATAAAATTTTGTGGTAAGAATACTGAGCATATTGCGTACATTCATTTTAAATGTTTATCTGTGGATTTACATAATGGAGGCAACGTAGACTGCTAGGGGACGTCGGTCTACCTGCGCTGTCTTTTAAAACTTATTTATGTCAGTACGATCAAGAGCTTATATATCATTCAATACTTACAATGTGGGGTACTGTCTATAAATAAGGTAGCGATACTTCTAGGGGTATTTCTTCCCCCGAAACTGAACAACTTTCTCCAAAAAACCTATATGAAATTCTTAGAAAAAAATCGTCTCAAAAGCAAATCAGCTGATTACAAAAGTTGTATGTATAGGCGATATTTCGCCTTTTCATACGTCGACTTATTTTTCCTTGGATAAATTTGTTCAGTTACTTGGGCGGATTCATATTCTTAATTTTCACTAATTTAAAGTCAGCACCCAATATATTCGTTGTCTGTCAGCGATTTCATCCGCGGGTTTGACGGATTTATTGTGTTTGGTAGTATGGACCATGACCATACTACCAAAACACAATAATCAAACTCTCTTTTCCAACAGTCTAGTTTTTCGCGTCGTCCATCAATAGGTTAAAGTTAAATGAGACACAATCAAATTACTATGACAACAAATGTGAACTGTGATTTCATTCGCCGGGAATTCATAATCTTTTAGAATTCATAAACCCTTTTAAACTTAATACACACATAGCCTCGTATAATCGTAAAGTATAACGTTTTGTTCTTATTACACAATTTATGACTGTGTGCACTTTGCTGGCTGTTTCTGGCGTACCTGGGTGTACAACACAAATGAATTGAAACGTGTCTCATACAATATAACCGTGTGTTTATTTATTCTTTGAAATCAATATAGGCAATATATTTCTGCCTATACTTATGAATTGTGTATGCAAAGTTGGTTCGTTTAAAGAAGATCAAATACATTATTTTTAAAATTGGGGCGATTATTTTAGTAAGGTACCGTTTAATATCCTACTAACATTTATAATACGTTTATATACCTACTATATACCTTATATACCTACTAAATACCTTATATACCTACTAATACATTTACTAATATACCTGATTAAATCCCTATTACACACAGAATTGTTTGAAAATAATATTAGAGCAGACATATTTCGGTGGAATATGTTTGTAATGCATCAGACTGTTCATACGTTTAAACGAAGTATGTGCTAGTTGTAATAGTATCTAGGCGAGTAAATGATCCCGTCGACAAGCAAGGCCGGCTGTGGGCGCGGACTGGCGCCTTCTACATAGCGTTTTTTGCACTGACACGCGCCTCTTTGCTCTCCTACCAGTTTTATTACTACAACATAATCGATTTGTTAGTAACATTAAATCATAAATATTACGGAATATAAAGTTCTGTCTTTCCTCGCAAATATACTCCTGAAAAGGCGATTCTAATCCGTTAGAATCGCCTTAGGAATTAAGCGATTCTAATCCGTGTGCGTTGATGTCTTAACTTAGCTAATTAGCCGCCTAGAAATTGACTGGAACATAATTCTGTACGATATAACGTATTTCAACTTGATTGAGAAATGTAATAACTTGTAAATTGTACTATGATATTTATGACTGTCTTAATAATATGATAGACTGTAGTAATGCTATAGGTAATATGTTTAAGGTAGCGGATTACAGAGATCATTGAAATTTGGACTTGGCTTTTTTGCTATGGTGCAAAACATAACAACAATGTGGATGATGTGTGGCGTGTAAAAAATACGCGTTGCTAGAGAACCGGTGCGACCGCATGCCGCCGCGCGCTGGCAAGGCCCGCCACCTGCGCCCGCGCCGCCCCGCCACCACCGCCACTCACCCACTTTCACATTTGGATCCGACATCTCATACACTTGCATCGACAATCATCCGTGCAATATCACCCTTCTGCCTGATAATGGCAATGGGCATTCACAATTCAATATAAACAATGACTCACACACTCAATGGATTCCAATTATTTAGAAGATTTAATAAAATATTTAAAGTAAATAACTAATTAAGTAAGTGACTCAATTTATTACTCATTATTACAAATGGTATTCAAAACACAAAGTCTATGAGATGCAATTATAGGGATAGCAACTAAATATTTTGTTAATTACAAAGATGGATGAAAAGTTAGTCATAGGCAGAACAGCATATCCATGATTCACAAATACAGAGATGGCGAAATGAGCAATATTCTTAAAATATCTCTCCTTATCCGAAGCGATGTTACTTAGTTTCTCCGTGGCTCAGAGAGCAGCGCGTACACTCATTACAGGTACTTGACTCAGCAATTTACTTGTAACTATAAAGTACAATTTATGGGATATTAATAGAGTGCAGGGCCACGACAAAAATAGCAACTCGTGTAGCATTACTTAATTACGAGGCAGGACCCTGCGTTTGCGCCAGCGAGGTCCCCGCGTGCCTCACAACCCCGGGGGAGGGGGGTACATTGACGTAACTGTTCACCTTACCTTAGAAATTATGGGACAGGATTCAATTAAATTGTCATGAAGGCCCTCCGGCGCTATTATTACGGTAGTGCAGTATTTTGCTGTTTATTTATTTATTCGCGGTTTACTGAAGGAAATTCAATTTGCACATAATGATACATAATTAAGTTCTATTTTACGAAGCTTGCTTAGCCTCACTTAGAAGACTACTTTTTAGTACACTACGAATGCAAAGTGCAGCGAATTGCAGTTAAGTATTTAGATTAAGTTTTGTTTTTTATGTGGACAATAAATACCGAAGTAACATTCCGACTATGTTTTATACTTGTAGTGACCTTATGTAAGTTTTAGAATGTATAGACGAGTGTGAAGCCAGCTATTTACATAATTGACAGTTAACATGGAAAAGCTCGCGACAGCAGCAGTTCTGGTGCCGATGGCAAGGCTTGCGACACGTTCGGGTCCGGCGGCGGCGGCGCGGGGCGGCGCGGCGGACGCTGCAATCTACGCCACGATAAATGACACGCCTCATTAAAGTAAGCGGTGCGCGGTAGCCACCAGATGCTATCAACCGGCTACTTGACTGTATAAAAAGGCTAATGGCACCCTCGGGTCAACTTCACACTGCTAACGCCACACACCTGCCTCCATGTAAACTAACACTATTACATTCCAACAAATCAACTTAAACGGAACATGAAAACACCACGAACTTAACTAACCCACTTATCTTTTGCATCAGTTATAAGATTAATAAATCATAAAAAAATCACGGATCTCATGGTTGTTATGTGGCACGCGACAAAAAAGCCCATTACCTAAGCAATAGTATATTTTAATACAGAATAAGCAATAAATCTCTAGATGGGCTTTCGAATTCCGCACAAGTCATCCGACGAGGTGAGATCGGCTGGGAAATACCACTCACATATATTACCTATACGTACATAGGTTTACTTACCACATATATAGTGTTGTCGTGTCTCTAGCAAACGGCTGCCGATAACGTATTTATTAAATTCGTAAGAATTATCACTACTGACCTAAGGTTTTGTAAGCGCAAGGTTGAATTGAATTACTTTAATAGGTAAGTATACATTCTATTGCAAAATAATTAGATTAAAGTTACGATAAACGTGGTATGTGAGGAACAGTTACGTCGGATTCCAGGGCTGTGGCGAACGAGTGGTTCCGCATTGGAGGTTTTTGCGCGACGTGGGCGCCGGCTGGCGGCGGCGCGGCGTAGCGATGATGGCGAGTATGGCGACGGTGATGGGGCAGCGCATGCGCACTGCTACACCGCGCCGCCGCCGCTACACCGCTCGGCGCTCGTGTGGACACCCACCACAATCCTAGCTATTTTAATTGCTCATAGTTAATAAATAATTGAAACTTGTTGCCATTCCAGAGGTACCTACGCAGTTTACTTTATCGCCGCCGGCACGTTCTCTCAGCACCGTACATACGGTCCTCAAACGTGTCCCGTTAACACAAATGCTTGTCATTGGCAGACATTCAACCTTTAAGTGGTCTTAGCCTTCTTGAAAATTTAATTTGTGGCTTTTATTACTCGGCAACGACACAGACACATACTTGAAGCTGACATAACTGGTTATTCTTCTTGTCCACTGATAGCGTATTGGAAACGTCATGTAGTTGTATTATCAATTAGCACTTGCCGTATTTCACCTTTTCAATAATGTAAGCCAGCTAGTGAATTCCGTTAACTTGAAAAACGTTATAGGTACATATAAGATATATTTCAGAAAAACGTTATAGGTACATATACATTTTAACAAATCCGTATATAAGACCGCAGAGAAATGTAGTGTTTACACAGCGCCTAGCCGCGTGTCTAGGTGCGACAACCGTTAACTCTATAACTATCTTCTCACCTGTAAATTAAGTTTGCATGAAGTTTTCGAAACTCTCCGAGACACGACCGCTAATGAAATTACCCTCTGGTTATTGTCTAGGTGTGAGTCTGTCGCACGTGTGAGTTAGCATTGTTATTCTAAACTTGGAGCGTGATAAATTGATTTGGTGACAGTGGTCGCCGTGTAGGCATACAAACATTCTTTAAACAAAACTACAGAGACAATTACGAAAGCCATGAACTATTTCACACCTCACCTTACCATTATTTATTTGTTAGTAAATGCAAATCTTAGAATGTCAAAACCTATTACGATGTTCCTCGCGTGTTTGAAAAGAAACCTTACTCGAAACACAATAAGTAAGTTATAAAATGTAAACCTACTCGTATTTTTAATAGCACGATTTTAGAGTCAGTTGCATTTTTGACCTTCCATACGTTTACTATCGACGTCCTTCTAGTACCTATACACCAGTCTACGTAAATTATTTCGAAGTCAAAACATACGTAAAGCGATCTAATTTGCATAAAATTTATGTCGATGACTGACTTTTGTGAACGATTTGATCGTGGTTTTGAAATAATACTATAAAAAGTTTATTTAACAAAGAGTTGAATTAAATTATAATCTGTCAAGAGCGTCGACCTTGGTTACTTTACGAGCTCAAACTCATGTGGTCAAGAAGTCTATCCCCAAAGAAAAATCTATGATTTTTACTGCCAGTCACCACAAAAGAAGATATTATACGAGGCGTTATTTATTATTTAAATTAATCTTTTCCATAAGCTGGTAGTTTCTGTAAAAAAATCTGAAGATTACACTTAAAGAGGTAATTTTTAGACTAGTAGATTCTTAACATACTTTTTGAGTCACACTAAGTAATTTTTTTTTATTACGGTTCACAAACGGGATATCATTCAAATATATTGTACACATAAAAACTTAACTAAAGTACATGCGAACAAGAATGAATCCTAAAGAAGTGAACACAGCATGCAATGTAAAATAATCTGAGATAAAGGATTATTTATTTACAATACAATACAATATACTTTATTTGCACACAGACACATACAGTACAATTAACATAACATAAAACATAGTGTACAAAAAGGCGACCTTATTGCTAGGTAGCGATTTCTTCTAGGCAACCTTAGGGTAGGACATCAGTAAGGTAAGAAGTAGTAGCTGGTGCATAAATATAAAAATAATACATTACTTTTTATTAGGTAGGTTACCTTACAGACGCAGCGGATGCAACTGCTCCAGTCCAGTTCAAGCCTCGCCTCCTGCAAACTCACTGGCTCTCCCTCGTTCGAGCACGGGATGCGCTCGCTTTCTATAACAAATAAAATAAAATTTAAAAATTACTTTCGATGGCGCATGACCATCTTTGCTCTCTATTGAAAGTCTTCGTATAGGATCGAAACTGCCGGCTTTTAAAACAACGAGAGCAAAAGCCGTTATAGAATAGTAATTTAATACTATAAACAGGAACAATTAACATATTTTCTTTCTTTCTTTCTAAACAGTTAATTTATTCGAAAGAGCACGGAATAATATTTTAATTAAAAAATCATAATACCTAGCAGTAAATTATTTACAAGTATTTCGCATATTAGGTAAATTACCTAGCGCAATAAATTAAGTAACTTCTGAACTGATGATGAGTCACACGTAATAAGTGGCATATTCTCATGTTCTGTATTTATTACTTAGAAACTTAAAACCTAAGTTATTTTATTAATAACATGACAGAGCCTTGAATGGAGCTGGACTGTCACGAAATCGGAATCGATGAGTTTATTATTGACTGAGTATTTCTACTTTCTTGATAGCTGTCTTTTCGGAATTACTTGGTAGGGATTAGTTGCCTATATTTAGGTCAATTTCTTTCCCTCTTATCAAAACATTAACTCTCCTATTTAAAAATTACTTCGAATAATAAACAAACATATGACGTTTCATATTTCACTTATCTACTATCACACTAATCTATACCTATAAAGAGGAAAAATTTGATTGTTTGTTTGTTTATTTCCTTGCATTAAATAGGCTCCGAAACTACTGGACTGATTTGAAAAATTCTTTCACCATTAGAATCCTGCATTATCCCCAATGACCTGAACATAGGCTACATAATTTTCCTGAATTCCAACAGGAACGAAATCCCGGGCTGAAAACGAAAAAAAATTTAATAACTTTTTATTTATAAAACTCGACAAGGATTCTTTCAAGTTTTCTTTATCAGTGAGCCTCAAAGTAATAGGTACAATTTCCTATTACTTGGTACTTAATACAGCTGTATATAGTAGATTTATTACAGATATGCATAGACTTGGTATGTGCAGACCAACGTCCAAGTGCGGAGGAGGCTGCGGCTGCGGTTGGCTGGTGCAATATGCGTGGGAACCCACTGTCCTATATACCGCACGAATGCACCGCGAATTAAACTATTCACTTGTTAAACGCGCCTCTATCACGAACCCGCTGTGCTAAATAATGAGGTGACAATTTATTTGAAAACATACTTTGAATCAAAATGTTACTTATTTTTTATAAACTTCATACAACGATTATTTTGCCAAACCCTCGCTGGAAAATGTTAAGAAAATAAAAATATATTATTATTACAATATATGATTTTCTATAGCATCTTAAAATACATATTTATTTATGTAGGTACAATAAATATTAATTAAAATTAACTATACAGGGCTTTAGGTATCTCTCTTTCAACCTCTTGGGTGGTTAATCAATCCATGAAACTGAACAACTTCCCCAAGGAACATAAGTCAAAATACGAAAAAAAATTTTGATCTCCCATACAAAATGCGCTATACCTATATTACCTATATGCTGATGAAGTTTGTATGGGAACTCTAAAGTTTTTTATCGTATTTTGACCTATATGTTCCTTGGGAAAGTTGTTGAATTTCATGGACTGATTAACCACCCGAGAGGTTGAAACAGAGATACCTAAAGCCCTGTATAAAGTTTAAAGTAAACATGGTATGGAACTTTGTTTTAAAAACTTTGCTTAACTTTGTAATTAATAAGATCAAATTGACTTAACGCCCTTTAATTACTTTTTGTTATAGAATAAATTAAAACTTGCAATCAATTAAGTTTTAAAAATATCAATATTTTTTCAACATAGTATGTTTTAGGCATCATTTTAACAAAAGTTAATATTAACCAGAAACATTATTATAAACTAGCTTTTCGCCAGCGGCTCCGTCCTTTCTCAGGCTCTAATTTATCTCTGTACCAATTAAAATCGGTTCTGTAGTTTAGGCGTGAAAGACGGACAGACAGACAGACAGAGTTACTTTCGCATTTATAATATTAGTAAGGATTTATGCCAAAACGCTTTTCTTTGTTATTTTCTTTGCTTGTGTATCCGCATTCTTTGTCATAAAGATTGTTAATAAAATAATTTAGACCACTTTCAGGCGATGCTGATAAATGCGTTATTTATAAGGTCACTCGAAAAATGAAGACCAATTGATTGAACATGTAAAAGTTGTAATCTACTGTACTACAACTTTAAAGTATCTTATATTAGTGTCATCGAAGAGTGTCATATTTATATCTTTATGCTTTTTCCTTTAACGGATAAAGCGATTTTTAATATTCAATAGTTTTTCCGCTTTTTTTCCACTTGATAATTGTTAATTGTTTCTATTGAGAAAGAAGTTTATATACCACATAGAAATATCGAAATGTAGATTGAAGATAGATATAACGTACATACCTATGTATGCAATAAAATATTGAGTATTGAAACTACATATAAAAGATGAGAGAACACCAACTCTGATATTAGATGTTTCTTTGGTCGAGGTAATTAATAGTATGTTCCGGTTAAAATCCGAAATGTGTTTACATCTAGTTTTAGCCGGCTTATTAGGTGCAGCAAAACCAACCTAGCCTATCCTTTTCAGATTATTTTCTCATTTTTTATTCAGGATGAAATGGACAGTGATCTTTGCATTACGTAGAGCCATTTGAACTGAACCGGGTCGGACTAAGGTTACACAAATATAATATAAAGACAGTTTAGCAAAACTGAAACCCTGGATTCAGACAATCATTCTGAATGATTTTCCAGTGGAATTTTTCTCCGGAAAATTTTAAATTTTTTTTTTCGTGTTTTTTAATATTTTCTGCTTACATTTTTTATTATTTAATCAAATACCTCCATTTTGTGACAAAAAATAATAATAACAACGTAAAACACGAAAACCAACAATGTACATCGCACTCCGATAGCAGCGCGGCGCGGCGCGGGGAGATCAGGCGCGCTGGGCGCGGTTTCACGATATAAGTTGCGTAGCGCCAAAGTAGGTAAATAATGAAAACTTCTTAACGTGACGTTTCCGGGAAAAAATTATTACTTATAACTGATGATAGTTTTTGGTAGATTCCACCATTTAAATATTTGCTAAGTTGTCCTTTACACCCTGTATAAATATCACGTTACGAAATAACTAAACCATCTGTAAACAAAGTATTATTTAAAAAATGGAATTACTGAAGTTAGCACATCCTTTTAAAATCACAAAGTGACTTGGTGAAAAATATGTCGACAATCTATCAGTGCGAGAGACGAGTTCTCAGATGACACCTCGTTCTCTGATTATTTACCTTGATTTAAAGCCACAGATCCGCATTCTTCGTACGAGACGTTTCGGGCGCCAGCTACGTAACTCTTCGTAGATATAATTATACACGCGAGACTCATACATAGTAGTAATTATTCAACATTATAAAGCCAGATAATTAATCATTTAAGTTTATATCTCTAAAATACATAATTAACATTCATACTTAAACTATTGCATTAATTGACGTTTTCGTTTGAGTAATGTAAATTAAGTTTTAGATAGATCGTCAACTGACGAATAGCGGAGTCATGAAGTTCTTACAGTCATCTCTATAAAACAATAAATACGGCAGGAATTACGCATATTTTTAAAAATAATGAAAGTTTAATTGGGAAAAAATAATTTTGAACTACAGGAAAGAAAAAATAATGTACTCATTTCAAAGACAGTCATCCAAAAAGTTAAAATTATATTAAATTATTTGAACTTTTTTCGTAGTTAAAATAGTTTACTGTAACCCCTTGTCATACACCTTGTCATATAGGGCCAATGAACATCTATAATTTTATTGTTATCATGTTGAATGAAACACGCAAGTAAACCGCGCTAATATGTGAGTAAATAATGTAGTTATTAACTTTTTGCTTGCTTCCAAAGTATACCGCCAAAACATTCCTCTCCGATGTTTGCCGACTCTACTCACATCCACCTGTATTTGGACGCCAGATTAATTACACATTTTCTTAATTGACTTCGCATTCGGTGGAATTTATTATCATATGTTTATATTATGCTTGGAATTGTCAATAAATCACACAATCATTTATTATTACTTACGTTACCAACGGTAGATTTGTGTCTAATAGACAAATTTGTACCTTTTTCTTTAAAGAACAAGTTATATTTACTCTTTATCATAGGTTTTATCATCGTAGCAACAAGCTTCTCAAGGTAAACGAATTTATAAATAATATGAGGAATTTTAAATGAACAAATTAGGAATGTTATATTGTTAGAGATGAAAATGTGAATTCATGTTTCATTTGAAGCTAAAATATAAATTATTTTTTAATAATAAATAATTTCGTCTTAACTTATATATTTGATTGGTCATTATTTTTAAATTCGGTACAGTTCAGGGTCCTTTTTAAATCACTGGCCAAATTTTACGTACCTATATTTTTTGTTTTTTGACGTTTATCACACAAACATTTCAAGCTATATCATCCGAAACATGAAAATATGTGTGAAATTTTGTATAAGAAAAAATAAACATTATCCAATTTATTTTAAATTTAGTAATAGTGCTCTGAAACATAGTATTTCTGTGTTTCTAAAATTAATTCCCGTTAAAGTCAAAAAGGGTAAGAAAATATTGAAAATTTTAATAAAAAAAGTTATTTTCCTTATTGATGTTCTATCCATGATACTGATAACAATTAAGTCACCCTATATATGCAGAAACTGATTCTACAGCAAATCCTTCTCCTATAGAAACGAAAACTCTTAGGACATCATTGTAATAACTCTAAAATGTAAAATGTTGTTACCCCTGGTATTCGATTCTTTATAACTTTTAAACGGCTGAACAAATTTTGATCAAATATAGCTAAGAAGCATCTTAATACGTCAGCTTTTAAACAAATAAAACCGCATTGAAATTAGTATATTCCTTTAGGAGCTGCGATGCCACAGACAGACACACAGATACACACGTCAAACTTATAAAACCCTTTCTTTTGATGGAGGTTAAAAATATATTCCATCACTTCCAGTGTCTCTACTTAGGCTGAATGTGTATTAGGTATAATCAACTGCCGAGTACAAAATCTATTACTTTTTTAATAACATATTGAATTGATATATCATTCCTTTCCTGAGTCTGTCCACTTTTTATGAGATCTCGAGTTAAGGCTTACGTAGCACAGGCTGCACTCACTCGTGCTTCCATTCAGTAGAGACATTTTTATTTCTAGCCTTTATTTATGGGCTACCTCAATGATTTCCTGCCGTCCTTTTCCTGTCAACGAGGAATTCTTGTAAATCCTATGAGAAAAAACTTATCCGACAGATCTGTGATCTAGCTTTTTCTTAGCATACACTGCTTACAGAATAACAGTCAAGTAGTAACATGTAGGCACTGAATTAAATATTTCAGTCTACAACAAAACTATTACACTTAAACGAAACTATCTAAATACTTACTTAGGAGGACTTTCACGGAATGCTATCGAAAATGAAGGTCATTGGGCACAATCTGAACCAATTAGTGAAGGTTTGGCCTACAGAAACAAAATTACTTTTAAATTAATAAGGTATATCCTACTTTTCGTTTTAAGTAAAAAATATTTTAAAAAACCATGGAAATAAATATTAGAAGTGATTTTAAAGTTGAAGATATTTATTCCAAAGAACAAATTCATTGAATTTTATTTTATTTTTAAACTTATTGATGAAACAGGATAAATCTCATAAATAAATAAATCTTTTTTTACAAAGACAAAATTTTATCGAAATACTCTACACTATTTAATTTCTGTAGACTCTGGGTATGTTTTTCGTACTAAGTGAGATAGTACGATTGCACCTGTAGATATTGATCAAGTTGAAATATACCTCAGTAATATATTTTTTTCTAAGATACGGAATTTAACTTTCTGTCTGATTCCCATTGTTTACAGAAATTCGACCCACATATTCGTGAACCAGAGATATATATGTGTAAACATCCCACATTAATTTATTTTTGTAGGCTGTGGGTAAATTTTTCATAATTCAGTGCCCAATGATCTTTTCATTATAGTGAAATTGTAATATTTTGTTAATAAGGAACTTGTTTTTAAGTAAAATAGTTTTAAGTAAAATAGTTCAACGGTTGCAAATTTTATCAGATCAAACCAACCGAGGCATTTAAGGGACAAACTATATTTTTTTAAGAAACATGTAGCTCACACTTTTAAGAATATTTACAATATCCACCGTTAAACACGAATATCACGATTAAATATTTTCATTGAAGAGAAATAAATTTAAAATATTATCAAGGGTTTTCCCAAAAGTCGCTCCAATTTGCGGAATATTCACTCGAACCCGGATCCAAATATTTGCAAACAATTTCATTAGAATTGCACAATGGGTACTTTATTTTTACTGGGTATTTACTTGTATAGTGTTAATTGGTTTTGTCTAGAATATAGCTTATAGGCATGTAACTTTTATTTACCTACACATTTTGTGCTAGTACTGCTAGTATTTTATTTACGTACTGCAGTAATACATAATTTATGAAAATACCGTAGTTAAATATTCAGGATAGACAGTTACATGCTTTTAAACACTAATAACTGTTATATATTTTTTTTAAATAAACATGTAAATAAATACAAACAAATAAATGATTCTAAAAACTGCAACTTCATGTATTACATTTTTTTTTAATTCATGGAAGAGTTTTATGTAAAAACTATTAAATCAGACGGCCGGTTTGGTCGAGTGGCAGTGATGCTTCCTCTTGATCGGCGGGTCCTGGGTTCGATCCCCAGTCGGGGCAAACATTTGTGTAAAAAGCAGATGTTTGTTCTCGGGTCATGGGTGTTTGTGTTTGTCTTTATGTGTGTTCCAAGGGACCCACGACACAAGGGAAAACCTTAGTGTGGGCCTTTGAGTGTGTAGCGGTTTTATTAAATGCTTTTGTTGAAATGAGCTACTGACTAACATTTATAGAGCGAATACATAGCTGATTGACAACCTCTACTTCCTCCTTACTCGATAACTACCAAAGTAATATTCCATTACTGCAAAATGATATTATTCCAGTAAGTGTCAAGAAATTATGCAAATCTCACGAATACGTACGGTACTTTAAACACTTTACACGCACTCTGATTGCGGCGTTTCAGTGTATTAAAGGCTCATGTGAAATATCCATAAAGTGGTTATAAGACTTATAAGCTCAGCGTTTATCGGTCATTTTATTAATGATCGGTAGATGAGGATAATTTTTAGAAAGTTGCTCGCTTGAGACCTGCCTAAGACTCAAGCGAGCAACGTTTATTTATTTATATACCTACTCACCTCAGCTATGACTTACTTTAATGTCATGTGATTGCTTCCTTATTTACGTGAATACAGCGTGCGTTCGCATTATACCTAACTTATAATAAGCCTGAATTCTGATAACAGTCATTATGACATATAATGTGCAGCGTACCTCTGGTCAAGCTTTGACTGTTTACTATCACAGGTTCTGTTTTTTGACATTGAAAACGGTACAATATGACCTCAAGATGAAAAATTTGACCCTGCTTATAATATGTTTATCTTATACATACTGTTAGAAGCCCCACGCTACGCTACTGATGATACTCTACGTACCCCGGCAGTGAATATAAGCGTAGGTGAATGGATAAAATAGGAGAGTCGATAGCGTCGCGTGTATAAGCGTCGATACTAGCATTGCATTCTTTGAGTACAAGATTTGTGTCAACTCCAAGAATTATCATGTCGCGAGAATCTGAGCGCGCGAGTGATCTATGTGAGAAGTGGCCTTATATTATGCCTTGCGTTTCGCAACTGAAGAATTGTCGTCAACACACCTTGTGTAACCAGTACCGGTGCGAGCACCGGCATCGCGGCACCGGGCTCATTGTGTACCTTGTGAAACTTACAGATCCGTGAAGAGAGTGAAACATTTTTATCAATCTTCGTACGCCACTTGAGAAGAGATCTGCCATGATATGGCGCTTTACAACAACAGCATTTAACGAAATCTTTCATAATAAACCTCCTTCAGTCACTCGCAGCACGTATAGTGAATTTTCAACCCCAACAAAAAAAGCGGGATGTTATAAGTTGGACGTGTGTATTTTTCTATCTTTGTAGCCCCTAAACGAATAGAATATACACCGATTTCGCACAGCGAATTTTTTTAAAGCTTACGTATTTGAGATACTTCTAAGCTTTATTTGATCAAAATAAGTAAGGCCGTTTAAGAGTTATAAGCAAGGAATATTGAGGGTGATACAACATTTTAAATTTTAGAGTCATCTATCAATTAGCTCCTCCTACCTCAACACTAGTATTAACTAGTATGTAACCTGTGCTACTATACTTGTGTAATTATGTGGTCCAGATTCTTTATAGGCCTATTCACTCTTAGTATGAATAGTCCTTTCAAGTTTAAAACTTACATTAATATCAATAAGTGTTCAAAATTGGGCGCAAAAACATAATAAAGAATTTCCTTATTTAACGACTGAATAACGAAGTGGATCCGTTAAGCCTTTTGATTTTTTTTTCTTTTCAGGCAAGATGCCTCAAAAGCAATTTTTGATTATGGTGTTTACGTGATCTCGTTGAAATCTTCTTTATCGCAGAAGTATACCTGTTACTTCAATACAAAAGACATCAACGAGATACTTTTTTTAAAGATGGAAAAATCTGTTTAATTTTTATCTTGATATGAGACTTGACGATCTCGGTTTTGTGGTAGTGCGCATTAGAATACGACTACGAATTGTGTTTGATTTCCTTCCTATATAAACCCAAATTTTTTTATTTGCGAAACATGACTAGATAAATTAAATGATACAATTAGGCAAAGATTTTCATCGTTTACTATCGGGTCTAGGAACCATCTAAAATCGAGTGCTTCTATCCAAGAAGCAGATCATTATGAATGAACAAAGTAACATTTCGATTACTTAGTCCTAAGGATTAGACTGTTTATTGGACTATTAAACTCAATTGTTCGATAAAGTATCGTTTTGCGTACAAATAAACCATTGTGATGATCAGCATGCCTTGAATATTGATAAACACGTGATATTTATGGTTAGCTAAAATTATTTAGTTTTCTTTATGTAATATACTTAGAGCTTGTAGCTCCAACAATATGTTATTAAAAAAATTATCAGCCCATGTACGTCCCACCGAGGGGGACGGGCCTCCCTTCGAAACACGCTGGCCCAATGCGGGTTGGTGGATAATTAGGTAAATAAGTTTTTAATCAGAAAACAAGTCTATTTGATAACAGATTTAGGTATACAATCTGTTCACCGGTAACTAGCTGTTGTATAATAAGTAGTGCGAGAAATTTTTAATAAATAAATAATAATAATTTAAATGTATAAATATTTTATTTAACAAAAAGTAAGTAGTACTCAAATGCTTCAATACAAAATTTAAAAAAATCGAGTGAACTAGAAAAGTTCACTTCTGAACAATATCGAGCAACAGGTAAAAGACATAGGTCGTGATGTTTGATAAACGATATTCTAATCTAAAACATTAATTCGGTTGATAGCCATCTATTGGCACTTGTGTGAACTAAAAACCTGAACTGTCAGAAAATCCCTCATCTACTATCTATCCTTCTTTCTTGAATAAGCACTTTTATATGTAAAACATGATGACGTTTAAACGATCAACAGGAGATATCGGTACCTACCATTACGTGTTTTAGTGTTTCATGTAATCTTTTGAGATATACTATTTGGAAGTGTCTGTGACCGATACAATTGGAATTTGAAGTATTCAACTACGTTTTTCGTACCGCGCAACTTATATCGTGAGTTGCAACTGACAATTTGTGTTTTTGTCAATTGCTTTTTCCACAATTTGTACTGTAACGGAGACATCAAACTACTAAAGTTTCAAATATCAATGCGCAGTTTTTTCCTTTTTTGTAAAAATTAATGTTATTCTATTTGTATTTACTGTCCTCTAACACATTAGAATGAATGAATCGTTTATTTCAGCACACAAAAAAACTTACAGTACTACATTAAATTAAATTAATTGGTTAAGGAATTGAAATTAAAAATTAAAGCATATAAAAAAAATGAATTAAAATAAAAAAAGTAAATGATCTTACATAAATAAAATAAAACAGAAGGAAATGTGCTGCAGAAACAGGCCGTAGCTCAGTGACAATTTTTTATTATTATTTAGAGTAGAAGTGTTCTCCAAACCGACGTAGCGAGATGGTACCATGTAATAATGTAGGGAACTATTTTCAATATCTGAGACACACCACCGATGCCACACTGCCTGTGTGAACCGCTTGGGAAAGTATACAGGGTGTAAAAAACAGCTTAGCTAATACTTAAATGGTGGAATCTAGCCATAACTATCATCAGCTATAAGTAATTATTTTTTCTCCGAAACGTCATGTTAAGGAGTTTTCATTATTTACCTACTTAGGCAGCCGTGTGAGTCCCCGGCAGACAGCCGTGTCGCCGGCAGAGTAGAATAGGACCACCCTCTTTCTTACCGAGGTGTAGTACAAGGCGACTAAGGTAAATATGCAAGCAAGTTCATCTGGCACACAGAGAAGGAAAACTCTGCAATTATATCAAAACACTCGGGTTCTGCCAAGCGTGATGAGTATGGCATTTATCCCTCATGTTATTGAGGGAGACCTGTGCCCCAGCAGTGGGGACGTATATGGGTTGATGAAGTACCTACTTAGGCGCTACGGAACGTATCTTGAAACCGCGCCCAGCGCGTGTTCCCCCCGCGCTTCACAGCTATCGGAGTGCGATATACATAGCTGGTTTTTGTGTTTTACGTTGTTATGATTGTTTTTTATTGCAAAATGGAGAGTACTCGATTAAATAATAAAAAAATGTAAACAGAAAATATTAAAAAACATGAAAAAAATTGAAATTTTCCGGAAAAAAAATCCACTGGAAAATCATTCAGAATGATTGTCTAAGTCCAGAGGGTTTCAGTTTTTGCTAAGCTGTCTTTTACACCCTGTATATCTTTTCATTACGCATATATGGATATAAGTTTTAAAACTTACTGAGGGCGTTGTTGGCGGCGGTGGCGTGGACGGCGGCGAAGGCGGCGGCGAGCGCGAGTAGGGCGGCGGGCGCGCGGCGGGCCCGCATGGTCGCGGCTACTCGCGGCGCCAGCGCCCGCCGCTCCGGGCCCACACCATCACACTCTCGCGCACACCCACTCGTGCGCAACACCTGCCAACAAACAATACAACCACTTTACTATCACAACAATAACAATATTAAATGTAATACGACAAGGGCACGGACATCAAGTCTGTGGATGCACAATTAACTGCTGAATAAAAATAATTTTCCACGTTAAAAAAACGTATAAGTCACCGACTTCAATCCCAACAACAGTTCGCACAAAGTAGATAACTAGTATTTTTTGCAGAATATAATGCCTATTAGCAGATAACGACAAACGAAAATGTCACTCATTTATTTGGAGGATGTTCTGGTTTGTAGTAAGTATTTTTTTGTTTTTGTTGATTTTCTTAAAAGCGCTTAATCATTTTTGATAAAATTTATATGGAACGATATCTGGAGTATACTATTTCAAACAAAAAAATATTTGAAAATCGGTCCATAATTGGCGGAGAAATCGGTGAACATACATTAAAAAAAATACATACAGTCGAACATAGAACCTCCTCCTTTTTTGATATGGGTTTCGCATACAGTTTTACGTATAGTTAAATTATACGAGTTATAGTAATATGGTGTGTGTTTTATATGTCGCTTACTACCTTAAAATAACATGAATTTGCCGAAAAGGTTGTCTTAAGTTAACTCTTGAGTAATATTAGTTATCTACTTTGTGCGACAAAAAAAAAAAGTTCATATTGAGAAATCTCTTTAAACAGACACACAAACTTAACTTTATCTAGACCTGGAGGTTTACCATGATCGCTTAGTGCGATCCAATTTAGGACCTACACAAGTCTGCAACGTTTATTCGTACCATGATGGCTTATAAGCGATTTAATTTTGGCGCTGTTGCGATTCAAAGGCAGACCAGCGGCAATTTATGTAGACATTTAAAATGGACCATAGACAACCGAGCAGTTCAAAAGCAGCGCCATCATGGTACCATTTTAAAAAACATTCCAATTGCGAAGCAGTTCAAAGTTGGATCTTAAACAGAAATGCTTTTAAACGATCGTGGTAGGTACCCTGATATACTATTCGCATCACTTTTCGCAACATTTTTGTCCCGATCAGAAACCGAATCGGTCAATTATGAGGCAGATATCACTAACGTTCAATCAAATTAGTAGTCAAAGTAAATATAACTAAAAAGTGTAAAATCGAACTAGACAAAAATATTTAGAAGTAATTCTTGACATTATCAAGAAAGATTCTATCCACATTCCTATTCAGCAAGTACATTTATGAAAGAAAACCTTCATAATATTACCTACATCAATAAAAAAATATTCAGGTGTCTCAAAAGAAACAGCAAAACAACATTGGTCAACGTGACACGAGGAGTCATTGAACACCACATTATCAAGTGATAAGTAATTTATTTATTACCACTTTTTACAGTGACGACCCAAATACTTAGTGATTGATAGAGCAGGATGCGAGAAGAACGGCGCTTTCACAGCGAGCTCACTTAGCAACCAAAAATTATAATTTACTTTGAAAAGTATTTATATGAAATTGTGTTTTTACGTCTCTTTGCCTGTTTTGGACTTGAAATAATTACGTTTTCTTTAATGTAAAATAATTTTCCACGTTAAAAAAAAAGTTAGAGTCACCGACTTCAATCCCAACAAGAGTTCGCACAAGGTAGATAACTAGTATTTTTTGCAGACTACAATGCCTATTAGCAGATAACCACAAAGAAAATGTCACTCATTTATTTAGAATATGTTCTGGTTTGTAGTATTTTTTGTTTTTATTGATTTTTTTAAAATCGATTTTTTTATTGATTTTCGATAAAATTTATATGGGACTACCGGGGACGAGCAAGTGCTAAACCTGAATTTTCAATTCTAGTCAATACAATTTGTTTTACTTGAGTGAAAACGTGACGGAAACGAAAATGAAAATGCACTTTTTGCCTGATTTTTGTATGAAAATGGTCGATTTACGCAATTTTTTTTTCATTTTCGTCACATTTTCACAAATTATTTCAAGTAAAAAGAAATTTATTAACTAGACTTGCTCTTCTGAAAATTATAGCGCTCCATGTATGTCGAGTATGCTATTATAGCTTCTCAAACAGACCTCTCTTGTATGAAAAATCGTGCAATATCCCTAGACCATGTTGATGTGTGCATTTTCGAATTGACAATGCCAAAGGGCCAACAAGTCTTTGCGCGGCATTCTCGCGCAATCACCGACATCTGAGTGATGTGAGCGCGAGTTTATCGCGGGCCTACAGTTCGTAAAGTTGCAAACTGACAGCAATCTAAAAATAAAAGTATTGGACAAACTGTTATTTTTTTAATAAATTCAGTCACCTGCACAAATAAGTAGGTAACTATGTCGTTTATTAAATTACCAGAATTAATTGCGCCCGTAAACTAAAAATTTGCTTCCAAATTAATCTAGTTATTTTGAACATTCTTTTACGGAGTGTCAACGTCATCATTATTTTTATTTACATATATCAACAGATTCGGTCCCAAGATTCGGCATGATAACATTCTAGACGATGAATCGCATTTGAAAAATGCATTACTATCCACAAATAAATCGAACACAATTTTATCTTACAATCTATAAAATCATTGTTTCGTCACGTGATTATGTTTTTGTCATTCCTCCATAAAGATACTCCACTCAATAGGTAAGCTATTAATTACTCACGATAAAAAATATTTAACAAAAATATGTCCAATGGTTGTTATTTGCAATATTTAATGTAAAATCCGTAAATCACTCTACCATGTTTCCACGCACATAGATTAGTGCATAGTGCTATAGAAACTGCGCCGTGTTTAGCTAGTCTAACTTGCCTGCACCGTTGATAAGAAGCCAACAACGACGCGGTGTTTGCGGGAAAACCAGAACTACTAAATATCCGTAATAAGTATAACATGGAGTTTAGAATCGTAGCTTATTAATTTAAACAAAGCCAATCAGAAAATTAATGGCTTTGAATGTAAGAGAACGATTCCATAGCTAATAGATGTCGAAAAGCGTCCTTAACACATTTTTTACAGCATTCCTCACGAACATTGACCTCCGGTACTCGGACATATAACATTTATTCATTATTAATATCAGAGTGAAGCAAAAAGTGGTTCATATTAAGTGCGTTAACACGAGGACGCGCGCCGAGCGACGCGGGCGCACCGGCCACCAGCCACACCACAGCCTCTCGATATTGACAATTACGCCAGTTCCGGTTTCAGATCCTTCTCTGTAATGCATCTATTTAGTCGAACCGAAAAAAACATACCTACAAAAACATAATTGGTTCGCATAACTTACTCTTTTTGTAGAGCACAAAGTGGAACAGTGGTTGTATGTATTATAATAGGTTGGTATATACATCGTCAACGTGACAAGTCTTTATTTATAAGTAGGAACAGTGTGAGTAGCGCTAGCAGATGATTGATGATAATAATCAAGTTCAACAGTCGATGTGATTATTTATAGAGGAGTAGAGACAATGGAAGTGGTACGAGCAGTGGCCGCGCATGTTCGGTAGCCGTATGCCGAGCCATGCCGCACCTATGTGCCCGCGCCACCACCTGTTTTGTTTTATTTTTTACTTTTAAGTGTCATTCAGCTCGTTATTAATCAAGAAAATATCCATCAGACAATAGGACTCACAAAAACTATGTTGTTATAAGAACCTCACAAAAAGCATATTTTATAAGCTGAGTTGTGTAACATTATCAAAATAATTTGTTATTGATTTAGTGATGTTGTTAAAGTAGTCTTGCATTAGGTAATATATTTAAGTAGATACCCCGGTCCAGATTTTTTCAAATATATTAAGTAAGTTAATATAATTGGAGTTGGGCGACGCCATCTACCTCACCAAATCGGATCATGTTTACATATTTAGTCAGTTTACACACCTAATACATTTAATAGGAAGCCCACTAAACATCATGCCATCAAAGCTATATTTACATAAGCCTTTTTTAAATGGCAAAATTCTATTTACTATATTAAGAAAATATAGGTAATCGGCAACGTGAAGAATATTGGATACATTTAAAAAAATAAGTTTAACAGATAAACAAACTGCAAATTAAATAACACAAATATCTCGCTAAATAAACACAAAAAACTTTATACGTAAAAAATAAGGTACCTTATTGGTGAACAGCATCACGGAGAAACTTGGATCCGTCCTAACAACTAACTACCAACTGACGATGAACACAGTTCTCTAATACCAACAGCGAGCGCAGTGGGTGATCCAGGAACACTAGGTAAGCATTCGGCCAACAGCTCCGATTCGGATCCTTCTCCGAACGCGTTAAGCAATTGATAAAAACCACAAATGCATCGAAGGCAAACGTATTGTTTTCATATACAGCCAAATGTTTACAATCGAGTGTGTCCGATTTACTCAAACTTGCTACAACATCATTCAAGCGAAGTTAAAGAAATCTCGTGACCCACAACCGATAATAGTCAATACTGCAATTAAAATTATTTATAATAGATTCGTGTTTATAAACGGTCTAGCCAATAATTAAAACATTAACGTCATTGCTTGTTTTACTCAGAGTTAAAATACTCCATTTCATAGATAACGTAAAAAAATAAAACCGTTATGTGACTGACATGTTGACAAGTAAGCTTGTTGCCACTAATGAAAACTTTGACGCTAATACAGCAATCAAGACCACCGATTATTACTTACATGCCCAATAAGTCAGCTTTGCGTTGATAAACGTTCATCAATATTTTATTATTAATTTAATATCTAAATTGTTATTACTTGTTTGTTTGTCTTTATTTTTATGCAATCGTCGTAGCGTGGCACCCTGTAGATACATATACTGCATAATTATTAGGTATCGGATGTCACGTATGTAATATAGTAAGTCATTCCAAATTGGTTGTAGGCCCTAAAGCCGTGTATGAGTGTGAAGATTGGTGGTACCGGGCTGGTGCAGCGGCGGCGGCATGACGGCGGCGGCGGCGGCGGCGGCGGCGCGCGGCGTCACCTACTTTCACGGAGGCAGCGCCGGAGGAGCGGCCGGCGGCGGTCGGCGGGCGGCGCGGGAGCGGGCGGTGCGTACGCGGCAAGGTCGTTGTGAGGCAAACCACTCGTCGACAGAATTTCTTCGACACAGAGACAACGCATACCAGTCCGGGAGTGGAACGCGGTCGCAATAAAAACGTTCGGATATATTTCACGCGTGCGCAACTTTATCTCGTCGCTCTCGGCTCCGATTACTTAATGCTCCGCGGCTAACAGTACTCTGAGCGAAACAAGATCAGGTTTTTTTCTTAGTAAGTTCGATGATCGGCAAGGGCGGGACCACCTACCTCCGGGATGTAGTTATTTCTGCGTGGGCCTGTGCTCCTATCGCGAATGTGATGCTTGCATGCGCATTCCGTGCGCTACGGAAGCTCAATTCAATCAACAAGCAGAGAGCAAGTTTGTTGTTCAAGAAATCTTAACACTATTCCATACTATGTTATTTAAATATGATTTACAATTATAAAATTGGTAAGCCCGAAAAGAAAGTAAATTCATCATCTCTGGGATATTTACGTAATTAAATTATTTATTGCTTTATGTAATCACAACAACTTGACTGACGAGTTGCAAATCTGACAAGCTTATAAGTAAATAGGAGGCCACCTTTGAAATCGGTGAGTAAAGATTTGAAACGTCGAATAAATTAATATAATAAAATAAGTCTTATCTTTATTAAAATTTCGGTAAGACAGATGGATTGCATTTGTATCATTAATTAATTTGGACTAAGTATTTCAAATGTATGATGAACATTTTGGTTAATACATACTTATAATGTGTACTGCGCGTGCGACTAAAGTCTGCCACTGTACCGGGAGATATCTTAAGTAAATGTTGAAGATGAATCCGTAACTACGTTTTGTTTGTGCAGATAATTTCGGACCGTGCTTAAGTGCGATTTGGTATTCCCTAGCTGTGTTTATTTTTGACTTGCTTTTCGCCCGGAACTTCGTTCTCGTGGAAATTCGGGAATATATGTAACCTATGTTTGTAGCATTCTGATTGTGAAATATTTTTTGTAATCGGTCTTTTTTTTCCTCTTAATAGTTTTGTGTAGATTATAATATTTTTACATTGTTGCGGAGTCAAAAGTATGTACCTACTTAAGTATTTTTGTTGATATAAAGTTACATAATATCAAGTAGGTACTGTGGTATGCATTCTCTTCCGTGGTGAAACTCCACGCAAAATCACCACTTGGCCATTCGGCTCAATGCGAGTTGCTGCTATCTAATACCAATCTGATGTAAAGTTCAAATTAAAATTGTTGAAACGGGAACAATTGAATGAACAGTAGCAACTTGAGCCATTGCTTATTCGCATGGATATGCTCGAAGTGTGATGGCACGTTCCCTAAAAGTATATACGCGGTGTTCTCAATTAATGTGTGGTATCAACGTATACGAAAGCAAATGAGTGTTCGCTGCTGTGTAAGCGAAATACATGTGTCATATACTCGTATATGGTTATTTTTTTGAAAAACAAGCATGGAAAACCAATACCGAACTGCCCCCATACAAGACACTATTACAATACCCTATCGACAAGTTTAAATTTTTAACCGACTCCAAAAAAAGAAGGAGTTTTTTTTTTATGTTTGTTACCTTAAAACTCCGTCATTTGTAGACCGATTTCAAAAAAAAATTATTTAGTTCGGAAGCATCTACTTCCAGATTGGTCCCATACATTTTTTATCGAAATCGCTTCAGTTTAGGTCAAAAATAAAAAAACTAATTCTTCTCTATTTACCATATTCCGCTATGAATTCACCTATTTACTGTTTTACCCGTAACCACTACTTACTCGTGAACATAGCTTTAAAAAATTATTTCACCCTTTTTGAAAGCGGGTCAATTTTTTGTTAAAAATATTTTTTTGAAGTGAAAACTTCTTTAGTGGCATTGTGCACTTTGAAGTATGGATAAAAAATGTTAAACTCGCGTCGGGGTCACGTGTCTGTCACGTGACCCTGATCTAAAATCCGTAAGGCGGATGGGTGTTTAATAAATATAGGAAAATAAAACTGCAAAAGTCAAGATGTCACGGAGGGGTGTTTGATAAATATAGAAAATTAAAACTGCAAAAATCGAGATATCTCCGTAGTCAGCATAGAAAAAAATAAATGAAATATTAATGCACAACGTTAATGTTCAAGTTTTCACTTCTGCCGGCACTCCCAGAGTGCAACCCGTTGTTTTTTATGAAATCCTCTCTACACGTTCTCAGAAAATAAGTAATAAGTAATTTAGTGAGTATCTAATTAACCCGTCTAGACGTCTAGCCAATCATAGGTGGCTATGGCTAGGCAAACGACAGAATGCGTACATTATTATGTCTGAAGTAAGACATTAAAGATTCGATTGTGGCACATTGTAGGGGGAAACAATGCGTTCCTTGTGTACGTGCACAGTCGTCTGGGTTCCACTGAAGGCTATTCTTATGGTAACCAGTGATATTTATCTACTGATTTGAAATATCCGGGAAAGTATCGCCACAAAAAGTACGTATGTACCCTTAAACCTGCTTCCGTAATTGAATTAACAGGACAACACAACTTGTCCATTAAAAGTGAACAAACAGAGAGTTAGTGGACTGGACATGCAGTCTTGAATCGATGTTTGTACTGCGGGAACTTGTGAACTTGTGAGTCGAACCTGCGTACTACGCGTACATCATATTGTCAACTATATTTACACATCATGTTTTAAAATCTGTCTGTGTGGCATTAGTGCTTTACTTACGCTCCTGTATGTATATATAATATGTATGTAACACTTTATTGCACATAATCAGAAGTACAAAACGGAAAAGATGGATATAAAGAAAACTAAAAGGAATATGTACATGGTATTCCTACATGTGTATGTGACGTATAAAAAAAATTCAAATTAAAACAAACTTGGTGACTTCCATTTCAGCACCGTGTTTCAACTGAATACAGTTTTCACAATTACGTAAAGTAAAAAATGTGTATAATGAAAAAGTTAACTTGCATTGAATGCAAATGTTGGAAGTGAGTGTTACAGCAGTAGGCGTGTGTGGGGTGCATTACGCCCCGCCCCTTACCTCTACACCTACCCGTCCACCTGTGTATATTGACATCAGACATCAAGTTACATGTAGGAATAAAGAATTATACCTATGTGTCTAGCTGAAGAGTCGTACCCTCAGACATAGGCAGATAGATCCATTGATTTTGTGGACCATTTCAACCTATGTATTTACCACGTAATTTCTCCTTGAAATTAACTTGACACACAACATTAATTTGCTTCAGGTTTCTCAGCAAAGCTTTTCAATGTATTCGCTAACATTACACAAACTTAAACATTTATATACACGCCAAAAGGCAGGTTAAGGATAAAACATGTTTTTTTTTTAAATGTAACAGAGACGAAAATGAAAATAAAATTGTTCATTATCTTTGATGTGTGTAGCAATTTTAAAATTTTGGTGCAAACAATCCAGGCAGTGAGGTTTATTTCTAAATATAGCTTTTCGCCCACAAATTACAAAATGTTACTACTTGGAGAGACTGTCCTCTAACTACAAATTCGTAAAAAAATAAAACAGACATAGTTAATTATTACATTTATTGGCGTATTATAACATAATTTTACACATAGGCTTTCCATTTTAGATAAAAAGACATAGTTACACTTTATCATGGCTTTTTAAAAGTTATAGATTCTAGCATATATGTATTCTTGATTAAGTTCAGTGACGTGTAAATGTTTAAAATGTGGAAATTTACTGTAAATTATTTTGTCTGTAGTTTTCAAGTTCTCTGACTTCACACAATTCTTAACCAAATTAGCACCCTGCAAAATTACCATACATCGTTACGGCCTTTGCATGGAGAGTTTTCTTTTTTGGAAAATCTGAAGCTGGAAAACTTCAACATATGCTAAATGCGTGCTAACTGATATTAATACATCAGTGACATGGGTTTGGGTAATATAACATTTTAATTATTCTTAAATGTAAATTGTTAACCCCCGACAAAAAAGAGGGGTATTATAAGTTTGACGTGTGTATCTGTATGTGTGTGTCTGTCTGTAGCATCGTAGCTCCAAAAGTTTTTTGTTTGTTTGAAAGCTGGCGTAATCGAAATGGTTCTTAGCTTTGCTTTATAACAATTGGTTCAGCGGTTTTAAAGTTATAAGCAATGAATGTCAGGGTGATACAATTTATTTATTTATTTTAGAATTATTCTATAAATAATAGAATAAACGCAAAAGCCTACACTAAGGTTCCCCTTGTGTCGTGGGTTCCTTGAATCATACACAAAGACAGACCCGAACACCTATGACCCGAAAACAAACATTAAATCAAATAATAGGTATTTACCTATGAAATTGCCGATTTTTTCTTAACCTTTATTTTGATCATTTTTTTTAAATAAAAAACTTGGCCATATAATGAGATTTTGAGTAAAATAATACATATATTATTTACTTTGGATTTATTTACTGAAAGCGAAGCTCAAATATAGCTCGTTTCATCCGTTGCCCGTTTCATTACTTATTTTTCTATACCTTTGTTACAATTACAACTTTCAATAAACTAAGTATGTTGAAAATTAACTTAATGTTGTCTAACCTTCCCACAAAATATTGTTAAAATTTAATTTCGTATGTCCAGGAAAAATCTAAAAACGTTAGTATGAATAAATCAGTTTTCCAAAAATGTTGTATGAAAAACGGCAATTTCATTATTAAAGACCATTGTATACTTTTCTGTACACACATAATAAATTAAAGTGTATCAAGTGTCTTAAACATCTGATTTTACACAAATATTTGTACCGACCAACCGGTAATCGAACCCAGGATCAAAAGTCAGCGTCGCTACCACACTTAACTAAATAATTAAAAGGTGATTTCACACATAACTTAAAGGAGATCTTTTTAAGCAAAAATATTGTTTTCTGATAAAGTATTATTTTTTTAACAATAACTTTTTTTTCAGTGAATATTTATAACTGAGACTGATGATTGGTAGTGCATAGCTTAGTGCCACTACCATTTAACGGAAAATAACTAATCAAATAAGGATATGTCATTAATTAATCCGAGTTTTCCTTGTAGAACACGAGCAGTACCACTCCATTTCTTCTTCTAAGTACATTTATTTTTCTTCTAGTCCGCCTTTGTACTGTTTTTCTTACATTTTGTCTTGTGTAACTTATGCTCAGGTACAATAAAGAATAAATACATACATGTATTACCACAAAGCAATTACACTAAGTAGGTATCTAATACGAAGGGGAATAGTCTAGCACGCTAGCCCAATACGGGTTGGTGGACCGCGTCGCGCACCTTTTGAAAACGAATTTTCTTATGAAAATTCTTATGTTATCACGATGTTTTTCTGCATCGCTGAGCAAGTGATAATTATTAAGAAATCAGAACATAAATCCGAAAACACGAATTTAGTGGCACAGGCCCGCACCATGCTTTGAGTCGCAACCTTCCGGTTACAAGTCTGGCTCATTACTAGGTAACTGAGATTACCGCTACACCATTATTTAGTGATAAATAAATCTTAGGTTAGAAAATGTATGGTATATGCAGACAAAATGAAAAGTCTCGTGGTCAGCCCATATCAATCCCAAACATTTCAGACCTATCGATCTTATTAACTGCTAACAGAATGTGAATTTGTCTAGGCCTCCTGGATCGAGTCGGGTTAGCTAATTTAAGTACCAATGCTGCTAACTCTTCTTCTTTATTTTTTGCCTTACTTGCAGTTACTCCGACTCACAACCGTGTTACATTGGGCGAGCTGTCTGGCGTACCCTGCAAGGCTACCAAAAATTCTAGCTAGTTGAAATCTTTAACCTTTTTATGGTAGGTGCAGTTGGTGTCCTCTGTACAAACCGCCGCCGCCGGCGATATCGGGGCCGCGATGCGGGGTGAGCGCGCGACCTCGCGCCGCGCCGCCGTGGTCACTGATAGGCCCACGCAGTCCGATTGTCGCCACACCACGCAAATCATGGCCCAACACGCTAATTTATGTAACATCAGGACATTATTAGACAGCGGATCGCCTAGCAACGTACTTATCTATTTTTATTGGATACGTTTTTAGGGTTCAATAGTCAACTACGAACCCTTTTATTATAGTTTCTCCTTGTCCGTCTGTCCTCCCATATGTGAATTAAGGATGTTTTATTTCTTGCTAATTTCATTGTTTTGGATGTAATTTGATAGCATTTCCAAAAACATTAGGTACGAGTTTGTGAAGAATATTTTTTGATTCAGGCATCCTGTTGGTATTAATACTGAAATATGTTAATATTAATAAAAAAATGTTTTGAAACCATTATTTTAAATATATGAAATTCACAGTGGTAGTTTAAATAACGAAGTTAAAAGGAAAACTATCACAGCTAAGTTAGCTTTTAAGTTAACGAGTAATCGTAATCAGGTCATAAAATATATTGTGACATCTACGAAATCCTACACCGCACGTAGCTCGACACGCTCTTGGATGGTTTTTCAATATAGTAACTACTCATGTGGTACGCAAAAGCTCTTTGTAATGAAGACTTATGAAGACCAAAATTAAAATTCAAACTCAGATGGTACTTTGGCCAAACACGAGGTGAAGTTTATTTTGTTGGTTTTAAATTTTCAGATTCGAGAAACCGATCCACAATAAAAATCTTTCACACAGGTAGGCAGTAGGCAGGTTTCTTACCATACCATGTTTTCTTACGTTACAATGTTGTTTGTTACATCACTGAAACGTATTCTGATTGACAATATTATTTGCGATAAACAATCAATAAGCAATTAAGATATCGAAAAAACAATTGTTATGTATGATAAAATAAATTCTTCAAATAATTGAACAGATTACGACATATCGTGAAGAACTTATCAGCTGACGCATGCAGAAATTCCACTTTAAAGTTTAATGACGCATACGTCTCGAATGGTTATAAAAAAAACTAAATCTATTGTAATCGAGACTTCACATCACAATGTCGCGTTTGAGTTACATTGGTCTTTATTTATAAGATTACGTATTACCTATCTTTATTCTTTATATTTCCTTCAGTGACACAACGCAAAAGTCATGTACAGACTTGTCGATGACGATGACTGAAATTATTAAATGAGGCCAAATTGCGATATATGGCGCAATTTTAAATATCACTTTTAAAAAGGGTTTGAAGCAACAACTCTGCAATATAAAATGTTCCTAATACGTTGTGTTTATAGGTAGAAATAGAGGTTTTCCGGGAAAAAATAAAGATCATTTCTTCGAATACATTTAATGCCTTCACGGTAAAATAAACTGAGGTAATACCTTGAAAACCTACCCATTTGTCTGTAAGCACAGACAGTTATTTAAATTAGAAATAGCGTATCTTAAGCTTGAAAGTCATTATTGCTTGAAGGCGTATATGTTTGAGTCGGACTTAAGTGCCCAACTAAAATTCCTGAGTTTACTAGGATTTCCAGACGTTTTCGTGACACGAAGCTCGTAAATATATCTTGTGGGTACTAATTGCGTTGTACATGAGGGTACAGCGAAGTTACAAGCTGCATGAACCAAGGTTTAATTAGCCTGCTGTTTCTTACTGTGAGAAACGCAGTACCGACTTTCATTGAAATTACCTCTTAGCTCTCTCACCGAGTCTCGCTAGACTTATCTCCGAGCTTAAAGGTTATCTAAGAGCATACTGTGTTAATTAAATACCTTAGCTCGTGTTGTCAAGTGATGTGTACAAAATGTCTATACATCAATGACTAGTATTAATGTATTATACGTATTTGTCGTACGTTCAGCTACCATGACTTAATCCTAGTACAAAACTAGGTAAATGAAATGTTGTTCAATTTCAATATTAAAGGACATACGAAGTTACATTTGCGGTTGTTCTGAGATCATACTGTAAGTGTGACTAGTCCAGCTATCTATGTCTCATTAAAATCATGAACTATTGGACTATTGAAAGTTATTACAGTTTCAGTAAAATTCAGCTTTATAAATACATTCAAGGATTTGAGGTGGGGCGTTGATCAGGGACCGAGTTAGGACTTTTGTTTTGGCATAATTAAAAGAAAACAAATTTCAATTTATTTGATGGTTCATACTTGGTACACGATAGATAAGCAAGGAAAGAATGGATTTTCAAAATTCTGTAGTTTTACAAAAATATACCTTCTTGGTGTTTTTTTTTTCAAAACGAAGCATAATTTTGGAAAATATGTAGTATTTATTAATCAGTTATCCTAAATTTATTAAAAAAAATATTTTAATATATAATTATTTTCTTCTCCTCTTTTCATGTAGCCATAAGTAATGAATTACTTACTTTTATTTATCAATTACCATTCACCAGGCACCAAATTTTACTATTTGAATAACCAAGCTAAGCGAAACATTAACTCATGAATGAACCGTTCGCTTTCGCTTCCTTTAAATTCAAACATACTCGCTGGGTACTTCAGTACGTCACAAATTTAAACCACAGAACAACTAAACCATAAGACTTGCTGTATACTAGCATTAAAAGAGGCGGAATGAGGACTTATTTCCGAAATAAGTGTCTATTGTGGCTACTGATAAATGCCTAATATTAATAAATAAATAATATTATAACACATTTTTTTTTATTGTTAATTTGCGATAGTCAGGACCTTCATGGCTGAACGATCGGTGAGTCATGCTCTTTCGCTGAAAACGATGAAACATCCCGTCACAGGGCTTGTTCTATTTCAGAATTAACAGTAACTTTTACCAACTGAGTCATCAACTGTGGGGACTCATTTTCATAGTCACTTCTTTTTATTACATTTGTCTAGGATTTATAGCTGTGAATAGTTATGGTTCCGACGGCAATATTATTAAATCCAATGATAAATTTTGATTAATTTTGTTGATTAATTTTGATTTTGATTAATTTTGTTAAGTATATTTAAATCAATCACTCAAACATTTATGTCAAGCTAATAGTAAAATAGGAACATACGCTGCTCAAAACATTGACATTATTTTAAAGTTCAATAAATTCTGATACATCACAATTAACATATTTTTTTCACACAAATTACAACTTTCTTTTATTTTACTTACGGGACTCATTTTCAGTTATTTATTTCAAGAAAAAGGCTGCTCTTAACCACAATCGAGTTTTAATGTTGTTTTTTAGTATTATTAACATAAAAACGTAATAATAACGATAAATAATTAGGGAAGGCTTATTGAAAAGTAAATTTTTTTTAAATGTGTAAAGTAATTTTCGTTACAAATAATCAAGTTAGACGTTAATACTTAAATAAGTGTGAGATTATTTATTAGACTTAACATTTTAATACCTCGATACTCGATACTACACTTCAGATACATGGACGATACCAGTCACCTCAAATACTATAATTATAAAATATCATGATAGAGTTTAAGTACTGCTTTTGTTTACTATTACGTAGAAATTATGTGTATATAAAATCATCTGTCTATGGTTTGCAAAACCTGTTAAGACGTTCAGTCTAAACTCAATTCATCCATGCCAAGACTGAGATATGGGATATACTCATTGAAAACTTATTGTGTTACCGAATAACCGCGAATATTTTAATCAATATTATTTAGATGTTCTAGATTTTAAAAGTCTTGCAAATTAAGAATTGTCCTATGAGGATACCATGAGCGTAATTAGACGCCCCATGCCTCGTAAAAAAAAAGATTAAAAAAATATACAAATCGTCGACTTTCAAAATACAATCACGAGTCAATCACTTGTTTAAACGAAAAATACAGTAAGTAAACAAGGAAAATGATGACAAATTCTTATGGTAAAGACTCATATTAGGAACTTGAGATATGCAAATACATCGAACAAATCTAACTTTATTTTACTTGGCTTACTACGAGGTTACATCAACAACATTACTTGCGCACTTAAATGAGCAATTTAACTTGTTTCGTTAGTTCAACTCACTTTCTAACTCGGGTTTGTGGAATATTAAAAGTTTCTAATAATGTTTGATACTATTTATAATTACTTTTATTGACTTACCTTAAAATTCAGATCGCAAAGTATATCCAGCACCTTAAAAATTGTAACTTCACTCGCGGATGCACTTGTGAAAAGTTTTTTAAGTTAAGAAAACAAGCACTCACTAGTAGTCACGAAGTACCAGTAAACTAGGCAAATGTAGGAAAGTTGTTAATTTCAGTGTGTTTGGTTTGGTCGGTCGGGTTATCGCGAGCGGCCGGCCGCGTGTTAAGTCGATGCGGGTGGCTGGCAGCGTCTCGGCGCGTGCACTGACGGCTCGGCTCGGCGGCTGACGGCTCGGCGAGTGGAGTTGAGTGCCGGCTGCGAGGCTGCTCCGCGCGTGCGCCACCGCCCGCACCTCGCACTACGCAGCACTCAGCAGCCTCCACCGACAACTGGCCGCCCAAACTTCACTACAATTCAACCTCACACTCAGTTCATACTTTAGAGATGATGTGGGGAACTCCGAATGCAAGCAAGCAGGCAATTTCTTCGTCAATGGCGGTCCTTAGAGATTTCGCCAAAATTCAGTTGTTCTAACGAGGGGAAAGTGAACAATGTTTATTTAACTTTGACTAAATTTTCTGAAAGCTGCGATGGATGATGTGTAAAATTATCAATATTTAAGCATTGTAAATCTAAATACAAGATGATATTATTGCCATAGAGGGACAGTCTCTAAAATACATGAGCTCTTAAGTACTGGATAGTGCAGACATCTACTCTGTAAGTCTATCGACGTACGACCGATAATTTGTCACTCTCTGTCATTGTCATCTGTATAGCGCATCGTGAGAGAGACTGACATCCGACGCTCCAAAATATCGGTCTCAGGCTTACAGAGTTGATGCCCAGGTATACCCAATTTTTTCGTTAAATCGTTCCTATCGTAACAGCACAGGGAACACGTTTGTAATAACTTATTGCTACTGCTTTTTAGATACACACGTTCACCCAAAAAAAATATTGGTGTAGGTAGCTAGAGCATCAAATAGTCGAGACCGATTACTGACTCTTTAACTCTTACTGTCTTCCCAGGAAGATGCTAGCAGCTATAACATTATATGAAACATGTATTTAAATAAAACGTGTGTGTGTGGTAGTAATAAATAGATCTTCAACCTTCCAGCAGCCCATTAGTCCTCTTGACTACTTGGAAGAAAGAAAATCATGAACCAATTACAAAAAGTGTTTATCAACACGGAAAAAAAACCGTATTATCATATCAATGAAAACTTAATCTATGCATTATGCTCTCCTGTGATTAATATTAAACTCTTTCTACCAATATAATACTATATATTGCGTTATTGTCTGATGCTATCAAATTAGTCCCAATTTCATTTATAAGCTGTACATAATGCCACCAACAATGCGATATACTTACGTTCTGAATGCACCAAATACGCCAATTATGCACAGACCACACACTTCAATGGAGGCATATTTATTTAGTCTTCACGTTATCGGGCGCACATTTATTACGATATGACTTCCCGCTAAATTGGTACCCACCCTTGCTTATTTACTATATAGCTATTTGCATCACCTACTTGACAATCACAACAATCAAGTGAACTTTGTCACAGACTGCGCGACGCAAATAAATCTATTAATCGTTTATTTTCGCACACATCAAGGCAGATGTGTGTGAAAGATGTGTAGCTTCCTCGCTGGACTGGGAGGAAAAGAAATACTTAGAATGTGCTAGCTGCCAAATCTTTCCTACTGTAGAAGCCAAGAGGAAATTCCTACCAAGCAATCTTTTTTTAACCCATTGGATGGATCTACTGACTCTTGACGGATCCAAGAACTATAGAACACAGGCAGGGATCATTGCATGTAACCATAGACTTACATGACATCATCATCAGCCCATATGGCCCCACCAAGGAGCACGGGCCTCAGCGGGGACGTATATGCGCTAGCAATGAAGGGGGTTTTAGCCACAATCCACCACGCTGGTCCAATGCGGATTGGTGAACATAGCAAATGTCTTTGAATCAGTAGGACATTATTTTCAAGACTAACCACTTTTCATTTCACTATCATTTCGCAATTCATTGATTTAATTACTTCCTTTAATTCAAGAAAAATAATATCGCTAGGAAAAACCTTCGGCCAAATAGGAAAACCGATAACCTTTACTCAAATGAGCATACAAATCACAGATGGACTATTTAGATAAAACAGTGATCGAATTCATAACTTGCCGCCTAGAGTTCCACTGGTCCCTAAGTTCTAAAAGTGTTTTTGCTTTTAGAATGTGGGTTTTTTGTGACGATTCCAGGGGTTTTGGCTGGGGATCGATGATGAGTCTTTTCAGATAAGAGAGAAAACTTTTCATATATCAAGATTTCACCGATTTTTTATTGACTTCATCATTTATCATCATTTATGCTACATGGTATTGCAATAATTTTAAGTACATTTAAATAATTGTATGTTATGATTCTATTACAGTATTGCGTAATATTGTAGTTTTTACTACCAAGGCGTTATTATTTCTATTTTTAAAGTTGTTCCAATAATCCAGTTGACGCTTATAGCAGTTGTAGTTCATAGATCATTATCCAGCATTACTGACCTATGTGATTACTCTTATACTCGTACAAAAGTGATAATAGCTTCGTAATAACTAGCTCGAACAAGATTGACTATTCGCAGAAAATCACCTTCGCAGTAGATTATTGACGTATTTTATCCTGTAATTCGGATCTTAGTTAAATCAACCTTGTTATGACGGATAACTGCCAATTTACTGCGATTTATAGCAACATTATTTTTGCAAGGATAAGTCGACTTCAGTTACTTACCCACTTACATACTCTTGAGCAATAATTCTTTAAGTTAATAAAATATTTGCAAAGAGCTTCCTGAGATTGCAAGTTAGCATTTCTAAAATAACTTCTACTTTAGTCACAGTAAAAAGTTTTAGAAGAAAAAAAAAATACGTGTAGTCATATTATAATTCAGTTTGCTCAATCAAACATCCTGAAACATCCTAATATCCTTGGGCGCACTAGCTAAGGTTCAAATTCAAACATATTGGGCCATTCAACTTGAGGCACTATGCGTGCATTGTTAAAAGATCTCTTCAAAGATAAACTTTTGCAAATTATACCTTTCTACTAGTCCGTAAGAGTTTGCAATAAAGAGTTTAGTGTGCAGTGCATTTACATACATACATACACTAGACTAGTCAGAGCAGTAGATATAAACTTGAAGGCAATTTCCCTTCTTGTTACAGGAAAATGTAAAAACTAGTCCTTAACTTCCATTACTAAATTAAACAGCTTTATACAAAGTGTCCCACATCAATCTTGGTAAGAAAATTAACACCTAAGATATTGATACTTGATAGGCAATAAATCAGTGTCATAAAATAAATACCTTCAGTTACGAAGCTACCATACACTTAACTTGTGCAATAGACGCCCGTTGAGACTTCCATTCTCTTGGAAAATAATCTAATGATCTTGCAATCAAATGGCGCCCTGACATAATTTTTTCAGACCATGTTGATCATAGACCTAAAAAAAGTTGTTTCTGTGATTTGACAAACATTTCAGTTTTCGTAGTTAGTGTTTTGTTTTGTTTATTGTAACAAAGGGGAACTGCGACATCAACAATTAGATAAAACGGAATCACTGCACTGCTACAATTGCAAGTTGTTACATCAACACTACGCGTATAAAATAAAATTGCCGCTATGTTATGAAAATATGTTCTGTAAATGTTTCTAGTATAAACCAGTAGGTACAATTATCTTGCAAATAATTGTGTATTGGCAGGTATCTCAACAAGCTGTGTAATTTCCCGTGTTCTATCTAATGTGATCGGCGCGACACGGCGCCAGGCCCGGCGGCTTCTCATAAAGGACGATTATGCTAATACGTCAGCAACTAACAACCAACCACTGAACACGACATTTCTCGACCATATAACAGCTTATAAATTATTGAATAAATTCTAAGTGCAACTATCCTATCAATCAATCTATAGCGACGGTTTTTGCTCGGCGCGTGCAAGAATGCCGACTTTGTATTAGATGAAGAACTCTAACTAGTACACAAAACTTCCAAACATATATTTTTCCTGGTACGAAGCGAAAATTTTGCAGGTGCACACACGTAGATTGTCAGAGACGATATAATAGAGATTTATACGGAGCTCGTACCCGAAATTGTGGGCGAAGCAATTTAAGTGTGTGTCTCACATACAAAATGCCTAATATTAGTTTGTGATATAACTCTAAACACTATAGATAGGTATCGTGTCACCCAGTGACAGCACCATGTCTTGGATTTTCCCTTTGAAGAATGCCGCTCCAAAGAACGTGAACTTTTAGAAGATTGATGTCAAACTATGCGTTAACCATATTTCCTGTCTGTCGGTGCATAGGCAGAGCATCGGGTGGATATACATAGAACCATTTGATAAAGACGGATTTTTTTTTCATTTTTCTGAGGGCTACTATAAAAAACGAGTACGAATGATAACTTGTCCCCCTTTCATCCATATACCTATATCAAAATCTTCGAATGAAGGGCATTAAATATATCAATGATGAAGGCCATCCTACCAAAATAAGGAAATTAAGTTTCAGAAGTTGGATGGATATATTTTGTTACTCCTTATTGACGCAAACCATGGCCGATTTCATAATGAAACTTTGCAATAATATTAATAGGTAAGTATATCCTATCTTATTCGACGTCAAAATAAAACATAGGCTACTACATAGTTTCCAAATGATTTAAATTTAAAAACAAAATTAAATTCCGGAGTTACCCGATTGTAGCAAACACGAAACATAGGGAAGCACACTCTCTTCATTGATACAGTCTTCTTCTTATCGTATAGTTATAGTCAAGTGTTTGGCGAACTTGGCTAACCCGGTGTCATTCTGAGATATTTCTAAATGGATCTCTACATTTCGCGGTGGAAAATTACACGCAAAGTAAATAGCTTAATAATGAGGTTATCGTGATCGTACTAGTGCTGGAAACCTAGAACAAACACATAGATGCAGTCGGCAGTATGTAAGCTAATCAATAAATCCCAATTATGTTACACATGTTATCGCAGCCGACATTACGACTTCCATATTTGATAGCGTGGAACTAGACGCGGAAGCCTGCAACAACACATTATCATTCTTACAATCTACCAATAAATATACCTAAGGAACAATTAAGTAATACAAACAAGTATAACAATGAAAAAATATGAAATAAATCTAAAGCTTCATAGGAAGTACTTCATTATAGCAATCCCATAAAATAACACCAAATTATCAGTACCCGGATGTGCCTAGTGGATCATAATTTTCTCAGTATATTAAAATACTCGTACTGAACTCAGCGCGTTTTATGTTCGGAATTCCCGATTTATTGTGTGCGTTACCCATGAAATAAGTAGGTACCTATTGTTTTTTATGCCGAGAATCGTCTGGCATTTCATGGGAAACGTTTAAAACAACTCGTTTTTACAATAATTCGTTTCCTATAAATTATTCACTTCACATGAAAGATAGGACGTGCTTGTTGCAGGCCGGTATAACGCGACGTGTCGCGCCGCGGCGCCCGCGCAATCCACATAAGATCGATAACGACCCCCTAATTGCAACAATTAAAACTATTAAACGTCCTGCAGTATACTCCAGCGATCTTATCTGCGACTGCTCCAGAATACGATATTGGCACATAAAGACTTTCAACGAACTGCCTCTTTATAGCTGCTCCACTAAAACTATTTACATTTTCATTGAAGATCTTTTCGTCCTGCCTTTGTTTTCCTCGTTAATGGGTTGCATGAAATCTGGAGTAAATAAATCCACTTAATGTGGCCCCGCAGGAACGGTGCCAATAGCTTATTTATTTGCGGGGTGGAGTACAAAGTGTGTACTGTCACTGTTTTGAGAGCTTTTGTACGATTGTGGGGCTGGCGTGGGCGTCCCTAGCCTCATTCATTTGATGGTGTTGTCTAGATGATGAGGCTTCGTGCAGTGGCGTGGCGTCGAGTTGGCGGATAATATTTTTATTTAGTCTATATTTTCACTCAAAAAGCAAAATGAAAGATCTTGCTGCAAACAATTTGAATGTATTTAGATTCAACCGTTATTTAACTTATCCTAGCAGGTACCGCGATAATAAGTTTCAGTACTGCTAATAATAAAAAAATACTATTAAATCAGCTGTGATCTAGTTTATAATAATTTACTGCATACTTAAAAACAATGAAATAGCCATAATTCTTAAATATTACTAAGCTGGCCCAGTAATTGCAAACTTTGCGGACAGCGCTCCGCCCCATCGACTTTATAACTAAGTCGCAAGAAATGTATTGCTTCCATAAATATTCTAACTCACTTATTTGCTGCGTAATTTAGTTAACTTCTAGCGCGATACACAATCGCAGTATCTTATTCCACGAAAGATATAAAAAGCTGTGAATAAAATACGGCGAGCATTGTATCTCAAACGGAGTAGAAAGATAATTTATTCACTGTACGAAACAAATTCAAAAGTGGTAAACTGGCTCTTTGCCGAGTGCCGCGAAAATATAAGTTTCTTTTTACGAGTGGCGGCCTTTGTAAAACACGCTGCCCTATATTGTTCCTAGATTTTCAACTACATTTTCACAATTATTTTTTGTTTTTTAATGAGCGTACAACTTATGTAATGGTACAACCAAAAACACACTGCAATTCAGTGTGTTTTTGGTTGTACCATTACATAAGTTGTACGCTCATTAAAAAACAAATAAAAAACAAAAAACAAAAGTTTGGTATATTATGTAAACATTTATTTAAAGGTTTTTCAGAATAACAAACAAGAGAGAGATACATTAATTCAATTCAATTTCTTGTCTATGGCTCTTCTTGCTGTGATTAGGCCAGTGTCAGTAATATAGAGCTTCGATTTTCTTGGGAGAGAATTAGACTCTGCTTTATCTATGTAGTAGGCGCTTATGGAGGTGCAAGTGTTTTTTTTTAATAAACAGTAGAGAGTACATTATTAATACAATAAGGATACGGTACAGTTCTTCTATTTTCTTAATGTCTCTTGGCAAAGAATGTCCGTTTCGTTCTTGTCTTTTGACAATCAACTTACTTATTCGAAAAACGAAATTTGCGGAACCACATTAAGAAAATAGAAGCACTGGACATACAACGGTTTTTTTACACCGAAAATTCCACTGGAACTGTTTCTTTTCCTTTCGTTGATATTCGTGAATTAGGTAACAATACAGTGTTTAGTAAACTGTACTGTAATGTATCAAAGGGTTGATTGGCCCTATTAACCCCGACAGTCTGGCTGTCTGTCAGCCCATAATTGAAGGAAGCCTTGATAGGTACGTTTCAATTGCCTCGGATCACTTTACTTGTTGATGAATACATGACAAAATGGAATGGACCACTTTTATTTTCTACTCAATCGTCAGTTTAAAAAAATAAAATGACACTATTTAACAAAATTAATTACTGAGACTGGGCCTTTTTTAGTTTTACTGTTTTGTCGGCATCACCAATTTGTAAAACCGTAACCGTGCCAACTTTCAGCTTTTTGGTTATAATACGCCAGTCACCGTAGACATATAAATTGCGTCAGGTCGCAAAAAATAGCCCCGTTATGATTTTTCGGGATATTGTTAGGATACATACCAATAGTGTAAAACCAAATTTGCAACCTCGAAAGACCTGTGCTAACTTCGTAGTGCTCGAATTTTCGGCCTTTTTTTAGTTTTTCACTTACAACATCCAAAATATGCATTTTACAGCAGTCATCTATGACACTTTTAAAGAAGATAAAATTAGCAACAATTTAAGCGCAACCACAACGTTTAACAGATCTCTAGAAATAACAGTTCTAAAATGGGAAATTTCACATATTTTTTATTTTTTTCAATATCATTTTCTTTGTTTAAACATCTGATTTCCTTATTAATGTTCATATTTTAACCTGATAACATGAGAACTATTGGTCCTAAAGAGTTCCTTTTACAAGAGTAAAAAAAAACAGAATAAAATTAAAGTTGAATAACTGCTCTATAATTTAACTCCTAATAACTTTCCCGTAGAATGAGTATTTTAGACAGTGTTTTGTTAGAAAGCTAACTACAAATTTATAACTTTTTGGAAAAAAAATGCATATTTTTGAACAGTTAATTCTCGAGATCTGTTAGACATACAGAGCTATGGTTGCGCTCAAATTGTTGATAATTTTATCTTCTTTAAAGATGATTTTGCTGTAAAATGCATATTTTAGATGTTGTAAGTGAAAAACTAAAAAAAGGCCGAAAATTCCTTGGTTTTTCGAGCACCATGAAGTTAGCACAGGTCTTTCGAGGCTGCCTTTATGTATGGGGCTCGATAAAAACCGCGGACAGATGGACACGGAGAAACTAATAGGGTTCGTAGTTTACTATGGAACCCTAACAAAAAAGTAGCTGGAACTTTCTTTTTATAATAAGGTCTTTTAATAAAATGTGGTAGGCACAAAAATAAAAATTATCTTGTTGAAGTATCAAGAAATCCCCATCAATCATGTCTAGAAGTAAGCTGATGAAACGCAATAATATGCATATTTAATTGCGTAACTAAGTTGGATTAAATAATTTATTATATCCGTCCATTGATTAAATTAACATAACATAAAAGGTATCTATTCTGCCATGTTTTAATTCCTTTTAAATGCATAGGCGGGGTTTGAAAGTCTCGCCAACAGAGCGCCGCGATTGTTACTGTCGTCGCTATTTTAGGTCTGTGGTTAATACTTTTTCTACACTGTATATGAATTAGGTAGGTGATTCTCACCAGTTGACTGAAAAACTTTGCCGAAGACAACTTTATGAAAAATTTTTTTTTGTATTTTTTTGTACAAGCTGTATGAAGATACGAATTTTTTTATGTAGCACAATTTGTATAAAGAGGCGAGTTTTTTTTTCACATTTCGGCCTATATTTCTTGGGAAAAGTCGTTCAGTTTCGTGGTGTCCTTAATTTTCACTAACTAACTTAAAGTCCCCCAATATAGGATTTTTAAATCCTATAATATAGAACCTATATTATAGGATTTCCATTTTTTCAATGAGATAAATAAAAAAAAATTCAATTCATGTTTCTCAAAGTGGGATCTTTCAGTCCATCTACTTCTCTACGCATAAGAAACTTAGCTCGCTGATCTCAACCGATCAACGTACACAAAGTTAGGGAAACCTGATGGGTGACCAAAGTAAAAAAAACAATGTATCACGAGCGTTTCTGTGCTTCGGAGGGCACGTAAAGCTGTCGGCCCCGGCTGTTGTCGATTGACTACAGTCGTTAAAACCAAGTCAGAGGCCATTGTGAGATTTGAAAGCACTGACACTATGGTTAGCCAAGGTCGCCATATGCTTGACCACACCGACACGATAAGAAGAAGAAGATCCTTAATTATCGAAGCGAGTCCTGTTTCTTTATTAAAGTTTCTTTATTATTATATAGTTTCTTTATTATTCTAATTAAATAACTTTTTTTTTCATAAGGAAGTGCAATCTTATGAAAAAAAAAAGTTATTTAATTACAAGATAAATAAGTCTCTTTAAGTTTTATGTTCTGCTTATTCTTATTGATAGCGTGTCTTGTGCAAAATAATTATATCAATGGTGAATTAAATAAATTATTATATCCGCCCATTAAATATGAAATCGAGAACTTGTCGTAGACATTCATTACAATACAACGTACTTAATTACTGGTATACCTAACTCGGATGAACAATTAAACAAATGTTTACTTAGAACGGCTAATGTTTAATGGATATAATGTGTTAGTGTTGTGACGTCACATTAGGAGACAATAGAGATAGGGTGGGAAAAGGAGTGACAGGACTATCGGTAAAGTTGTAGTAAATACAACTTTAACAACTTTAGAATAAATATCGAGTCTACGATTTTGAACAGCATCCGAATTTATGTTAGAAGCTTAACGCGTTCTTGTTCAACTTGAGGTATTACTGACACGAGTGGTATTTTAGAATACCAAATTGCCAATTTACTTTTACTCTTCAGTTTAGTCTTCTCTTATCTGCCAGAATTTCTTAAATGTAGATCTCATACCAAACCCCTGTGGTCCTATGAGATCGGTGTCGCGAATAAATGCTTATTAAATGGCTGTGATTCCAAACTACTTCAATTCATGAAGAAGGAATGGGAAGATGACATTATTACCATATAAATTATTATCCACTCTTTTCAACAAAAAAGGTTTAAATTGGATTCTAATTGAAAACGAAATTCGAAAGTGGATCCTATAAAGTAACTCCCAGCTCAGTGCAGTATGACGACAGTTTGCACATAGTGACGCAAATGATGAAGTGACTAAATACCTAACCTGTCCTCCCACACGGTTTCATTAGCCACTTCACAGAAACACTATCTCCTTTGTTAATCCTATTGCTGAAACGATGATGGCTCTATTTTTGTTAAGTTACTGATATGAATACCTATTCGTATCTTGTATTTATCAAGCTTACGTAGTTTCAACCTTTTTACGTCATGATCATGAAATTGGAGTGGGCGGACTAAGGCAAGGCATTTGTTGCTTCAATCGATAAATTTATTAAGGAGAAAAGGTGATCTTTAGCTCATAAGAAGTGATGCCCTGAAATCTTTGTTTAAATCTTACTCTGATTAATTATTTTCTTACATTAAATCTAAAACAAAAATCGCTATTAGTGTTAAAAATTAGTCTTTCTAAGCTGTAAGTTCAATCAACTCACCTAGGCGTATAGGCGAAAACTTGTAATTGGCCTAGATCTCTAGCTATAAAATAGGCTATAAGCTTACCATGTAAAGTTGAACAGGAAAGTCCTTTACTATCCTAAGTTTGAACATTCCATGTTTTTTCTAGAATGATAAGGTCTATTTTAGTTTTCAACATCAAAGTATACATTTCTGTATTAAAATGTAACTGTACCTAATGTACCTTTTTGTGTTAGAGTGCAATAAAGTATAATGTATTGTATTGTGAACAATTCAAATCCAGGCCTCAGTGAAATTTTAATGTATTAATGTATGTTCGACCATACAATAAAATAGAATCATTCAAATACCCCCTACATAAAGTATCTGTGTAACTTTGGTTAACATCTACCTCCATGGATACTTAAAGTAAAGATATAGAGGTCAAAGTTTATACATACATATCGGCATATCAGCGTGACTTTTTCTGTTACCAATGACTCGATAACAAGACGCGTGGTGTCTTCCACTTCCAGATCCGTTTTGAGTTAACATTCTTTGATAAAACTTGGAAATAGGGTATTGAACTTCTTGTCTCATTCGCCTTTGATATTACAGAATGGTGCAAATTAGATGTGACCTGTTTTAGGTGATGTTACTGATATTGTATGCAGAACGGGCAGATAAACAACGTTTATCGAGACCTTTGACCTAGACAACATAATTTGAAGTATAGGTATGTACCAATCTAGGCAAACGAATGTTCGACCAATTTGTTCAATACGCTTAGCTTGATTAAATAGATTATAACCATACAAATTATATTTCCAATTGAAACTACAACTTCGTAATCTCTGTAAGAAAATACGTCAACAGATGATTATTAACAGTAACGATAACTTTATTACGACGACACTTCGGTAAACGGAAAATATTGAGTTCATGACCGACACTTATCAATCAACTTATGAATGGAGGAGAACAACGCTTGTAAATACATGTACTTGGCGTGATAAATGTGTTCCCTCCCTTGTATAGAGAGCCGCACTCACAACGAGCATTCTCAATAGAAAACATGACTCGATTCACTGTCGTGAAGTGCAATGGCCTCCGTACATACACGGCACGAAATGTTTATCTACTGGAATAATTAACGATTTTTCATTAAATAAATATATAGATTTATACATAGATTTTTGAATCAGCAAAGAATTGAAACGGGAGAAACGGAAAGGTTCACTTAAATTAAAAAAGCGGAACTAAGCGCTAGAAAGAAGAAGTAAATAATTCAAAAGTTCACAATTTTATAACGAGCTAAAACGACAACTTGGGTGTATGTAGAGCTGTAATGCCAGTAAATATGTCAATAAAAAAAAATAAAAAAAAAATAAACGCTTCACACTCAAAGGCCCACAGTAAGGTTCTCCCTTGTGTCGTGGGTCCCCTGGAAAACACATAAAGACAAACACAAACACCCATGACCCGAGAACAAACATCTGCCTTTTACACAAAGGTTTGCCCCGACTGGGGATCGAACCCAGGACCGCCGATCAAGAGGCAGCGTCACTACCACTCGACCAAACCGGCCGTCAATAACTCAAAGTATATGGTGCTAAGCGTAATTATACATGGTGATAAAAAACCTCCTAGCTATATTCAAAATCCTGAACCAGTATCACTTACAGAACAATTTTTTTTTTCGGTAGGTTTTTTTTTTCCTAAACCTAGACACCAGTCGGCTGTACCCCCCGAGCGCTACCCGCACCCCTCGCGTGCCTGGTGTAAGAGTAATGTCTACGTTTAGGCAAAAAATGACATATTCCCATTGAAAAAATATAAAAAAAAATTTTTTTTCATAAATGTGTTCTTTGAGTGATACTGGTTCAGGATTTTGAATATAGCTAGGAGGTTTTTAGCTATATTCAAAATATCAAAGACCAAAACTAATGTATGGGTGTCAAGTGCTGGTCGCGTCATCGCTGTCTCAGTTGTCTCCGCAACAACCGGCGCCAGCATAAAAAGCACCTATTTAAAGTCACTACACTGAAATCGAGTGATAAATCTCACTTGCATTCCTACATATCTTAAGGCTTTATAAATATTTAATTTTTGGAACAAGTGAGACGCTGTCAGAGATTAATGACCCAAAAATTCACTTTTTCTTTGACACTGCCGTAACCGTTACACACACAAAGCGGACGAGATAAGCGATATTGATTTTGAGTACAAAAGTTCCTTGCATTTCCTTTGTAGTGCTGCGCTAAGTGGCAACCCACGGTGCACTCGAGGGATGATGGCACATTCCTCAGATAAGATAGTGCCCTTTTGCTGCATTGCAATCCGCTCACTCACCTAACTGCTTCCCGGTAGAACAGCCCGTGCAAACGCCGCAACCCTCACTTTTTAGTCTATTTACAATATTTAAACAACAATTATTTATTTTCTTTAAACCCGTTTCATACACCGTTTTCAGATTCTCAGAATGAAGTTGCATAACTTCAACCCATTTCTGACTTTTATCGATGACTCATTTAAAGGTAATTTTATCTGAATTATGTATTGATTCCTCGCTTTCCTCCTTGCGATCGACATTCCTGTAACAGCGGGGTCAATGCAAGTCTAATAAAGATAGCCATGTTATGCAGCTGGTTGAACTCGTAAAGTGATACAATCGGCTTATTTGTGCGGCCAGTTTTATTACTCCATGATAATGAATGAGTTTATTCAATTATCGATACTGAGAATGTCCCAGGGACGGGGGATGACGATTGATTTACGGCCCTCTGGAAATGAGCACGTACTTACAGTATGTTTTGACTGCTGACCGAGTTTGGCTATGATGATCTCAGCTGGATGACGCTTTATAAAAATAACCGCAGCAAAATTCCATAAGTAAAATGTTTGCAATGTTCAAATTTAGTCGTAATTGTTATATTTTATAATTGTTACTTTTATAATTAATCATATGATTTTAAATAATTACTTAAGAGTACCTCTTTCTCTATACAAAGAGCTAGTAAAGGATGATAGGCATACCTATCCCTCAGATTATAATTATAGCCAGGCTTCGCACGTCCAATTAACCTTCTCAAAAAAAAAAAACAGAAAAGATATATAAATAAATTAAATAAATAAACACTACACACTTAAAGGCCCACACTAAGATTTTCCCTAGTGTCGTGTCGTGTGATACTAAACCAGGTACCTATACTTACTAAATTGACTGCAGGTTTGTGCATCCTGCTGAACTGAAACGTTTTCACAAAAAAACCGATTAAGAATTTTTCAAAAACTGAAAATAAACTAACATTTTTCTCGAAACGAATTAACAAAGTTGCAATGAAAATATTATGTCTACGAGTACAATGGAGCTATAGAGTTGGCAGATCGTTAATGAATTGAATGGTGGCTAGACGCAGATCGAATTAGCCAATTGGAGAAGTTTTGTCGCCAACCAATTGCCCCTGTCCGCTTATAATACGTATTTATTACTTGCTGACACACGGGAACAACGTTCCACGAACATTTCTAAAAGCCACAGGGAATACAGATGTGCACAGTAAAGTAAATACTATGTGTGGGTCAAAATCCTATCATACTAATTTATAAATAAGTACCTTGTTTTTAATAATTCATTCTAATTATCAACCTACCTACTCTACTAACTCGTGTGAAAAAAAAAAGTAAACAGTCAACAAGGAAAATAAAACAGTGTTTTAACCTTCAGGACAGGGGCTCCGGTTATTGAATGCCGAGCGAAACGACAGATACTAAAGTTTGAATCACTGTATTTCAACAAACGCATCTAACCTTGTATTCTAGTGGTTGAAAAATTCGCAAATCAGTAGGACCCACACAAATTACCAAATAGCTCAACTCGCAGTGATCCGAAAATAGTGCTCCCGAAATAAGGCGGTCGCAGTCGAAGATTTTGAGGGGGACAAAGAGTCTTACCCAGGATCAAGTCGATTCTATAACCAACCACTAAAGTATAAATTTGTTCCTTCACCACGGAGTTTTGCCAGCCCCGACAAGAACAAATAATGTATAACTTTTTTAAAATAAATTGCAGGACAGATGAATCAAAAGAATTAACATGACTATAGTTGGAGAGCCTCAATCCAATTCTCACTGCATGACTGCGAAGATGTTATCACAGAAAAGAGTTTAAATTACTAGTCTATACATACTACTTTTCTAAGTCGGTAATATTCGTTTACGCACAAAAGCGGAATCTTAAGCCAACTAAAACCGGATAAAATATTTATATTCCTTATTCATGTCATGCATGATAGCTTGAAACCAGGAGGCTTCGCTCTGACGGTTCTTAATAGCGCGAGCGAAGCGAGCGCGAAAATGACGACCGCGCCAGCCGGAAAGATCAAATAGAAGTAGATTCAAGCGTTCATTCAAGACAGTCATTCTACCCGAGGAGAACCTCTACTTTTTATAATTTAGTGAGACAATTTCATATTGTACTAATTTGGCGAGCCGTGTGTAGCACTGACAAAACACCAGTAGACAAATAAACGTGTGAAACTTTACTTAGTTAGCGGGCTTCGCTGAAACTCTATTGATATAGATTGCAGGGAGAACGCTATCTTACGTAGTCGTATTTATATAAAAAGCAAAATTATCTACCACGGACCCAACTGTATAAGTCCATAACGAAACTATTTTGTAGAAAGATTCTATTTAGCGGATCTTCACATAATTATATGTCGCTAGAGAGACCGTAGGAATTCACTTTAAAAAATCAAATTGTAAGAAAACCAAAATGTTGTTTTGCATCTAAACAATGATGTGTTGATCCGTTGTTCTGTGCCGAAAGTAAGATCAGTCGGTGAAATTGTAAAGGTGTTAATTGATTGTAGGTAGTTTTTCTACCATGAATTAATAAAATGATATCATATCACTCGTTATTACTCATGTTTTAGCTTCGTAGATCCAAATACTTATTTTTTTTAAATCGAAATGCTGTGTACAATAAATGGTTATGAAAGATTCCCCATAAGGATATGGCTAGGCTAGGATATGTCATAGTTGCTGGCCTGTCGTGATCAACATGTTTATCAACATGTCAACAATATTCAAACACGTAAACTATCGTAAACTTCTATTGAACCATCCCACTTTCTAACAAAGATAGATGACATTCATCGGGAGAGAATAGTACTTACACAATAATTGCTAGTTATGCCTACGCTACAAACGTATCTTTGCACATAAATCTGCCAAGTCAACAGTAAAACTGAATAAAATGACACATTTATAGGTTTTTCTTGATTTGATTCTATTTTATTGTCGAATATCTTTGGTTTAACGGCTTCGTTTCCCACGACACAAGCTATAACAGCAATGCGAAGTAAGGCTGGTCCCTATTATTCAGCTGTTTATTTTCTACGTAGATACTGAGAGAAAACACGATTACATGTTCTATTGTAAAACGTAATCATTTCCTCTGAGGTTATAGCTGAGAATATCTTAGCTAACTTGTCCATAAACTTCTTACGCTTGACTAGCTGATGCCCGCAACTTCGTTTGCATGTTAATTTTTTCTTTTGAACAGATTACACTTTATTGACGGTCCATTAATGGACCTTCATTTAGTTTATTAAATATTGATTTAGTTTAAGATTTAAATTTTTACATACAAAAGTTTTTTCCCGCTAACTCCCGTTCCCGTGGGAATTTTGTAATATCCTGTTGCAACTAAGCTTTAAGTTTACTAAGATACCTGCATGCCAAATTTCAAGCGTCTAACTTAAGCGGTTTAGATTTTTCATACAAAAGGATTTTCCCGCTAATTCCCGTTCCCGTGGGAATTTCGGGAAATCCTTTCTTAATGCACCTCTACGGTACCTAAGCTACGTCCCTTCTAAATTTCAAGTGCCTACGTTTAGCCGTTTAGGCTGTGCGTTGATATGTCAGTCAGTCAGTCAGTCAGTTTCTCCTTTTATATATTTAGATATATGCTTGATATACAAATGTCTTTGCGCATCTTTTTGTAAAAACATGAGAAAATAAAGTGTGATAGTTGCAAAAAAAAAAAATCTTCTCTTCACTCTTGCTTGCCTGAATAACAATCTTCAAGACGAATTTTCCGGGATCATGCAAGCAACGAGTTCCATCATTCACCCATCAAACATAACCTAACCTCACGCACGCCTTTGCCCACAGATTAAGAGACACAGATTTCCATCTGCCACTTTATCACTGTAAGCAAATGGTATTCATGCAGTAAAATGGCGCAAGGACAGCCCCCTTAAAATATGAGTTAACTGTAGGATCAAATAAAAATAACGAAAAAGAAGAAAAATGTGTGGCTGCAGCTCTAGCACGATAACGACAAACTCGCGTTTGGCTCGCGTTTGATTGCGCGAGGGTCCCGCGCAAAGGCTTGCACGCCCTATGGCGTTGTCAATGTTGACATTTTGACATAGGACCGCGGTGTTGTCGCGGCGCTGTCACTATCGTACTCGGCATGCTGGTTATTACAACATATCATATGTAATTTTATAATAGTACTAGCTGTCCGCCCGCGACTTCGTTTCCGTGGGAATTGTCCCGGTGAATTTACATTTTTTTTTAAATACAAACCTGGTCGTGACAATAAGGAACACAACAAAAAAAAACATCCAAATCGGTCCAGCCGTTCTCGAGTTATGCGCTTAGCAACAGATTTAGTGATTCATTTTTATAGATATAGACCAACTTATAAATATATTAGCTTTCCGCCCGGGACTTCGTTCCCGTGGAAATTTGGGAAAATCGTGCACCCTATGTTCATCGCGGGTAATATAGGATTCTAAATTATATTCTAAAGTGTTCCCAAATCCCTTCGGACCCGACATTTTTAGCTGATCCCGTAGATCGACTTAGTTAGGTGTATGGAACAAATGTCTCATACAAACCACCTACCAATTATCAATAGTTTCCATGAAAAAAAGTTTTTTTCGCTGTTTTTAGGGCATCGTAATGACAATTTTTTTCCCCTTTATTATTAAAATCGTAATGCAGGTTGATTTATTGTACGATTACTAATAAAGTCCTTCATTTTATAAGCTATATTACAAGTGTATATAAGGTCCTAATTTATTAGTGACTTTCCTTTTAACACGTTATTGTGTAGGTCAAAATATATCATTTGAGTCAAAAAACAAAGGCATAATATTAAATTGAAAAGGTCTTGAAAAATTTTGTTATGATATTTTTTCATTACTATGATGAATAAACCCATCCATTCAAACGTAAATAATAGGTAATGGCAGTAGTAGAGCGGGCGAGCGGGGAGTGACCGGCTTCAAGTGATAGAGAACCATTCCTTTATCTTTAAATGGAATTTTTTTTTTTTTGCTAAATTTTATTTTAAGATAATTAAATTTTATGTTATTTTTTGGAATACTATTAACCTATACAATAACGTCTTTGAAGGAAAGTCAATAATAAATTAGGACCTTATATACAAGGCTTTAGGTAAATCACTTTCAACCTCTCGGGTGGTAAATCAGTCTATGAAACTGAACAACTTTCCCACGGAACAAAGGTCGAAATATGAAAAAAAAAATCATTACTCATACTCTGAAAGTAGGTCGGAAGTTGCCTACGGAGCGGCTTGAAACTAATACTTTTCAAGCCTAAGGAGAATCGCTTTCAACTGACAGCTGTCAAATTAAGTATTAAAAAAACATGTTCCAACTACAGCCACTCTATTACAGCGCGATGTAAAATTGAAATAACAAAAGTTAAGTATTCATTAAAGAATCCTTATTTTTGTAATGACTTTAGGTATACTTAATAATTTACTTTTAGCTTAGTATTTCTTTAAAATAACATGGATTTTGGCAAAATATTTAGCATTTTTTTCAATGAAAAAAATGAAAAATAATGGTTGAATAGCTGGCGAGCCACAGAAAAAAAACATAATAGGCGGGAAAGTGGCATTCCGATCTTCATTTGTTTTTTCGAGTTGTAGAGTTTTGTAACTTTCGCATAGCAGCAAATGAGTTCAGCTTATTCATGTCTTTATTTATACTTTCTTTGTATTCGTAATGAAAAGCACAGTGTTTACCTCGGGTGAAAGACTTATTTAGTCCCTCGAACTATTAGCTCCCTCGCTACGCTCGGTCGCCAAACCCCGTCTCGGGACTTAAATAAGTTGCTTTCACCCCTAAAGTAACAATGTACTATTGACTTCCCATACAAAATGCGCTATCAGCTGACGCAGTTTGTATGGGAACTAAAAAAAATCGACTGATTTACCACCCGAGAGATTGAAAGTGATTTACCTTAAGCTCTGTATATTCCTTATGTGAAGAAATAACGTAAAAGCCGTTTTTTTAGTTTTCATTTTTTTTTATTAAGACGTTCACAACAGTAGGTACACAATTATATAAACAAATACACACGCGCACACACACACATACACCGGCGCACATGCACACACACATACACACACACCCACACACATGCACGTACACACATAAACATCTGCACACAATTTGATTTAAGTAAATTTTGATATATTTTTGTTTTGTTTAATAATTTTGGTAATTAAAATGGGATTATGCGAGGCACACCCAACACAAGCAAATTAATGTTTACTGGGCTGGCCTCAAGTAAAAATGTAAAAATTACTTCTAGAAATAAATAAATTTTCATTTCATTTTCATTTTTCATACAACATACATATGTCTGTTATAGTTCTAAATTGTGAACCTTGGGCGTGGACGTACAGCTCGATTAAACAAATAGGCTTTTAAGTAAGAGATACACTAAATTTGAACAACATAAAATGTGACTTAACATACTAAAGCAAGAAGATACTATTCTGTGTGAGGTTGAGGATCTTTGAAACAGATTTTTAAATAATTTTTGTTCAGGGTTAAATATATCAAGGCTTTTTTAAAGAAATGTGCACTGTTTGCGCATTTATTTTTTATTATAACAATATTCAATTATAACATCTATTTACAAAAAAAACACAACTGTATCTTATGTCTAACTTGAGATATTTGCGATTAAATATTTTGATAAAGTGCCTGCGTCAATGTTAATAGCAAAGTTCTTTTTTTAAATTTGCTTTGCTAAAATGTTGCAAGTAATGATACCTTGTTTGTTTGTACTTATTTATTTATAATATAAATATGATACTATATAAATATATAAATTTTATATGATACTAGCTTTCCATTCCCGACTTCGTTCGCGAGTAGAAGTAGCCTATGTCACTCTCAGAGTCTGAAAACTTCGTACGCGTATAATTTGGCAAACTAATTTTGAACCCCTGGTGAATTTTGGAAAAACCTACGTTATACAAGGTGTTTCAAAAAACCCAAAAAAAAAGATAATTTTCAAAATTAACTAAAATTTAGCTTATTGCGCAGCTCTATTACAAATATGACAAGTATGTCATATTAATTATATGAAACTTTCATTTTGAAAGATGTTAAACCGTGCAAATGATTACCAGAGTTGCGACTATTTCACTTTTAAAATTAAATAATTTTAATTTTAAAAGTATGTTAATAATTTCAAGTCTCTAGACCGAAAAAATACATTTTGTTATTAACATTGACGCAGGCACTTCGTCAAAATATTTAATCGCAAATATCTCGAGTTAGACATGAGATACAGTTGTGGTTTTTTCTCTATAAATAGATATCATAATTGAATATTACTATCACAAAAATTTCTTTAAAAAAAATGAAAACTAAAACACGACTTTTACGTTATTTCTTCACATGAGGTATACAAATACATATACTATAGATAGACACTTGTAATATAGCTTATAAAATGAAGGACTCTATTAGTAATCATTCTTACAATAAATCAACCTGCATTAAGATTTTGAAAATAATAAAAAAATCATTTTACGATGCCCTCAAAAACAGCAAAAAAAACATTATTTTTTTCATGGAAACTATTGATAATTGGTAGGTGATTTGTATGAGACATTTGTTCCATACACCTAACTACGTCGATCTACGGGTGAACTAAAAATGTCGGGTCCGAAGGGATTTAGGAACACTATGTGGCGAAAGAATTTTTCAAATCGGTCCAAACAACAAACAAACAAACAAACAACACTAAAATTAAAAATTTTAAATCACCCCCGACATTCGATTGCTTATAACTTTTAAACACCTGAACAGATTTTCATGGAACAAGGCTAAAAACACTCGGGATAAAATTATCGATGACACAAAAAAAAAACTAAACGAAAATCGGTTCATCCGTTTGGGAGCTACGACACCACAGACAGATACATAGAAAGACACGTTAAACTTATAACACCCCTTTCTTTTTGCGTCGGGTGCTAACAAATAAACAAACAAACAATCAAATCTATCCTCTTTATACCTAATATTAGTATATACTCGTAGATAAGTATATTCATATCGGAAAATTGTTAATAGAGAGTATTTTTTTTCTTTGACTTCGACGCCGAACAATTACTCGCATGTGGCTATGAAAATTATTTGCCTTATACTGCCAAAAAAAGCTTGAGCGAATACTTATTTTACTAAACTAGGTCTTGTTCATAGCGGCGCCAGCGTTAAAAACAAATATTTCGCTCTATTTACCATATTCCGCTATGAATACACCTATTGACGGCCGATTTGGTCGAGTGGTAGTGACGCTGCCTCTTGATCGGCGGGTCCTGGGTTCGATCCCCAGTCGGAGCAAACATTTGTGTAAAAAGCAGATGTTTGTTTTCGGGTCATGGGTGTTTGTGTTTGTCTTTATGTGTGTTCCAAGGGACCCACGACACAAGGGAAAACCTTAGTGTGGGCCTTTGAGTGTGTAGCGTTTATTTATTTATTTATTTATGTACTGCTTTATCTGTAACCAATAGTTACTCGTGAAATATAGCTTTAAAAAACTATTTTACCCTTTTTGAAGGCGGATCATTTTTTTTAAATATTTTATTGTACTACTTAAAATTAAAGGTTACCATAATTCATAATTCATAGAACTTTCCTCGTAGGTTTATTATAAAGCACTAAATCACTCGAGATATAGTGATCAATCACTTTCATCCCTCTTGATACCCACGGAAAGGTATGAGGTGGTGATATTCACGACCAGTCGCAAGATGTCAAGAAAGATACGGGGTGGTACAATTCTCAAACCGATCGCCAGACGGCATGAAAGATATGGGGTCGTGATATTACAAACTGATTACCAGACGGTAGGAAAGATATGTGGAATCGGTAGAGTCCCAGGACACAAAAGAGCCCCAAAAACTACTTAAAAGTCTCAGAAAACAACTTCGTTTACTTTGATGACGCTATTATCATTCACATATTTTATGACCGTAGATTTCAGTTCATTTTTTATTTTTTAACTAAACTGTTTATTCTGTGACTAAACTACTGAACCGATTTCGATAGAAAATTTATGGGACTAATCTGGAAGTAGATACTTTCGAACAAAAAAAAATGTTGAAATCGGTCTACAAATAACGGAGTTTGTTACCAAACATTTAAAAAAAAAACTTCTTTTTTTGAATTCGGTTAAAAAAATAATCGTTCCATACAACTTGCAGTCGTTAAAACCAAGTCAGAGGCTATTAAATTTTGGCAGTTTGTAAACTCTAACACCAGGGTTAATCAAGTTCGCCACACACTTGACTATTACCTACACGAGAAGATGGGGGGGATCAGCCCCTAAAATTTAACAAATTTAAAAAGTCACCCCTTAAGTAGATATCCCATAATATTAAGTATTCTGTGTGTTGTACCTAAGTAGTTTATCTAAGTGTTTATCTTTGTGTCCCAAAGGACCCACGAGACGAGAAGGTGAGTTATGTCATTTATTTATTACCAGGAGACATATTTTTGAAACAATAGAATTCCAATTCGCATGCGAATTGACAAGATTCGCGTGAGAATCTCATACAAATCTTGTCAATTCGTATGCGAATTGGAATTCTATTGTTTCAAAAATCAGGCCCCTGCTTACCGTTCGTGACTTCATTCGCTGAAAAAGTAGCCTAGTTATGTAATTCTCTCTCACTCACTCTCCGTCCTCCAACTTGGTGAAAAAAATCGCATCGATCTGTTGCTACGTTTTACGTGAACAACGTACAGTCAACAGCACATCAGGTTACCACAAACTGTCAAATTTCCCCAATGGATAGTTAACTCTAACGCTTCCAGATAAAATTGAAAATCGAATGAAGAAATTTGACAGTTTTGGATAGCATGATGTGCCGTTGTCCCTGTACAAATAAACACTCGTTCACTAAGTAATATTAGTAGGCAATGTTAGTAGCGGTACGGATTTATTTGTCAAATCCACTCGAGCTGAATACATATTAATGCTACCTACCTAACTTTAAACAAAGTATAGTTTGAAAAGGACTTGAGTCATGTCGTGAGGACACACCTTCAGAGTTCAAAGGCTTGGAGCCATGAATGAATCTGTGTGATGACATGTATGTCACGCCTGAAGTGTATTAATAGCTTCGGAGTCATCGGCGCTGCGTAATGTAAACTCATTGAGTCCCTAGCGCCGCCGCCGCCGCCGCGCCGGCGCCACCACTGCTGTGCTGCCGCGCCCTCAACGGGCGGCGGCGGCCACACTCCATAGGTATTGCGCTTCTGAACACTTAAAGTGGAAAATGTATAAATGTAAGTATATGTCGCCGGAAAAGTGTTCTGTGAGCCGAAACGTATTTTTGAAAGGAACCCGTGAAATGAAACTCAAGCTCAGTAGAAATCTTCTTAATTTAAAACACACTTTTGTAAGCGACTATACGATAATCCAATAATTAGTTTTTGACGGCCGGTTTGGTCGAGTGGTAGTGACACGCTGCCTCTTGATCCGCGGGTCCTGGGTTCGATTCCCAGTCGGGGCAAATATTTGTGTAAAAAGCAAATGTTTGTTCTCGGGTCATGGGTGTTTGTTTGTGTCTGTCTTTGTGTGTCCCATGGGACCCACTACACAAGGGAAAACCTTAATGTGGGCCTTTGAGTGTGAAGCGTTTATTTAATTAGTTCCTAGAACTTTACTTATCTAGTTTTTTTTGTTCTATTGCGAATTTTCAGAAAGTAAGGGCACAGACAAAGTCGGAATATGACGAATTACCTACTTATTGAATAACTACATAGAAAAGGCCGCCTACCATGGCCACTATTATATTGTACGCTAGCTTGATGCTGCCGGCTCGACAGCCGCTCGATATAATTATTTCATATCTCCAAAGCAGTCGCTCTATTTATACTCAGCTTTTTGTTGTAACTATAGTTTTCCGTAAACAGAAGACTGTTGCTTTACGAAAAACGGGAGAGCTTTGCAGCAGAATACCTATTTTAAAGAAATCGCTGTATGGACATAGATTCCTCTGCTTTTCCTGAAAAAGTAAATTGAATGACACTTGACATTGACAGAATCTTTTTTTTTTTTGACAAAGCATTGGTAACGAGACCATCAGCTTAAAAGCAACAATAACACATGAAGTATTCTCAGGTCAGGTCAATAAGTCATGAAGTAGGCTTCTCAGGTCCTTCGTAAACCAATAGTGTTTTTTACGAAAAACTATGGCGGCAAGAAGCACTGCCGCGGGATCTTTGTCGGAACCAAACGGAGCAGATACGCTGTATCACTTGAATTCCTTTATCACCACACTGTTTAAAGTTAGTTTACTGCACAATACACTATCAATATTACACATTAAACCACTCTTTAATGTAATAAACAAAAATTCAATCGGCACAACAACCCCTTTACGCCGAGTTCCCGCCAAAAATCCACAGGATCTTTGGCGAGAACTCGGCTCGGCTTGGGCGCCGGTTGCTTTTTTTTTGTTCAATTTATCCCTTTCGGGACAGGTAAAGGAAACTATGTCCATGCAGCCTCTCGTCTTCAGTGAAAAATCTTCTTTCTTCAACTTAACGTAAGCCCTAAGCTCCTCATGTTCTGCGCAAAACCGGATAGCGTCTGTTTTACGAAAACTGGTGGCGAGAAGCCCAACCGCGAAGATCTTTGTCGGTACCAAACGGAGCAGAAACACTGTTATCACTTGAATTTCCTATCACTACACGAATTTTAGTCAATTTGCTGCACAACACACTATCACTTTTACGCATTAAATCACTTTTCCACGCAGAAAACGAAAATTCAATTGACAAAGCAACCGCTCACGCCGAGTTCCTGCCAAAAAAAAAGCAGAGGCGGTTGATTTGCCAATTGAATTTTTATTTTCTACGTGAAAAAGTTGTTTAAGTATAAAGATAGTGTATTATGCAGTCAATTGACTAAAATTCGTGTAGTGATAAAAATTCTAAGTGTTTCTGCTCCGTTTGGTACCGATGAAGATCCTCGCGGTTTGCTTCTCGCCACCAGTTTTCGTAAAACAGACGCTATCCGGTTTACGCAGAACATGAGGAGCTTAAGGCTTAGGTTAAGTTAGCGAAAGAAGAATTTTCGCTCAAGACATGGCTGTATGGATGGACATAGTTTTTTTTTTTTTTTTTTTTTTTTTTTTTTATATCTTGGCAACCGGTCGTGTATAATGTGCGACCATTACTGCCAGTGTCAAGTCCGAGGAAAACAAACTGAAAAAATTTGACAGGTTACGGCAACGTTATATCCTTCCATTGAGCTGCATCATCACCTGTGGCAGGACAACACAAGACATCACAAAAGCATTCCATACATGTATTACAGTTTTATGTCATATTTACAAATGTATTTAGATATTAGTTTGATAAGCGGGGAGTTAGTGTATAACAAAAGGGACTTCACATTTATAGGTTTAGGGACTTTAGCGGGGAGTATATCATAAAGAGAGACTGGGCGTAAAGCGCAGTTGAACAAGACATGATCAGTGGTACCATCCTCAACACCACAATCACAGACTGGAGAAGCTCGGATCTGTAGTTTATGGAGGTGGAGGGGAGTACAAGTATGACCTAGGCGTAGTCTACAGATGACTGAGGTGGTCCGTTTGTCTGCCTCGCGGAATCGGTAGAACCAAGGTCGTGTTGGTATAACAGGCTGAATGTCTCCATAATACTTGCCTTTGACCTTTTTAGTACGTGACCAAAAAGCCATCCAATCCCTGTTAAGATCCACACTAGCAGATGCACATAGATCATGCGAAAAAATAAGGCAATGGTCATTGGAACCCAGATGGATCGCTTCTTTTGCCATCATATCCGCAGTTTCGTTCCCTTGAATCCCAGCATGACCCGGGATCCATATGAGAACTACTTCAAACCCCAGGGAGTGGCAATCATGCAAGGCCTCTCTGATGTTAAAAATCACGGGGAAGTTACGCGAGGAAAAAGAGTTAGATACAATAGCCTGAAGGCAGCTGCGGGAGTCCGAAAATATTGTCGATTTGGGGATTTTGTGTGAAAGTATATACCTAACCGATTCCAGAATAGCCAACGCCTCACCCGTAAAAACTGATGAGATGGAGGGACACTTATAGTTTAATAATATTTTATATTTGGGAACCCACACCGCAACACCAACTTCTCCGTCAGTGGAAAGCTTGGAGGCATCAGTGAAAAAGTGAAGATGGTCATGCCACCTAGAATTAACGATATCTTGGAAGACGGCATTAGCACCAGGAGTATCTTTTTGAATACCAATATTTAATATGATGTTGGGAACGTGCAGTAGTGCTTGAAACGGAGTGGAAAAAATGGGAGAAATGGATTTTTGAAAACAGGGAAATTCAAGAGCCGCAAATTTGCGGAAACTTTTGATTAGACAAGGAAATTCCTTGTGAAACCAGTATCTATTTCCCGGGATAACATCGGACAGGGATTTTAGATTCTTCAACAGAGGGTGCGAATTATTTTGTATAACTTTGAAAAAGTATCTATCCGACAAGTAATTTCGACGGAGATATAACGGGGGATCTAACGCCTCGACCTGCAAGGCATTCGTTGGGGAAGATTTCATTGCACCCAGGATTATACGGAGACATTTGTACTGAATTTTATCCAGCTTAGCGAGAGCAACCTTGCTGCAAGGTTCCAGAACAAAAGAGCCGTAATCGAAGTGGCTGCGTATAAGCGCATTATAGACAAGCTTCTGGCAATAGGGATGTGCACCCCACCAGACTCCAGACAAGCAACGCATGACGTTGACGTTTCTTTCGCACCTTTTAATAATGTATTCAAGGTGGGGGACTCCACTCATTTTACTATCCAGGTAGACTCCGAGAAATTTGACCTTACTGGACTTGGGAATCGGCTGACCCGCAAACAGGACGTCTATATCGGGAATAAGTCTTCTCCTGGAGAATACGACTAGACAGCTCTTAGCAACCGACAAGGACAAACCATGATCAAGTAACCAGTCCTCCAAGTAGTACATCGCACGATTTAGCCTATGAGCAGCCTCTTCAGCTGAACTAGATGCCACATACAGAGCGAGGTCATCGGCGTATTGTAAAACGTTGCAAAAGGAATTGACGGCCCGATCAAGATCATACGTGTACAGGTTGTATAAGAGCGGGCTGATAACTGACCCCTGCGGAAGACCCCTCCAAACTCGTCTTGGGGGAAAAAGCACATCGTTCACCCGTACCTGAATGGTTCTCTCCGACAACATGTTACATATAAAATGTGTTAGCCTCTCTGGAATACTCAGATTCAGCATCTTCTGCCTGAGCACAGGAAGTAAGACATTGTCATACGCAGCAGTCACGTCGAGAAACACACCCACGAAGAATTCATTCCTTGAGAAAGCCAATCTCATATCAGTGGTCAGGATGGCTAAACTATCCGTACAACTTAATCCCCTGCGAAACCCAAATTGGGTCCGGGCCAGTATATCTTTTGATTCCACAAACCACTCAAGACGTTACTTTAACATATGTTCCATGACTTTAGCGAGTGTGGAAGACAGAGCAATAGGTCGATATGAATCCGGATCCGAAGAGATTTTTCCTGGTTTTAGGATAGGGATGATCAGTTGATTTCTCCACGCATCAGGGGTGGTTCCAAGTTCATAGTATTTGTTTATCAAGGAAAGATATAAAGATTTCGTGGATTCGCCAGCATACACCAAAAAAGAGTAAGGGACTCCATCGGAGCCAGGTGAAGAGTCTTTGAGATTTTTAAGAGAAATAAGTAATTCAGAGAGAGAGAAAGGGTTATCAAATGGGTGAGAGGAAAGAAACCGAGGGTAAGAGCAAGGTAAAGATTCTAGAGTTGGAACCGACAGCGGGGACAGCTTGTTGATAAAGCTATGAATCCAGATGTCGATATCAGTGGAAGACACCGTTTGAGAAGACAAAGACCTTCTAAAGGAGCGGATGGATCTCCAAAGTAAAGTAGAGGGAGAGCGTGGGGCGAGATTTTCGCAGAAGCGGGTCCATCCTGATTTCTTCTTCTTCCTAAAGAGACGTTTTGCTAAAGCCGCCATCTTCTTGTAAACTATGAAGTTTTCGGTGGTCATGCAAAGACAATAAGCGGCTTCTGCCTCCTTACGTCGTTGGAACATTTCCGAACACTCGGCGTCCCACCAAGGGAGGGAGATTTTGGAGCCAACTTTAGATCCTTTTCCAGGGATGCTAGCATCTGCGGCTTTGTTTAAACCTTCGACCAAACCATCGTAACACGATGCTACGTTACTTTCATTGACAGACGGAAGAAGACTTATGCACGAATCGGAAGCCCTAGCAAATTTATCCCAATCAGCCTTAGGAAGGCGGTATTTTAATAATGGGGAAAATTTTCTTAAAGGAATGGAAAGCGTTGGTGCAGAAATTAATATGGGCATATGGTCACTGCCATGGGTGTCAGTCAAAACTTTCCAAGCTAACAAAGAATGAAGATCAGGAGAGCACAAAGACAGATCAACAGCACTGGGATTTTGTCCAGGGGGTGTGCGTCGTGTTGGGGAGCCGTCATTCAGAATGCTGACATTGTAGTAGTCTATAAGACCAACAAGTTCGTTTGCAAAGGCATCATAGTCAGCGTTGGCCTGCCATAGAACATGATGACAATTGAAGTCTCCCAGAATGAGGAAAGAGCCAGACACCAAGGAGAAGATAGGAATAAGGTCAGAAATAGAAATTGTACGAGGGTCATGAAGATAAACTGAGATAATCGTCAGGTCTGCGACCCTGATAGCTATCGCATTGATATCATAAGGAAGAGGGGGAAGAGTTAAACGGGTAAATACAACTGAAGATTTTATTAAAAATGCAGCACCAGCATAACCATCAGCTCTGTCATCACGAACGCAGTGGTAACCGGGAACTCGAAATCGAGAACCTGGCACCAACCATGACTCCGTGATGGCAAAGATGAGTGGGTGATGTGTGTTAATTAATTGAGTTATTTCGTGTTTTTTAGGTCTAATACTGCGGGCGTTCCATTGAATTATTTGGAGCATTGTTAACAATATTAAAAAGAAGATCCAGTTTTTGGGCAACGTAGGGCGGTGGGGAGCAGTCGTTAAATTTACTAAAGATATTAATTAATAGAGATAAAATTACGTCCAACAGATTATCGGGATTATCAGGAGTGATACCTGTCAAGGGAGATCCTCCAAGAGCAACACCGTTCTGTGGTTCTGGGGGATCCCCTTGAGAGATGAGAGATCTATGTGCAGCTCTATCGTATCCAGGGGAGACAGGAGCCCGAGGACGAATTGGGGAGTAAATTGTGCGCCTATGGCTGGAGGGGATCTGAGTGGTGTGGTTTTGAGAGGAGGGGATCTGAGAGGATGGTACTCTGGAGGACTGGGGTTGAGACTGGAAGTTTGGATTTTGGGGAGGAGATGCGAGTCTAGTCATGTCTGCGTAAGACGGCTTTTGGACTGTGGGGAAGCGCTGAGAGGCTTCATAGTATGACACACTATCCCGAGACATGACATGCTTAATGTCCTTTTGTCGTACATGTTCTAGACACCTTTTATTAGTGGCGAAGTGGTTTCCGGAGCAAAGGATGCAGAAAGCCTCCTCTTCTGGAATGTTACAAGATGCCCCATTATGAGGTTGGCCACATTTAAAACATCTTACTTTAGACCGGCACTTATCTTTAGTGTGTCCAAATCTGCAGCAGGCGTTACACTGTATTGTGGGCAATTCATAAATTTGTACCTCTACAACAGTGTGGCAACATGTAATATATGCCGGGAGAAGTTGACCACTAAAGGTGATTACAACAGTGCTTGTTGGGACCCATTCAATGCCCGTATCTTTATAAACCTTTCTATTGAGTCTTCGGGCTTTAAGTATCTCACCACAACCCACGGGGAGATTTACTTCCTCGACAAATTCAGACATTGAAAACTCAGTTGGGATGTTTTTAACAATACCCATTCTCGTGATATTAAATGTGGGGATGACGGCCTTAAATTTACGGGATACCAGAGTGGGTTCCACCAGGAATTGGTTGGCTGCATCTCCTGATATAAACTCAACAGAGACTCTGTTTCTACCGACACTCTTCACTCCTTGTCTGGAAATGCCGCGGATATCCGCTTTTCTAAGAATTTGCCCGAACTGAATGGGGTTGAGGGTGGTCCCAGCTTTAGGGTGGGATTCTTCCCTATATACATGGACAATAAAAGGTCCGGTGTCCGCTACGGAATATTTTTTGCCATCTTCATAAGAAGGATGGGTATATACGTTCTCAATTGACGTAGAGGGCGGAGTTGATTTTTTTGGGGGAGCAGGAGAATTCTCACTAGTTCTTTTCCTACTGACGGGGGTAACTTGGCCATCTAAGCTACTCATATCTGTATCAAACAGAGGAGGAGATGAGAGGTCAGGGGGGACCGGCTCAGGGGCCGACGACGACATGGTCGTCGACCCAGCACAAAACTAAAACAAATAACACTTACCCAATAGCACCGGACAACACAAACACAAAAAAGCAGGTTATACAATGCAACTAAACAGGTGAAAAAACACAAATTATAAGAAATTTGTCAAACCGCGTGTGTTAACCTCAACACCCAACTTCATGGACATAGTTTCCCGAAAGGGATAATTTAAACAAAAAAAATTGACATTGACACATGCATGAATGACACGCCAGGCCAGTTGGCTGACTGACACATTTATAGTATATTTTGTCTCTAAAGTGCCGTATATTTTGTAAAATTTAGCTGTTTTTATAGTGTTATTTGTTGAAATCGCCCGTATAAATAAAACAAAACTTTCAACTTATTAGGTAAAATACTTTTATTACATATTTCACACATAAAACATTGATTTTCCTTTGAAATCTAAACGACGCTTGTTACTTACAGGAATTTGGCGGGAAAGAAATTTCAGGCTGTTTAGCTCAAATAAAAAGCATTTTCTAGTGTCAATATGGACAAAAGAAAACAGCATAAAGGCCCACCTATAAAGAGGTTCAAATCTCAAGACGACGATGATGAAAATGAAGTACCATCCTCTTTTGAAGAGCAACTGGCGGGAATGGAATACAGCGAGATTGAAACACAACAAGTTGTCGGAGAAGGCCCTGAAAATCAATCTACAAATGTCAAATGGTCGCGACCACCGCCACCTACAATGGATCCTGCGAAAAATAAATTAATCTTTCAGCAAATTGATATTGATCACTACAATGGTCAACCATTTCAAGGTATGCCTGGGTCACAAATAGGACCTGTTCCAATAATGAGAATGTATGGGGTTACTATGAGTGGAAATTCGGTATGCTGCCATGTTCATGGATTTACTCCATATTTTTATGTAACTGTACCTATGAATTTCACTGAGCGTTCTTGTAATGACATGAAAATTAATTTGAACAAAGCTATCTTGGAGGATATGAGATCTAATAGGGATAACATCACAGAGGCTGTCTTAGAAATCAGATTGGTAAAAGCTAAATCTCTAATGTATTATAAAGGCAACAATGATATGACATTTGCAAGAGTGTCAGTAGCTTTGCCAAAACTAATTGCAGCTGCAAAACGATTAATTGATAAACAACCAACCAGTTATGCTTTGATGGATCCATCATTTTTTGAGTCAAATATTGATTTTGATATTCGTTTTATGGTTGACACATCAGTAGTAGGTTGCAGTTGGATTGAGTTACCAGTTGGGAACTGGTCTTTGCGTTCAAAATCAACACAGATAAAACCTCAATCTCGGTGTCAAATTGAAGTAGATGTGGCGTGGAATGCCTTTATTGCTCATCAACCTGAGGGGGAATGGTCTAAAGTTGCACCGTTCCGGATTCTTAGTTTTGATATAGAATGTGCTGGTAGGAAGGGTGTTTTTCCAGAACCCAATCATGATCCTGTTATTCAGATTGCATCTATGGTTATAAGACAAGGAGAAACAGAACCATATTTAAGGAACGTGTTTACATTAAATACTTGTGCACCTATAGTAGGCTCTCAAGTTCTCAGTTTCCAAACTGAATCTGAAATGCTTGCCAAATGGTCTGACTTTTTTAGAGAATTAGATCCAGATATAATTACTGGTTATAACATAAGCAATTTTGATTGGCCTTATTTAATAAACCGGGCAAAACATTTAAAAGTTAACAACTTTGATTTTTTGGGAAGAATAAAAGACATAAAGTCTGTTATTAAAGATTCAGTATTACAGTCAAAGCAAATGGGTCGGCGAGAAAACAAAAGCATTAATTTTGAGGGAAGAGTTCCGTTTGACTTGTTGCTAGTTCTTGTAAGAGATTACAAACTCAGGTCATATACTTTAAATGCTGTCAGTTATCATTTTCTCCAAGAACAGAAGGAAGATGTTCATCACAGTATCATTACTGATTTACAAAATGAAAATGAACAAACAAGAAGGAGATTGGCTATGTACTGTCTGAAGGATGCTTATTTACCGCTGAAACTTTTAAATAAATTAATGAGCATAGTTAATTACATGGAAATGGCGAGAGTTACGGGAGTTCCTCTGCTATGCCTTCTAACAAGAGGACAGCAAATTAAAGTGGTTAGTCAATTGTTGCGTAAAGCAAAAGAAGCTGGTTACTTAATGCCAGCATATCAAGGACAAGGATCCGATGATCAATTTGAAGGAGCCACTGTAATTGAACCAAAAAAAGGATATTATGCAGATCCCATATCAACATTGGATTTTGCTTCCTTGTATCCAAGTATTATGATGGCTCATAATCTGTGCTATACAACTTTGGTGCCTTCAAATATGGTTAAAGACTTAAACTTAGATCCTGATGACTTCACCACTACTCCATCTAAATATACATTTGTTAAATCAAATGTGAGAAAAGGATTATTACCTGAAATTTTAGAATCACTGCTTGCTGCAAGAAAGAAAGCAAAAGCAGATTTAAAAGAAGAAAAGGACCCTTTCAAGAGGTCAGTTTTGGATGGTAGACAATTAGCTTTAAAAATAAGCGCCAATTCAGTTTATGGTTTCACAGGAGCACAAGTTGGGAAATTACCTTGTCTTGAGATATCAGGAAGTGTAACAGCTTATGGTAGAACGATGATAGAATTCACTAAATCTGAAGTTGAGAAAAAATACACAAAATCGAATGGCTATAAGGAAGATGCTATAGTTATTTATGGAGACACAGACTCAGTGATGGTAAAATTCGGAGTAAAAACTCTTGAAGAAAGTATGGAGTTGGGAAGAGAAGCTGCAGATTTTGTTACTTCTAAGTTTGTAAAACCTATCAAACTTGAGTTTGAAAAAGTATATTATCCATATTTGCTCATTAACAAAAAGAGATATGCTGGGCTCTATTTTACAAGACCAGACAAATATGACAAAATGGATTGCAAAGGTATTGAAACAGTTAGGCGAGATAATTGTCCTCTTGTTTCAAACATGATGAGTACATGTCTGCAAAAGTTATTAATAGATAGAGACCCAGATGGTGCAGTCAATTATGCTAAGCAAATAATTTCTGATTTACTCTGCAACCGTATTGACATATCTCAGCTTGTTGTTACAAAAGAATTGACAAAAAATGATTATGCTGCAAAACAAGCCCATGTAGAATTAGCAAATAAAATGAAGAAACGAGATCCAGGAACAGCTCCTAAACTTGGTGACAGAGTACCATATGTTCTCTGCTGTGCTGCTAAAAATACGCCTGCCTACATGAAAGCAGAAGATCCCATTTATGTTTTAGAAAACAGCATTCCAATCGATTTCAATTACTACTTAGAAAACCAACTATCTAAGCCATTATTAAGAATTTTTGAACCCATTCTTGGAGAGAAGGCAGAGTCCCTGCTTTTGAAGGGGGATCACACTAGAACAAAAGCTATGGTAACGTCTAAAGTTGGTGCTCTGGCAGCTTTCACCAAAAAGAAAGAAAAATGTATTGGTTGTAAATCAGTTTTGCCTAACAATGTGCAAAAAGCTTTGTGTAATCATTGCACAGATAAGGAAGGGCAACTTTATATTACAGAAGTATTTAAACTGAGACAACTTCAAGAAAAGTTTTCAAGACTTTGGACAGAGTGCCAAAGATGCCAGGGAAGCTTACATGAAGAGGTTTTATGTACAAACAGAGACTGTACTATATTTTACATGAGAAAAAAAGTTGGTATGGAATTAGATGCTCAGGAGAAAAGTGTTTCAAGATTTGGTGAACCACTCTGGTAGATTATCTAGGTTAGTTAACATTAAAAAATACATGGGTAAGCTTAAGCAGTTTTATTATGTTATATTTCTTTTCTTAATATTATGCTACATTCTTTATTAAAATAATAACAATAAATTTGACTTTCATTGAACATACTAATTACTTACTATTATAATATTTTTTACCTGTACTAGGCAGGTCTCAAAGAACATCAAATCAATCGGAATGATAAATAAATCTTGGAACTCTAGGATAGGAATGTTTAAAATTTACAAAGCTTATTCCAGAATGTAAGTACTAAAATACAAAAATATTTGCCTCGATGGTTGCATAACACATTATCACAGGAACAACATAAAAATAAAAAACGTAACAAATAACACTAATTCAGATCACAAAACTGTTTAGATATTTTTGTGATAAATACCTAATCTGATTTTAAAAAAATTTTTTCTTCCTTCAAAAGAAGAATTCGCAAAATTGCCCCAACTCCGGCGCGAAAGAAATACACCAGTCGTCTTAACCATTCTAGGTTGCAAAAAATAGCCCCGTTCTGATTTTTTGGGATGTTGATAGGATAGATACCAATAGTGTAAAACCAAATTTGCAACCTCGAAAGACCTGTGCTAACTTCGTGGTGCTTTCGAGGTTGCAAAGGTTTTACACTATTGGTATCTATCCTATCAACATCCCAAAAAATCAGAACGGGGCTATTTTTTGCGACCTGACGCGATTTATATGTCTACGGCGACTAGCGTAAAATGTATCTCAAATTGTTGTACATTTCAAGTGTATTAAAAATATATATTTAATGTATGTGGTCATAGTCATTCAAGAAAAAAATTGCCATGATAAGTTTTACAGGCACTTATTTTTTTTTAAATGTTATCACAAATGTAAAAGATGTAAAATAATAGCAATTGAATTACATTGATAATATTTTCGTTCAAGATTTTATATTGGCGATATTAGAAAAAAATTACAAAGTAATGTTAGTCACATTACTTTATAAAAAAAGAAGGGCCTGAACCTTGAGGCCGAATGCCTTGTACTGTTTTAAGGTATAATTCCCCAGCCGACCACAGGCAGCAGCAGTAGACGACGTATCACTACGGCGACGTTAAATTAAACCGACTTGGTTCAAAAAAGCAAAAAATAAAGACCACAATACATAATTTAATGTACTACGTAGTACCCACAGTCTGTTTGACGTCGGTGCGGAGGCGGCCTATCAAGATGTTGTCTTTATTTTTCGCTTTTTTGAAGACTTTAATTTTAATTTTTAAAATTTTTATTTATTTTTCCATTTTTAGTGTAAAAAAAAAACAACTTCAAAAAACGAAAAATAAAGACGAACTGAACTGTTTGAAATCGATGCAAAGGCAGATGCGTATAGCCTATAAACCTTGGCACCTACTTCAAACAGATCAGTAAGTATCTGTTTGAAGTAGGTGCCAAGGTTTATAGGCTATACGCAAGGTTTATAGGCTATATGCTACCTACCTACGGTAGCACATTAAATGCTACGTCTTTATTTTTAGTTTTTTGAAGTTGGTTTAATTTTTATAAACAAAAAGTTTTTTTTTATTCTATTTTTTAGTGTATTTAATAAAAAGTACGTGAGAAACAATGTGAGTGCCTAAATACGAGGGTTTCTCTCGATTTCACTGGGATTCCATCATCAGATCCTGACTTGGTGACAATGGGACCACCTCCGGAGTATAGATAGATAGATAGATAGATAACAGCAATAGACACTCTTTTGAACAAAAAAATAATTTTGAAAATCGGTCCATAACTGGCGGAGAAATCGGTGAACATACATAAATTCGCGCCTGATAGGATAATCAAAGCAATTTTTTTCTTAGTTAGACTGATTGCGGAAATTACATACATTTATTTTTAATACACATAGAATGTACAACAATCTGAGATAGGTGCCTTTTGCGCTGGGACTGGGATAATTTTGTATGAATCTTGCGCATTCTCCTTTTATAAATCAATAACCTGAAGATTCACCTAATAAAATATAAAAGCCAAGTGCTTGACTAAGATGTAGTTATAATTTTATGTACTTAATAAAGATGACCTAATAGATTTAACAAATCCTAAGGTATAAGATAAAAGGGTAGTACAATATGTAATATTTTTATATACAAGTTTTTTGACTTTACAGTTTATATTATCAAAATAAAAATGCATATTGCCACTTTCACCTGTTTTCTTGAGAGACAGTCCTGCTTAGACTCTGTTTGGCTGATCTGTTTATGCCTGTGCAGTTATTCTTTCCAAGATTAGCTAAGGACATCTCATAAAGTACTCCATTGCCTCCAACATGACTTGTCATTTTCATGATGTCCTCCAGTGTTCTTATGAAGGTGTCACAGGTAGCTGTTAGAAGGCTTGAAGCATCTTCAATTTTCTGAAAACCATGAAAATAATTCTAGTTACTTATTCTGTTCGCAATTAGTTGATTACTAGTGTAGATAACTATTTAATTTTTTAATTGATTTTTGTGTGAAGTTGTCACTATGTTTATGGGATTTAAAGGCAAAGCTAAGATATTGAATGAAAATTTTCCAGAAGTTCGTCCATAAAACTTCAACACGATTTGAGTCACATCTATCTACACTACAGTAACTAGACAAATTTATGGCTAAGGGTTGCCAACGCATTATATTCCATAGAAGCTGGCTTTACGCTCGGGGCTTCGTTCCCATGGGAATTCGGGAAAATGATGTAGACTATGTTACTCAGGGATAATGTAGCATTCTAATGGTGAAATTTTTTAGTAGTCCAGTAGTTATTAGGTTTATTCGCTACAAACATATGTATGTACATATAAATAAATCTTTCCTCTTTATACAGAGCTTTAGGTGTCTCTCTTTCAACCTCTCGGGTGGTTAATCAGTCCATGAAACTGAACAACTTTCCCAAGGAACATAGGTCAAAATACAAAAAAAAAATTTGAGTTCCCACTTCCCATACAAACTTCTTCAGCATATAGCAAATTTTGTATGGGAGATCAAAATTTTATTTTCGTATTTTGACCTATGTTCCTTGGGGAAGTTGTTCAGTTTCATGGACTGATTAACCGCCGGAGAGGTTGAAAGAGAGATACCTAAAGCCCTGTATTATTAGTATGAATGGGGTCAAGTTTTAAATATTTTTTAATTGAATGCCAATGATAGTAAAATAATAGTATATAGCCCAGCATGAAATCCGGTCTCACCTGAACTTCAGGTCCTTCTTCAGCAGTAGCAGCACTCTTCACTGCATGTACCTGTTGCATCATGAGATCACAGTATAGACGGAGTTCAGATTTCTTGTGGCTCAAAGTATTTGTGTCTTCCAGTCCTGAAACTATAAGAAAGAGGGTATATAACTATATACAAAGTCCCAGTATTTCAGTTAGATAAGACAACCAAACAATGACACTAATACATTTTTTGTTTTATAAAATAGAAGCACTTTAATTTCATCCTAATATTATAAATGTGAAAGTTTGTGAGGATGAATGGATGTTTGTTACTCTTTCACACTCAAATGGCTACTGGACAAATTTTGTATGGAGGTAGCTGACACCTTGGATTAACAGAGGCTACATAATTTTCCCAAATTTCCACAGGAACGAAGTCCCAGGCGGAAAGCTAGTCTTATTATAATTATTTTATTTCCTGGGATAAACAAATAGTATCCTAAAAATATTACTAGGAAATTAACTAGTAATGAAGACATTTTCTCTGGTCAGCTTTGTTATCATGACTTCTCAATAATGTTATTGACCTTAATCCTAGTAACTGATAAGGCAACAACTTCTGTGAACCAGTAATATTAATAAAACTTCTGCATGAACTTAAGGAAGTATACTGAAGCAGAAGAAAGTATACTCTAGGCAGGAAATTCATACTACAGTTTTAATATTATTACTGTCATGTATGTATTTTATTTCATGGAAGAAATAAAGACCTAGATGATAAAGTTAAGTCGTTATTTATTTTAAATAACACAATCACAATAATTATTAATCATAATTTAGTCAATAATTATTAATGATACAACAGAAGTCTCGCAAACTCTTTGAATTCACCCAAAAAAATACAAAGTACTACTTGTAAATAGATATGTTTTGGTTTTCTTTTTAATAATCTACGATATAAAAATAAGTCGAGTTTTCCTTCCCGACGCTATAACTCCAGAACGCACGAACCGATTTCCACGGTTTTGCATTCGTTGGAAAGGTCTCGGGCTCTGTGAGGTTTATAGGATACTTTTTATTTTTTTAAAAATTAGGACGCGGGCGGAAAGCTAGTATAAAATAAAATGAATGCTATCAGTGGCCACAACATTCAGGCTCTAGCAATTGTGCTATCAAATGGGCTAAAATGAAATGTTAAATTATGTATGCATAACTTACCCAGCTCACTCTTAGAATCAACACAAGCTTTAGCACTTCCCAGTGCCACCAACCATTTCTGCCTATCCTGTGGTGAGGGAGCTCTCAAATACATGTGTTGCTGTCCAGGAATAACCAAATCCATGCGAGTTGAGTCAATTGCATTTACTGAAACGAGGAATTATACACTACCTGATGCCAACTTCATACTGTTTGGAATTGAATTAATAATAACAAGTTTCTTAATAATTTTACTCCCGAAGTTTGCTTTTTGATTATAATTAAACATAATTGTTCATAAATAAGAGAGTCATTAGGACTTAATTATGGGCCCTTCATTAATGTTTAACTAATTAGCCTTGCGTAATCCAAAAATGGTCAGAAATATAAACTTAGGTGAACTATCTTACCATTTATCTGGCAAACAGATACTTTTACTGATCCTTTGCAACCTTGATTGACCTCCTCCTGCGACTTATAGTATGATAAAATTCCATTCTCCAGCACGAACCATCTGGTTTGCCAACCTGGAAGTAGCAATAGCATCCTTTAGAAAGTAGGTTCTCCAAGATACGCGTAAGTCTTTTACAGAAAACAACAATTACTTGCCATTCCAATAATTTGTCCACTTCCACAAAATTCCCTCCATTAATTTTGATTTTATCTATAAAATAGTATGCAACGAAAATTTTTATTACTTTACCAATATTGACGATTACAATAAAAATCGTGTCACTATCAAATTGACAGATTATTACGATTGAAGTATTTTCATCGATTAAAGCCCGTTTCAAAAAACATAAAACAATTTGCGATTGATAGTCGAGTAACATCACTAGTGAAACAAATTTTACGAGAATGTTACCAATGCAAATAATCTAGTTTTTTGGTATTTTTTAATTGGTTTTCTAGTTTCTATTATTTACCTTTTCCTTACTCTACGACTACTTTTTAGTTTCGAAGTCTTACAATAATAATATTAACAGAATTTTATTTTATGAAATTACTTCCATGCTGGACTGGAAGTAAAAGAAGAACATAGAATGTACCAGCTGCCTACCCTTCCTAAGAAGTCAGTAAGTGGGACGCGAGGATTTTGCTGTATTGTGGGCGAAATACTGACAACCTCTCACCATGTGCAACATTTTTCATCTTATAAATAACCCTTTGAATTTATGTCAAACGTGGCGTCAAGTGATTTTAAAACCATTAATGCTCTGCCTATCCTGATAGGGATAACATAATAGTTTACAGCCACAAAAGGCAGGTTAGAAGGTGAGTTTAGGCCTGGGCTAATACTACTTAGGGGCCCACCTAATTACTCAAAGTATAGAAAAAAATGAGACAGTAAAATATTTGATTTATATTATACTAGCTGATGCCCGCAACTTCGTTTGCATGTTAATTTAGATTTTTACATACAAAAGTTTTTCCCGCTAACTCCCGTTCCCGTGGGAATTTTGCAATATCCTGTTGCAACTAAGCTTTAAGTTTACTAAGATACCTGCATGCCAAATTTCAAGCGTCTAACTTAAGCGGTTTAGATTTCCCGTTCCCGTGGGAATTTCGGGAATGCCTTTCTTAGTGCACCTCTACGGTACCTAAGCTACGTCCCTTCCAAATTTCAAGTGCTTACGTTTAGCCGTTTAGGCTGTGCGTTGATATGTCAGTCAGTCAGTCAGTTTCACCTTTTATATATTTAAGAAGATTATGCCTTAGTGTTATATAACTGTTACTAAATTGACAAATTATAAAGAAACCTTTCTGCAGTTTACTTTGGCAAATTCTTTAATTTGCTCCTCACATTCTAGGTTCTTAGTTATATCAACATTTATGGACAAAACGGATAAATAGTTAAGTCGTGAGTTTGACATCGACGTTCTGTATTTGTTTGGGTGGGAGGGGTCATAAGCTCTATACAGAGCTTTAGGTAAATCTCTTTCAACCTTTCGGGTGGTTAATCAGTCCATGAAACTGAACAAGGTTAAATATACATATTTTTAATATTGTATATCAGTTTGGGAATACCTCAACAGTTTCATAAATAATCGTAAAAATGTCTACGCAAGACAAGTAAGTAGGACTCTGTCATCTGAAGCAAATAAGTTTTTAATTGGATGCATTCATTGACTAAATATTCATCCACATGATCGGGATAATAGTCAATAACCTTATGTGCGCTTTCTAAATCATTGTGTTGCATGTTTTTTTCTTGCAAGTCCATCAAAAATTTAAATTTTTTGCTACATCTCTCATATGTATGCTTGACTTGCCAATACACATTCAATCTGGATTACGACCCTCTACATTTCTCCAAAACTCTATTTCTTTCTATCCTAAATAATTGAAAATACTAAATAAAAATGTTAAATAACGGTACATACTTAAAAAATATAATTCTAGCAAGATAGAAAGAGACAGAGTTTGAGAGGGAAACAGCGGAGCATGATTGAGATGAGTGTGTAATGGCAGCCGAACATTTTCACTGTCAGTTCGAAATACCAACACCTGAACGTAGACTTGAATTAAATGGGTTTGATTGATCGTAGGATACGCAAGGCTGCAAACCATACGATCTGTTTAATTTAATAAAATTATGGATTCTTTCCCATCATAGTCTATTTTTGACTTTGAATCCACGGGGCCCTGGGCTGAAGCCCAAAAAGCCATATGGTAGATCCGGCCCTGGTGGAAGGAAAGGGTGTGGGCACAGCAAGCTGATTTGACTAAGGTGTTGGTTGATTTTAATGTACGAAATATGGCTACACAGTTACTGTCAGACAGAGTGTCAGTCAGTTACAGTCAGTGTCAAAATAAATAAATAATCAGCGCAGCGGTGGGTGTGGTAAAGATTTTAAATTTCCTTCAAAATAAACAGTATACTGAAATAAACACCATGAAAAAATATTGCATTATAAGCGCAATTTTGGTGACTCTCCTCGTGCCATTAGAAAAAGGTGTGTATCATTTGTAGTAACTCAATATATGAGTGTTTGGTTTTGCACTTGTACATAATCGTTATGATTTATAATACTGAATAATATTTTGCAGTAACCGGTTTGGAGTGTTATGTTTGTGAAAACCAAGAAGACAATGCGGAGAAATGTGTCAAAACTATTAAAACATGCGAGTATAACCAAGATGTTTGTTTAACTGAGATAAAGTGGGGGAGCACACCCTATTGGTCACAAGGAGCTCAAAAGCAGTACTATGTATCAAAACGATGCTCTAACAAAACGGAATGCGCAATTACTAGACAGAGGAACATGCCTCTTTGCACTCACATTTGGTACCAGGATTGGGTTTGTTCAGATTGTTGCCAAGGAGATCGGTGCAACTATTACATTATTGTGAGTATCCCGGATAATTGGATATCCTTTTATTAAGCATTCCTTTAGCGACTGCTAATATGTGTAGCAGTAATATTTAAAATAAAAAAACAACTTCTGAAATTAAGTTAGACAAGTTTTATAAGTTTAAGTATTCGTATCTGTGTATCATTCATCTTAGCTCTTAAATAGATGAACATATTCAGATGTAGTTCTTCTGTTAGAGAGCTAATGAGATCTTAGTTCTTAACTGATAATAAATATAAAAGTCTGTAGTGACCATTTCATAATATGACTTCTTCTAGAGTTCCAGATTCGAACTGTTCACCCTTAGTACACCTCACAAAAAAACAGGTACAATCTGTTAAAATTATGTCCTATTGTTCTTCCTTGTGTGTTTGTTTGTCCTTCCTGTATATCACAGTGGTGGAGAAACAGGTTAACCTGAATTTTTGCTAAGAGATAGTTGAAGGGTAAAGAGTGATAGGAAAGAGCATCGAACCTCGGTGGCATGCCTAAAGTTACAAGTACATACAAGTACATAAAAAGTCGCTTTTTGATGTACATGTATGAAACATATGCCAATCGACAGAGAAAATAATTACAAACAACAAATACTGATTGACAAAATGTCGTAAGTGATATACTTTCTGAGTAATTTCAGTTTGAAAATGTAAAATATAATTAAAAGAAAATCGCCTTTTAAATTGATTTAAAAGTCCATTATCATCATTTTAAAGCATCCCGCGTTACGACTAGCATTAAATTAGATTCTTGTAATACTAAAATAGTAGGATAAAATGCAAAAACATAAGTTAAATATGTTTTTGGTTAAATCCACATCAAACAAAATCCACTCTTTCATTACAAACATGGGTCTTTCATCGAAAAATATCACGTTAATGCGGCGCGAAGGGAAGGGAACCAAACACAGGGCTGTTTTTTACCAATCAGTTTGTCACTTACTGTCACCGTGATCATAATCAATAAAAAAAGCAAGTCATACCCATTGGTGTGCTCTTGACTACAATCTTGCCCTAGACCTTCTACGGTGGGACAAGTTTACAGTCTAGTGTTAAAAATAGGGTTGAAAGTCACTACGTTAACTTAAACTTAGAGACATCGCTCGGCTGGAATGAAACATTAATTTATTACAAATGTAATAATATTTTATACATAATGCTGTGAAACGACATGTAAAATTATTTGTAATTTTATCAATAAATAACTACGAACTATGACCCTTGCAGGCCGCTTTCCGCGCCGCGGCCATGGAGAAAGTTCCGGAATCGACTCCCGGTGGGGATCACTTAATAATCTTGAGACTTTCCCCAGTTTGGTTAGGACACTGACTTTTATTTTGACTTCATATCAATGAAGTATAAGAACTGAGAAATCCTCTTGTCCCATCTGATCCACTACAGGATACCAAGACTAAATAATCCTTGTGGCCCCACTGGTAGAGGTAACATCGCTTAAATGTCAATAATAATAGATAAAACAGTTAACGGTAACAGTCAAGAAATAACAATAATGTCAACAACAAAATCTTCACAAAAGATAACAACTTAAACTTCTTCTACAGCAACGAGAACGCTTGTGCAAGGTGCAACTCACGGTGACAAACTGACTGAGTCAACCTGCCCGTGCCCGTCTAACATAAGCGCAGTGACAAAGCTTCTCTAAGCATGCTGTCTATTCATTCTTTATTAAAATGAAAAGTAGGAAAAAAGTCCGCTTAAATTGACTCCTACTTTTCGAGGTACATATGTTCCTTTAACCGGTGAGCTTGAACTTCTTGGTATGAAGTGGACTGCCAACCTCAACTACAGCACCTTCATCAAGTTAAAAGCCAGAACCGTGGCCAAAAAACTGGGCATCCTTAATAAGGTTAAGCGATATTTTACGTCCAATCAACTGCTGTCCCTTTATAAGGCACAGGTACGATCGTGCATGGAGTATGGCAGCCACCTTTGGGATGGTTTAGCCAAATACCAGCTAGCCACATCGGTGACCAGAAGCTGGTAAAGAAGAAACTATAAAGCCTAGCTCATAGACGCAAAGTTGCTTGCCTATGTGTTTTTTACAAGATATGCTTCGGAGAGTGTGCACAGGAGCTGTATGAGCTCATACCGCCTGCCCCCTTCTTTATTGGACATCCAGAAACACTGCGGGGTACCACCCTTATCTTCGCACTGAGCGCTTTTCATCATCTTTTATATTGCACACTGCCAAGGAATGGAATTCCCTGTCTGCGTCTGTATTTCGGAGCTCATGAATATCTTAAAAAGTTCGAGTGAATAGGCTATTTCTGGGTGAGCTTGCTACATCCTCAATCGCATCTTCGCTTTTATGCTAGATTGTGGTCAAGAGCGCACCCGTTGTTAATAAATAAACAAACGTGACAGCATGCGTACAGAAGTTCAGTTACACCCTGCTGGCGTGGTAAAGAACAGCTCTGTGCTTGTTTGACAATTGTAAAGAGGGGGACGGGAAGAGATGCGGCTCGTGACACTTATCCCCTCACCCCATACCCTTCGCGCCATATTAGTTCTATGGGATATTTTAAGTACTGATGGATGACTCAGGCTTGTAACAATTTTGTTTGATGCTTATTTCACCGAAAACATATTTTACATATTTTTTACATTTTATCCTATTGTTTTAGTAGTACGAGAATCCGCGAATTGTATACTAGCCGTGACGCGGGATGCTTTAAAATGATGATAATGGACTTTTAAATCTATTTAAAAGGCGATTTTCTTTTAATTATATTTTACATTTTCAAACTGAAAATACTCAGAAAGTATATCACTTACGACATTTTGTCAATCAGTATTTGTTGTTTGTAATTATTTTCTCTGTCGATTGGAATATGTTTCATACATGTACATCAAAAAGCGACTTTTTATGTACTTGTATGTACTTGTAACTTTAGGCAAGCCAGGCTTCATACAAAAATGTTCGAACCCCTTTTAAAGATGGTATAGATATAATTATGTTTGCTATTAGTAATAACATGTAGGTAATTTTTTTAAATGAACTAATTCTAGTTGCATTTTTTCAGAGTGGCAGCAGACCACTACGGCCAATACTGTCAGTAACACTAGGAGTGGTAACTACTTTTGGGGTACTATTTAATAGAAAACTGATTTGATTTTGAAGACTCTCTTAAGAAAAAGTGGCTTTATGCTATTATTATATATATTACACACCATTACAATAATTTTACAGGATGTGAAAAAAATTACACTTGAAACTTTGGAAAATGAATGAGAATTATATCAACAGTGTTTTTGAGTAATTTTTTTTTTGTAAATCGTGTTAGTATATTAAAAAAAAATTACATTTTAAAAGTCAAGTAGGTACTGTAAAATGTCGGAAAAAAGTGCACGTTTTAATTATAAATTATAATAATTAATTCTAGCACCTCTAAAGATTTGATCCTTATAGTCGGGCAGAGTAAGGTTTTGCGTCAAGAAAATTATAACCAGCAATTTTTTTTTTAGATCTTTGCATTAATATAAACATAATATTCATTCTGTACAACTTTAGAGTTGCAGCGCGGCTGTCAAAAAAATTGTCAATAAAAAGTGTTATGTAACAAAAAACCGCAATAGAAAGACAAACAAAATGAGTTTTGCTGAGTCCTGATCGGTTTGGTAGTTTTTGCGCAATCCGCAAAAAACCGCGTTTTTTGGCCAATTTTTCGAAATTCAATAACTCTCGTTATATATTATATAAAGAGCTGAAATTTGGACTGAAGGTATATATTATAGCCTCTAACATTTGTACCAAATTTTAGCTCGATCGCATTTAAACTTTTTGCAAACCGCAGCAAAAACTGAAAATGGTCCTCTCGTAAAATGGCCCTAAAATAGTTTGAAGACTACGTAGACTTTTGAAACCTCTCATTCTCTTTCCCTGACCCCTCTCTATAATATGTCAAAATTTCATAAAGTTTAAGTAAGTGCAAGTCCCTAAGACGTTGATCACAAAGAAGACCATTTTTCAGTTTTTACTGCCAGACGCGTAGTTTACCGGTAAATCGCAAAAATCCTGTTTTGACAGTTTTGGATTTTTTTTACAGTACAAAATGAATATGTTTATACTAACGCAAAGAAGTATAGAAAAAACGTTTTTAGATGCTGGTTACAATATCTCAGATTTTAGCACTGTGATCGGCAAAATTCTGCCCGACTATTACTTTTTGCTAATATATTAAATTATAGCAAAAAGTAATATTGCACTGTACATACAACAGATAAAACTATGAAATTTTGGAAGCTGTTTGATACAAAAGGATAACATTAACAATTTGACCTATTATTCTATCTATTTATGTATTAATGGAAGATGTTATACACACACCTTTTAAGTCTAGTATAAATCTGAGATGTTCACTGCTTTTAAAAAGAATATAATTTGGAATAATTTAATTTTTGAATAATAACAGAACGTTGCTGCTTGATTTACTTTTGAGTGTAATAATTGCTTAACTCTTCTAGACCTTAATTAAATGATTTTGAGAAATAGGTAGTCTTTCCCCTAATAGAATTGTGGCCTTAAAACAATGAAAATGAAATGTATTATTTTTAACAGAAAAGAAGGTATAGGTTATTAGGTATATTGCTATAGTTTGTAATAAGTCTTTGAAACTGACCTAAATATTGGTTTGATGACAAGTAGGTAGATTGAAGACGTAAGTAGTGAATTAGTGATTAAGTATTTTATGTGACTGTGCGCGATTCAGTATAAAAGCTGGATTCTGTATAACTCGTATCATTGTATGTACATCGTCCGCGTATTTTATAACCTTATCTAAGTTGTGTATAGTAAGTAGAGACCTACCCAGCTCCATTATGTTCTTTTTGTTTTGTATATTTGCAAAGTGACATGATTTTTACAAAAAAACCCGGGACCCGTACTCGTGGCAATTTCAGGAATGAATAATGCACATAAATTTTCCTCTTGAATCACTCCGTCCATTAGTAAAAACCGTATGAAAATCCGTTCAGTAGTATAGTATATAATGTGAGTTTATCGCGTTTAGACAGATGGGGCCTTTATTTTATAATAATATGTATAGTATGGTAAGTAGGTAAGTATAAAGTTTTGATTTAGTAGATAGGTACAGAGGGCAGCACATGAAATTAATATTACGTTTACTCGGAACTGTTAATTTCTTAATCACAAAATACACTTTCCAAGCTTTTCTGTCTACAGACAAATTATCATAATACGGTATAGTCCGACGAAAGAAATCTCATCAAAATTGAAATTGGCGAAATCTCAAATGACCGCCATTGATGAAGAAGGATTTGAACTGCAGTTTTTTAGTGGAGTCGGTCTGCTGATGTGTAGGCCTCTGTGAATTGGATGTTACACATGTATTTTCTTATAATTATACATTTTTATTACTTACCTACATGAAATAGGATAAAAAAGCAGCTTAAGTAGAAGCGCACGTAGACGTTTTTTCATTAAAATAACGTTCAAAAGTGTAAGGGGGCGTCCATTAATTACATAAGGCGTATCTGGCGATTTTTCGACTCCCCCATCTCCTCTGGTGAGATATCGAGAGATTTGGCTTGTCACCCTCCCTCCGTCATCTCACGTGAATTTTATGAAAATCTGTATTTTTAGTGTAAATACCAACGATTAATGTGTACTTAATTGTAGGTATGAATTAATTTAGAAAACATACTTAACCTCTATCATAAGTCTATTTTTAGACTAGTAAGTAATCGAACAATGAATATCGAGCCCTCCCCCCCGCCCCCTTAAATGCCTTACGTAATTAATGGACTTCCCCTAAAAATGCATATTATTATGCTTCTTATTCACAGTATGTACTTCAGTAACAATTTATTCGTCGTAAATTAATACCAGTGCCTTATGAAATGGAAGTAAACAGATAACTAGGTATTTTGTGAGCTAACTTAATCCGTCCATTGTAATATAAATTATAATAATTATTTGTATTTGTTGTATACACCTACATTATTTTTATGGTTATTAAACCAATATGAAAAATCTCAATTTTATAGAAAAAATAAATAAATGTTTGATTCGTTCAAAACATTGTCTTAATCCCTGAACCTATTTCCGAACAAAAACTAGATACAGTCAAGTGAATTTTTTAAATCTCAATTACAATTAATGTCTGTTGTATAAAATGTTTTACAACATAGTTATATCAATAAGTAATATATATATATATATATATATATATTTACCTACCTAATATTAAGTGTATATAGTATAGAATTATAGATGTGATAGTTTTTTTTTGCCCTTTTGTATATCATACATTTAGTACAATACATGTTATTGACGAAAGCTCGCTGACAAATGTTAATATTTTTTATTAATAAATTCATCTTTTCACTTAACAATAGTCAGAAAATACTTCATTTACATAAAATTAAACAAATATGTTAAAAAACTACACAAAGATATGGTAACCGTTAGGTTTGAAAAGTGACCGGCTTTTCGTTTTTGCAAAAATAAACCGGAGATTTTTTTCCTTTACTTTTTTTATAAAATTATGCATAAGCTATAGAAATCAACAATTAAATAAGCCGGCAGCCGCCGGCTGGAGATTGGGTATTTTTCCCTACCCATTTTGCGTTCACGGACTTCCGCCGCCTTCAGCCCTCATTTTGTCGACTTTGAATTTTTAAAGTTGACTTGATTAATCACATCTATTTTTTTATTACCTATTCGCCTGCCTAAGGCATGGACTTAGTACTTTCTCTTTTAAAGGACCAATTACTTAGAAAAATCGTATTAAAAAATATGAAACTTAACCCCATAGCAATAAGGTACACTTTCGACTGCTTCTCCGACAGCCTCTATTGAAACCGAAAGGGACACCGATGTGCGAGGCGGATTGTCTCTTTCTGTTTTCTTGCCAATTTAAAAAAACTTCATTAATCAAAAAAGTCCGGCTTTGACAATGAAGTTAATAACGAAGAAATACGTTGCATTTGAAATGAATTTCAGTTCAAATTGATGTAAATTAATTGTAATCATAATAACTTCGTCATCTTTTCCTAAATTACCAAAAGAAAACGAAAATTTTTTTCAAACCATTTATTACTACTGGCATCCCGTAAAGTGTCATCGTAATGTCATGGCGGCATGCTTTAAATCGTATAAAAATAATTCGTAACGGCAAAGATTATACCAGTTTTTTAAATTAAAATACTGACAAAATGGTAGAAAGATGTTGTGTTCACACTTGTTCAAGTGAATCGTATGGTGGATGTAACATATCTTTTCACAAGTAAGCTAAAATAATTTCTTATAAATCTATTACTATGTTGTCCATGATTTCTTGTGTTTGGCGGAGAAAGGTTCTCAACAATGCTGTGCTATTTTATTGCAGAGTGCATAAAGATTCAGAACAAAGACAAAAATGGCTCAACAGCGATGAGATTAGACAAAAGATAACAAAAAATTCCGTTGTATGCAGCCGGCACTTTGTGCCAACTTGCTTTTATGCTGGGAATTCCCGCCAGTTACTCAAAATGAACGCAATTCCTACTATTCCTCCCACGGTAAAAAACTATGTACTATTGCGAAATTGTATTTTTTTGAATTCGCACACCAATACACCATAAATACACGTTACATGTCTACAAAGATCTTTTGGCCCGCGGTTTCCATGGTGACGCCTTTATTTACAATACAAGTTCTTCTAGCTACAACTGTCACCTTTGTAGACCTATAAAATACTACTTAACAGTTATAGTTTTAAATGTAAAGTCCCCACCGAGTGGCACGAGCCTCCCTCGAACAGTGAAGGGGGATTCAGGCCATAGTCCACAACACTGGCCTAAAATGCGGGTTGGTGGGTCTTTCGGAAATAACCTTTAGAGTTACGGGTTTCCTCACGATGTTTCCCTTCACCGCTGAGCAAGTGATAACTATTAAATACGAATTAAAAGACGAATGTATAGTGATACAGGCCTCAACCTGGCATCGAACCCACGACCCTCCGCTCACAGGTCCCACTCACTATCCAGGGTTAGTTTATTCCGCCCTCATTCCAAACCGCCCCCGTCCAAGTACAGTTAGCATCATCATCCTTTTCAAACTTGGAGTATTTGAAATGAAACTTCTTTGGGCGCGTTGAGAGTGAAATTTCAAAGTTGCGTCATGGTATTCAAAGTTTACCTTTAGAGAAATTTAAGACAGTAATTTAACAATGTAAAAAAAATAATTAGGCCAGGTACAAGGTTGTACCTACCTTGTAGTTTGAAAGCCTAGCGACCTTGCATTAAATCTGGTAGTTCTGATTTTTTGCTGACTTGTTTAGAATGTTACAACCTAATGAATAACCGCATATTTGGAAAATATACCTAGCCACAACGAATCGAAAAAAGGCAAGATTTTTTTAAAATGTACCTTTACCCAACACTGTGACGTCACTGGCGCGCGTTGACATCGGGTATATTTTCAAATTACTAAACGCGCGCGTAGGTATTTGAAAACATACCCGAACGCAACACGGCAACGCACTCACTCATTTAGATCAGAACGCCCGCTTAATTTTGACAACGAGTAACGAATTTTCATTAGGTACGTAGTGGCTCATCTTTACCTATTTTCTTGATAAAGAAAATATTTATTACATAACTTCATCGTAACTCAACCTTGTGACATTTGAATGACCTATGGTAAGAAGTACTAGTCACAATTATAGTTTTGATTTTTGAGCGAAACAAAATCCAAGATCGGTTTTTAATACAACATTGCAAAGTGTTTTAAATTCCAATCATGTCCAAATGATAGTATCAGGGAGATCTTTAATTTAAACTTTAGTTGATATTTTATAAAATACTCTATTTTTGAAGAAAACTACGAAAATGTGTAGCGTTCTTAAACAGCACCATCTATGGGATTTTTTTGGAAGCTTACCTCATTTTCCACTACCTCATTAAAAGTTACGTGTTAGACTCGAGTGCCACGATTTTTGACCTTGTGCTCTTTTGATTCTCTCGCTAACGCTCAGAATTCTAATTGTTGTAGCACTCGCTGCGCTTGTGATCCAATTTTAGAATCCTTCGCTTGGTCGGTCATCAAATTTGAGCACGCGGTTAAAAGCAACTTTGCACTCATGTATAACAAATATCTCTCTGACTCTCATCAGCCCATACAATGTCTCCACCGAGGGGCACGATGTGTTAAGTTTACCTTGCCCAATGTTAAACAGGTTAATACCAATGTACAGGTTAAGAATGTAAAACTGGACGTTGTGGAATCTACTGTATTCTTAGGAATAACTCTTGATGCAAAGCTTCAATGGGGTCCTCATATTGATAAGTTAGCGAGCAGACTCAGTTCAGCAGCCTACGCAGTTAAACAAATCTGTCAATTATCGGACGTTGAAACCGCGAGAACCGTATATTCACTTCCACAGCCTAATGTCATATAGCATTTTACTGTGGAGTACTGCTGCGGATATCAATAAGATCTTTGTTCTGCAGAAAAGGGCTATTCGCACGATTTATCAAATGAGACCTAGAATGTCTCTTAGACAAATATTCAAAGAAATAAATATTCTGACTTCTGCATCCCAATATATTATATGTGACAATCTTTTATATGTGAAGAAAAATGAACATTTGTTTAAGAAAAATAGCGATAGGCACAATATAAATACTAGGACCAAGCATAAACTGGAAGTACTAGACAGTCGTCTCCACAAGGTCACGAACGAAGGTATTCAAAATTTACCTTTGGATAAATTTAAGTCAGTAATTAAACAAAAACTTTACAAAAAGGGCTATTACAAAATTTCTGATGACATGGAGCCATGGGAATGACTGCTCAGCTTTAGAGTTATTTCAGAATTAGTTAAAATTAGAAAATAGGAAAATTTGTAATGCGATTAAAAAGAACACCCTCAGAGTTTCTTGCCTGTTCTTCTCTGGGGAAGACTGCACCTTTGCGAATAGGCGTAGAGTCAGTAGGGTCAATAGAACGAATGCGTATGTATGGTATGTATTTAAATCCTTTAATGTTTGTTTGTATGTATTTCATGTAATCTCGACTTGTTTTAAGTGGCATCCTGTTACGTTTATTATAAATCAAAGATGTAATTAAAGTTAAACATTTTATTAGTGCTCTAGTAGCCATTATAATCAGAGTCTCTCAGTCTAAGTCCACAGGTGTTCGGATACAAGCTATGTCAATCAAACTTAATTGTTTGGATACACATACAACATCTCCCTCTTTTAAAGTAATAATAATTAATGAAATAAAATTTTCTTTTCATATTAAACTAAATCAATAGTAATAACAAACCAAACAAGAGATTCTTCTCATTATTAAATAAACCAAACAAAAGATTATTTTCTTCTTAAACTAAATCAATGAGTAATTAATAGTAAACTAGAGATCCTTCTCATTTCAGTGAACAATTAAACCTTACTTATTCTAAAACTGTTCATAACAAACATAAAAAATAAACATATCACATAATAAAATCTTTGTAGTAACTTGGCTTTTTAACAACTCTACCCCTTCTAGTAGTATAATCACTGTCAGTCAAATCCTGTATAAACTCATGTTTTTCAGTTTCGTTATTCTCCTCATTCATGTTTCTTGTCATCTCTTCTATCCCATCATTATGTCCTTCTTTTCCTGAATTTGCCCTCTCATACCTGTCTGGTCTCAAGTCTGGTTCTATATTGTCATATTCAATTATTTTTTTGTATGTACCTCCTTTAATAAGCATTCTTCTGTTCCTTTTGATAATGTCTCCACTTTCATTCTTTATTTTATAAGATCTAGGCCCTTCACTCATTCCAATCACTATTCCACTTCCATGAGGTTTCTGATTATTTTCATTCTGAATTTTCACTACTTCTCCTTTCTGTAAATCCGGTAATACTTTAGATCCCTTGTCATAATATTCCTTCTGTTTTATTTGTCTCTCTTTCAGTTCCCTTTCATACTCTGCATTTTTCAATCCCATACTAATATTAGGTAAATTATTTTTTACAGGTCTGTTAAATAATAGTTCTGCAGGAGATTTACCATTGTCTGATATTGGTGTGGTTCTATACATTAAGAGTCCCAAATATATATCTTTTTTGTCATAAATCAATTTTTTCAAAGTTCTTTTAACTGTTTGAATGTACCTTTCAGCTAACCCATTGCCTTGGTGATGTTTTGGACTTATCATTTTATGTTCAAAATTCCATACCTTTGCAAAATCTTTGAAGTCCTGACTACTGAACTGTGTCCCTGCATCAGAGTATACTATATCTGGAGAACCATGCCTAGCAAAAATTTGCTTTAAACTTTCTATAGTGTTTTGGGCTGACAAATTATTCAATTTTTGAATTTCGACATATTTACTGTATGCATCTACTACCAACAAGTGTGGTTCTCGGTACAGAAAAAAAATATCCGTAGCCACTATTTGCCAAACTCTATCTGGAATTTCTTTCTCTATTAATGGTTCTTTTTTATTATTATTTTGAAAATTCTTGCATGTATTACAGTTTTGAATTAAATCTTCAATTTCCTTACTCATATTGGGCCAAAATAATGTCCTTCTTGCTAATCTTTTACATTTCTCAATTCCTAAGTGAGCATAATGAATTTTTTGTAACACTTCTTTCCTTTTACTCTGTGGTATCACAATCTGACTGCCTTTCATAAGTAAACCCTCACACTCTCCTAATTCATCCCTGTAGCTGTAATAAATCTTAGCTTCACTATCAACTTGATTTCTTTCAGATGGCCATCCTTGTCTGACATACTTCAAAACTTTTATCAAAATTTTGTCTTTGGCAGTTTCCTCTACAAGCTCTTTTAATTTCTGATCTGTGATATTATAACTGCTAATTACACAGGCAACATGTGCATCGATTTCAATATCATAAGATTTGGAAGTATCATTTATATAAGATCTACTTAAGTGATCTGCTACCAATAAGTCTTTACCTGGTTTATAAACTAATTCAAACTGATAAGGTTGTAAAGCTAATCTCAGTCTTTGTAACCGTGCCGGGCATTTGTTTAATGATTTAGCAAATATTGAGACTAAGGGTTTGTGATCCGTCTCTATCACAATGTTTTGTCCATACAAGTATTGATGGAATTTGGTACAGCCATATAATATTGCTAAACTTTCCTTTTCTATCTGACTGTACAGTTTTTCTGTGTTGGTCATGGCCCTTGATCCGTATGCTATTGGTTGACCTTCCTGCATTAAAACCGCACCTAACCCATCCTTTGATGCATCTACACTAAGTGTAATTTTTTTATTTATGTGAAAATATGCCAGTACTGGGGGTTCACTGATAAGCTTTTTTAATAAATTGAATGATTCTTGTTGTCTGCTAGCCCAAACAAATGGCACCTGTTTCTTAATTAATTCTCGTAATGGGGCTGTAACTTCTGACACATTTGGTATGAATCTCGAGATATAGTTTATCATGCCTAAAAATCTAAGTAACTCTTTATGATCACTCGGCTCTTTCATTTCCACTATGGCTCTCACTCTCTCTTTATCAACTTTCACGCCTTCTGTACTCAATACATGTCCCAAATACTTCACTTCTGTCTGTCTGAATTTACATTTATCTATATTAAATTTGACACCATTTTCAGTCGCTCTTTGTAAAACTTTTAGTAATATCTCGTCATGTTCTTTCCTACTTTTTGCATGTATCAATATATCGTCAATATAGATCTCTACTCCTGGAATATCTTTGAATATATTTGAATATACTCTATGAAATACCTCCGGACTTGATGACAATCCAAAGGGCAGTCTGTTATAACAGTACCTACCATATGGCGTATTAAACGTGGTGTACTCCTTACAGTCATCTGACAACCTCAGCATAAAAAAGGCTCTACTAGCATCCAATGTACTGAAAATCTCACTACCATTTAATTTAGAGGTTATTTCATCAAGACTGGGAATCATTATTTGTTCTCTTTTAATTTGTGAATTTAAATATTGCGGGTCAAGGCAAACTCTCATAGATCCGTCTGGTTTTGATACTATTACCAAAGAGCTCACAAAGTCAGTTGGTTTCTCTATCTTGGATATCACACCTACCTTCTCTAAGTCATCTAGTTCAGTTTTCAATTTTGTCAGTAATTTAAAAGGCACATGTCTACACGGTTCAACCCTACCTTTCCAGTCCTCTTTTAATGTTATTTTGTATTCATAACCCTTGATTTCACCTAATCCTTCAAAAACATTCTTATATTTTACAATCATTTCTTCAGGTTTCTCATTTATGACGTTAACTCTTTTTATCAAATCAAAATTTTCCAATGTATCTAGTCCTAAAATAGGAGCAAAATTCCCCTCAGTTATTTGGAAATTAACAAAACCTGTCCTTCTTCCTATTTTACATTTGCATGTAATCTGTCCTACAGTAATAATGTTATTTCCATCATAGTTTCGAAGCTGCAATTTTGATTTTTGACATTTGTTTATACCTAGCAACAAACATTGATCTTTAGATATAACATTACATTGAGCCCCTGTATCCATTTTAAACTGAATTACCTTATTTGTGTCTACAAATGTTACCTCTTGATTCCAACTGGACTCACCACTTGTATTGACTTTATTCAGAGAAACAATATTCAGGTATACGTCCTCTTCTTGGTCTATAGCTTCTACTCGTCTCCGCCTGCACATCTTGATAAAATGTCCGATCTTTTTGCAACCTACACACGTTTTCCCGTACGCTGGACATCTAGTTCGCACATGCTGATATCCACACCTGGAGCAATCTATTTTGTCATTCCTGTAATCTCCTTGATCTTGTTTTATACCTTTATTGTCACTTCTATCATTTCTGTAGCTTTCTTGTTTCTGTTGTCTTGTTATCTTATCAATGTTCTTTTCTTCCTTTTCTTCTTCTAATTCCTTTAATCTCTCTGTAGCCAACTCCGCAGCCTTGCAAATTTTTATTGTTTTAGCTAATGTAAGGTCACTCTCTCGTAAAAGTCTGTCTTTCAGTTTGGCATCCCTTATACCCGCTACAATTCTATCCCTTATTAGTCTTTCTGTTAAGGAGCCAAAGTCACATTCCTTGGATAATTTTCTTAACTCTGTTAGATATGCATCAAATCCTTCTCCCATTTTCTGGTCTCTTGTAAAAAATATATGGGAGGCCACGCTTTCATTTTTTAATGGTATAAAATACGAGTCGAATTTACGTATTACTATATCATACTTGTAATCAGCATCCGCAACATCAAATGTTTGAAATATTTCCATTGCTTGCTCCCCCATACAATGTAACAACAATGAAACCTGGATTTTTTCGGATTTGTCATCGGCACCTGAAGCCGTTCTATATATTTCAAAACGCTGTTTAAACTTCTTATATTCTTCTGCTGTCATGTTAATCATTGGGGCTGGGGTTTTTAAGCCCGAAATGCCCTTCTCGCCTGGTTTTTCGGCCATTTTTGCCAAAAACGACGCGTCGATGAAATTCTTTTCACAGACAATTTTACCTGGGTTGGCAGCCTTCTTTCTTTGTTTCTCGTTTCACATTAATTTATCCTGTACTTCAGCGCCATGTTACGTTTATTATAAATCAAAGATGTAATTAAAGTTAAACATTTTATTAGTGCTCTAGTAGCCATTATAATCAGAGTCTCTCAGTCTAAGTCCACAGGTGTTCGGATACAAGCTATGTCAATCAAACTTAATTGTTTGGATACACATACAACACATCCTGATTATCCTATAAAATAAAGATTTTTTTTATTCTATTCTATTCTATTCTGTGAAAGGGGGAATTTATTATTTAATAGTTTCTAATAAAAAATAACATAAGATCAAAATTAACTTATATATACCTATGGAACTAAACGGGCTCCTATGGAACTAAGATCCGTTAGATAAAATAGGAAAAAACAAATTCTAAGCATAAAACTCCAATTTTACAAAAATCCAATATGGATTGCTTGGGGAAAATGTTTTCATGGGAAAAGTTTTGAAATTAAGTTAAAAGCATGTTTTAATGATTTGATTATAAGATGAGACGAAAGGTGAGTTTTTGTTTTATCTTTTCGCAACCTAACTATACAACTTTGTGCCGTGTGGTGATCGGCTTAGAATAACACCACCCCATTTCTTTCCGTGGATGTCGTAAGAGGCGACTTAGGAAACACAAATGAGACCTGCCTCCTATTAATCCATCTCAGGCAACAACACCTCATTTTTTATGAATCTGAGGTGTTGCCCTATGGTCTCATGCGGTGTGGTAGGCTCTGTAAAGGGCCGCCTGGTTCGCGACCACCCTCCTACCGAAGTCCGACGCCAAACAGCTTGCTGTGTTCCTTCGGTGCGTGGGAGTACCGGTGCCTTATAGGCGTTTTCTGGGTTAATTCGCTCCATCGTCGACCTCATCTATGACCTTGGTCAAGATTGAGGTCAAGTGTTAACCCATCTTATAATTTAAAAAAAAAAACATTCCCGATGTCCACTACTCTGTGTCCTCCTTGTATATTATCATACTATGTGGTGTTTCATAACAAAAATGTAGTAACGTAAATGTTGCTGATGGTTTGTTATACGAAAATAAAATTACAGGAAAACTTCTATCCTTAAATGGAAGCCTGTATTTGTCTGTTACGTATACTTTGCACTCCCAAAAAAAAAATACGAGTAATCGCATTGTCACCCTACTAGAACGAAACGTTCTGCCTCGTTGCTCTATCTCTTCTTCGGCCCGCGTTTGAGCTCGAAGATTTCTATCCTGATGTATTAGATCCATGGCCTAAGGTCTGCCTATTTATAATCTGTTTCTTTTTTTTCTTTCCTTATCGATTAAAGTATTAATTTCAAATAATTCTGTCACTCGATTGTATAAGTTTCAATCAATGTTTTTATCAATCACTCAAGATTTGGATTTGGACCAACACTATTAAATGGTGGTGCTTGACGATCGGTAGATTGGTTAGGGAAAAACTCATTAAAATCCAAAGAATTTCGTTTCAAAATGAATTGGAATAGCTGTAATTTATTTAATTTTAAATTTTTTGCATCATTTATTATTTTGGTAAGTAATGTATATGTTGACATCTTTATTAGTAACGTCGGCTAAGAAATCGTTTTTACACGTATTCAGTGACTTTATTGTTGATTTTATGGTTTATTAGCGCTAAGTAATTACTTCTTAAATATACCTAGCATTGTTATGTTTCAGATTTGTCACAGTTTTTACAATCCCACTGATAGTGGAGCTGTTCAACTTACACAGAAGAATTTGGACATGGTATTAGGTAAGGATAATTCTGCTGATTACCACCGGTGATGCATTATCATCAATTATTAGTATTTACACGTCACAATTGCTGAATGCGCGTGTGACTGAAAAATTGAAAAATTATGTTTGTGTTTCAGCTTCAAATGAAATAGTGTTTATTAATTTCTATGCTGAGTGGTGTAGATTCAGCAACATGTTGATGCCAATATTCGACGAGGCTGCAGAGAAGGTGGCACAAGAAGGCTATGATAATAACAAAGTAGTAATGGGCAAAGTAGATTGTGACCAGGAAGCTGCAATTGCTACTAGATTTCACATTACCAAATATCCCACTTTGAAGCTTATCCGCAATGGAATACCATCAAAAAAAGAGTACAGAGGTAAAGAAACCTGTTTTAAATTTAAAAGTAAATTAATCACCTAATTAAAATTGCAAATATATAGAAGTTATTCACATTTAATGCTTTTTCATTTGCCTTAATTACTACTCAACGACATTTAGGCTTTTCCCTGTAAAGTAAATTATGTTGCTCATCAGTCACTTGTTAATGTATAATGAAACTATACAATAATGCTATATGTTATTTATTTATTTAATTTACAGGTCAGCGTTCTGCTGAAGCTTTTGCAGAGTTCATAAAGAAGCAGTTAGCCGACCCTATAGTTATATTTGGTTCACTGAAAGAGTTGCATGACCTGAGCGAAGATAAACGGCATATTATAGGGTACATGGACAGGAGAGATCAACCAGAGTATGAAAACCTTAGAAAAGTAGCTGCTAGTCTTAAGGATGAGTGCCTCTTTCATGCTGGGTTTGGTGATGCTTCTGCACAAATGCATCCACCAGGTAATTTTTTAAATTTTATGAGCATACAATACAACATACTTTATTGCACTCCAACACAAATAAGGTACAGTTACAGGTTTATTATACCTATTACCTGCCACTGCCCATCTTGTACACGATTACCTTAGCCTACTTATGTGGCACTTCTAATTTCTTTGTATTTTGACAATCATTGAGAAGTAAAGAAAGAAAACGAGCAAATAAAACACTTAAATTAAAATTTTCCTTATCAACTGTTATGCCTGCATCAGTCCTCAGTTTGACTTTCATAATAGGTTTTTTTTCAATCTACAAAGGCTATTTAATTACCTAGTCCATAAAGAAAAAAATGTGTAAGGTGTTGTATGTAAGTACATATGTGTTTATTGTCCAAGAGCTAATAACATAAACAAGCCTAGTACAAAGGCGGAGTTTTCTCCATCAAGAAATTCTTCCAGTTAAAGAAACATTTATTAATGTTCGAGAGCCTCTTCAATTGTTATGTGGACCTTGTTAATATCAGCGAGACGGAAAGTGACCGCATGATATTTAAAGTCGCGTTAACTTTAATGGACGTTTCTGCAACTGGGCGAGAGCATAGAAAATATATTCTTAAAGTAATATAATAACATTGTTTTCTAGGAAAGGAAGGAGTGTAGTTTACTTGATGATATTTTATAGCTTGAGGCTTCTAAACAGATGTACTGCATATGAAATACTAACAGATTTTCTGAGTTTATTTGACAGAAGTTTTTGGAGTAAAGAGAAAAGATAAAGACAACTCGATATGAAATTGCAGATAAAGTAAACTGTTTTTTCTTTTTAAATTTTTAATTACAGGCCAGCCTATCATTGTGTTCAGAACTGACAAGAAAACTTCCACTGAACCTGATGAGACATACCATGGAAACCTTCTAAGTTTTGATGAATTACATGCTTGGGTGCAAGAGAAGTGTATCCCCCTAGTTAGAGAAATCACCTTTGAGAATGCTGAAGAGCTCACGGAAGAAGGATTACCATTCTTGATCTTGTTCCATCATCCCAGTGATACCGAAAGTATCAAGAAGTTTAAGGAAGTTATTAACAGGGAATTGGAGTCTGATAAACGTAAGTTTAAATATTTTTCACTATTCAAAACTTTAAAAGGACCTAACCTGTAACTACTGATGTAACACGCCTAAAAATACAACTCCAGTAGTTAATTAGAAGAGATAATGAAATGTCACACTATCAAACTTCTAACGAAACAAAGAAAAATTGCAAGTTTTGAACGATATTATATTGGAAATGCACTGCAAAAGGCTAAATTACCATGATGTAAAACTCTGACACTTTATCAGATCTGATAATAACATTATCTTATCTTTATTTATCAGTATCCCCTAAGGCATACCTTCTGTCTGCTTTCTTGAAAATATGTATATTTGACTTTTATCATTCAATTCCTAAAATAAAAAAGAAGTTACTAAAAATACAGGAATGACTGGGCAAAGGTAGTTTTGATAAACATCAGAATTTTCTACTTCAGGTCAGAGACACATAACTTAGATGTTTTTTGTTCATATGGTATTTTAATTGAAATAACGTAATTTTTTATGGCTCCGAATGCAAAGGGTATCAACACAACCCTATTATATTATTTTGGCTAGACTGTCTGTCGGGCCATCTGTAAATCTTTTGAACTGAAGTAGGTTTTTTTTGCCTTTTGTTTTTTGAAAAAACGATTAATTTATATTTTTTCAAAATGGCGGGGAGAAGGTGTTCCACTGGGGTGACATGTCCTCTGTTATTTTTTCAGTGAGCAGTAAGTGAAGTATTATAATAAGTACTCTATTGTGTAGTTATTTTCTGTTATTGCATTTACGTACCTCACTCTACAACTCTGGAATTGGGTACTATGCCTATTTAAATAAAGTTTGAAGTTAAATATTCATGTTAGAGTATTTAAGAAATGGAGCTCTGGTCTTTAGCACACTTGGTATCCTTATCTACTATTCGTGGCTCTAAAAATGTTGTCACTTTATGCTCTTAATACAATCTTGTTTTACTGTTTATTGTAAAAATGACTCATTCACCTATTGGCCAGTCTTCCGCCACCTTATGCAATTAAAATGGGCAGAAAATGACATTTTAACAAAGCATAATATCAATTTCTAATGCTGAATGCAAGCATTAAAAAGCAATTTTCGGTTCCTGTAAGTGAACTATTTACGTGGTACTCTCTTTACCTGAATCATAACGTCATTCGAAAAAACAATGTTCAATAAACATCTGATAATAGTCTAATAAACTTGAAGGCTTTTGAAATCAACCACATTAAATTAAGGAGGAAATATTACGAATGCGTGTCACTTGCCCCAACTGGCGAACACAACACTACCTGATTTGTGGGTAAATTATATTGTGGCCATGGCCACAGATCTTGTGTATCCTATTCTTAACCGCCATCCATCTGATTTCGTGGCATAAACTACAACAAAAAGTGGCTTTTTATTATAAATGTCCTTTTCGAATTAAAAAATTTAAGAAATACTATAAAAATTAGATAGTTAAAGTAAACCTTCTTTTTATTCCTTGGATTTTTTGTATTCCATTTGTATGTTTTTATTTTCTAGCTAATCAAAGTCTCCTTACCTACATCTTAAACTTTGTTTTTGGTTGATAATTTACAAACAAGAATTGTAGCATTCGAAACTCTTACTTTGTGATTAATAATGCGGAACCTCCATCTCTGTACCTTTTCTATGTGATTTTATCGTTGTCATCTCTATCTTGTAATGGTAACAGGTTCTGGCAAGTATTGGGATGCATTATTTTTTTTAGTCAAGTTTGGGAAATATTCCGGTTTACTATACTTGGTTTAACGCTTAATCATAGTACTGAAGTCAGCGCATAGGCGAACCCAAATTTTTCGTTTGCGCAACAGATTCAACAAGAAAATTCTAATGAACATGAACAATAAGCAGTCGTCTTAGGTTTGGTGATGCAAAATAAGCTTTTAAAATATAGCTTATCGACCGCAACTTAATTAGGGTGGAAAAGTATTCTACCTATACTCCTCACCACTACTCCAACGAAAAAAACCTCGTTGCTCCCTTATTCTTTAAAAAAAGTACAAACGAAAAACATGAAGCAATAACTTCCTTGTCCGTAACCTTTGTCATTCTGCAGCTATCCCAACTAAAGATCTCAGCGATCGGCTGCTACTTGAATGAAGCTCAAAAAAACATTAGTAAGGCCTAAGGATGACTGTTTCAATTTTCCAGAACAAGTGAACTTCCTGACGGCGGACGGGGTTCGCTTCGAGCACCCGTTGCATCACCTCGGCAAGTCAGTGTCGGACCTGCCGCTTATCGCCATCGACTCATTCCGCCATATGTACCTCTTCCCTAACTACAGTGACATGGAGATACCCGGCAAACTCAAACAGTTCCTACAGGACCTTTATTCTGGAAAATTACACAGGTTGGTATTGTATTGTAATATTGTTTATTGTACAGTCAACAAAATAAGTCCATTGGAATCAACAGTGTTGCAAATCTTTACTAATATTATAAAAAAGGAAAGATTTGATTGTTTGTTTGCATTGAATAGGTTCCGAAACTACTGAACCGATTTGCAAAATTCTTTCACCATCAGAAAGTTACATTATCCCTGAAGGACATAGGCTACATCATTTTCCCATTACATAAATTCAAGTTACAAGGTTAGTTTTCAATTTATAGATCAAGCTGGAATTTTTGTTAGCTTTAGTGCTAGTGCTCAACAAAAAACATTTCTGGACATTTCTTACTCTCTTTCGGCATGTGCGCAGTACAAAAACTGAGTTAAGAGTTTGCTATAGTATTATATTATCTGTGTTAAAAACTAAATATACCTATTTAAGGCAGTTAGAGGATGTCAATCAGTCTACTAAACTGAACAACTTTTTAAAAGTATAGATCGAAATCTGGAAAATAATTTCGCTTCTATACTGTCTGTGATTAGCTGATTGCCCTGTAGATTTTTTAGGAATTGGGGAAAGTTGTTCAGTTTCATGGGCAGATCCACGTCGTAAGAGTAAGGTTACGCTAACTAAAATTACCTGAAAAGTGCTACCTATTAATGTAAGTAATGAAATTATACGTAAAATGTACTTAAATACAGAAGTATTAAGATAAATTAGTATAATTCAGTCACATTACATCACAGGTGATATTTATCTCAGTTACATGATATAAGAAGTATTTATTTATACATATTTCTAAAAGATTATATAAGAAAATACGGACTATGGTACTATCAAACAGTTGAACAAACAATATTGTTTAAATAGCATTCTTTTCTTAGTTTATTTCACATTTGTTCAAATATGCTTGCGTTTATGAAGGCTAAATGAATAATTTCTATCAGCAGTATTTCCAACATCTGATATAATAATAGCAATATTTTATCATTTTCTAATTAAGTGAGTGGTTGCGCAAAAAGGGACCTCAATGAAAAATCATTGATTTCGAGTAAATCGCGTTTAAAGTTTCGAGTCGATATGAGTTGCGCCTCGAGCGCGCTCACTAAAAAATCTACAAAAAAAAACTATGGCACTTAAAAATATTCTGATTAGACCAAAACAAAGCTGAAAGACCACAGAAACAAAATTAATGAAAAACAAGAAAAACCCTTTCCAATCCCTTCAGGTCCCTTTTTGCGTAACCACTCACATATGTTGCAGAAAGAATGTTTTTTTTTATTACTACTGTATTATTACCTATGATATAATTAAGACTCGGTATCATAAATTCTTGAATTCCATATAACATCATAACATCAGGTTATACCACACGCGAGTACACGTGTGTTATTACGAAAAGAACGATTTTGTAATGAAAATGGGGTGACCTGACGCGCTGTTTATTTCAGACTAGCATTCCGCCCGGGACTTCGTTCCCGTGGGAATTCGGGAAAATTATGTAGCCTATGTCCATCGGGGATAATGTAGCTTTCTAATGGTGAAATAATTTTTCGAATCGGTCCAGTAGTTTCGGAGCCTATTCAATGCAAACAAACAAACAAACAATCATCTTTCGTCTATACATATTTTATAGAGGAAAGATTTGATTGTTTGTTTGTTTGCATCGAATAGGCTCCGAAACTACTGGACCGATTTGAAAAATTCTTTCACCATTAGAATCCTACATTATCTGGGATGGACATAGGGTACATGATTTTCCCGAATTCCCACGGGAACGAAGTCCCGCGCGGGAAGCTAGTCTTTATTATAACTTTATTAAGTGAGAACCAAAAAATTAATCGATAATTCGACATAACGACTTCTTATTAAATTGACTATCCGGGCCAAGTTCCCGCGAGAAAGCCTTTGTAAATCGTACTGATCGATGTGTATAATGTTTCAGGGAGTTCCACTACGGCCCGGATCCATCGCAGCCGGCCATCGACCAAGACGTGAAAGTGACCACACCCCCTGAGTCCACCTTCAAGAAACTCCTGCCTTCCAAAAACAGATACACACTCCTTCGAGACGAGTTATAAGGTCTCCCCTTTAGCCAATGCAAGTAGCGTAAGCAATATCGCACTCATAAAAAAACCTCTGACTCTTAGCTTTTAATATTTGTTTATTTTTTCACTTTCTAAAATAAAATTTATTTATACAATCAAATTTGGAGATGATTAATTTAGTTAGAACTTAACTCACGAACATTTTTGACCCCTTGCGCGTCAACCGAGTGAGTTTAGCTTCTAAGTTAGAAATTCTACGTTTCGGATTGAAAACGTTTTTATACTTCGTTCAATCTTCTGAACAAAACGCTGAACTTTCTTATTAATTATAATAACTCCTCAGTGAGCATTGATGCATTTGTAAGCGTAAAATTGTAATTTGAAATAAATATTTCCAGTTGTTTGTAATTTATTCTTTTGTACCTTTTGGGTTTATGAATGCAGTACTTACTGAAACTTTGTCGTCATTTAGTGCAAGAAAGTTTGCCCGCCATGTATGAAAGTATTAGTATATTATGATATGCTTCAACATCCGGTGTTTCCGGCAATATTAACGCCCAGAAATAATTTAAATTTATAATAACACAATGGTATTATTAATAGTGGACAACTTGTCTCAAATAATTTTCCTAGTATCTACTTAATTTAGTTAAAATTCCCAAACGAATCGTGTCCATACTAATCAGAGGAAACTTACCTACTTATTTTTCTTACTTATCTAACACGTATAGAAATAGTTTGATAGGAATCCGTTAATTTAAACTTAATATTTGTTGGTCCATTATTTAGTTTTAGACATAATTTTAAACGTTATTTATGATTGCGAATTTATTCTAAATATAATCTGATCTGAAAAGTCCGAACACCCTTAATTATGTAAATAAGATCCGTTCTTAGCGCTTTAATATGTAAGTTGATTTCTACTAACAAAAGCAAAGAAATCCCGAAGTTCATATATTATTATGAATTTTAATAGTAACTAAAATAGATACATATTTTCAAGACTATTTTTACACCAAATACATAATAGTTGCTGACTATAAACACACTTTGTAAACGTTTCTTCCCTGAAACCTAAAAAATCTGTAGTTTTATCTTAAGTAAAAGTGTGTTTTATATTACTTTCAGATGTGTTTTGGTATTAAACGAGTGAGATTATATTTTTGTTGGATCAGTTGAATCATTCACAAAGTTCAATAAAATAACGTATTTCGTTACCATCTTCTTAAAATATCTATAAGAAACTTCTTACTTTTGGGATGTAGATGTGAGTGTTGAGGGATATTTGACCTATTTTGCGACAGCTAAAGCCCCTGGTAGTCTAAATTATTCTTCTTTAATATTCCATAAGATTATACCTGTCACAGGTATCTAATCTAGTGTAAGAAAGAAATACCAGAAATACACAGCACATTTCCGGCCAGCGTTTATATTTGATAAAATGTTCCTTGAATATTTTCTGCTATAAAGAAAACAATCATTTGTATTGGACAGTCTTGAAAAGCTTCTTTTAAAATATAGGTTGAAAAAAAGTTAACTTAAAATGTAAATTAGGTAATACGAGAAGAACAGAACATTCCTCGATCTAAAGTTGAGTAGTCATTACTAAGTATGAGAAGTGGTTGTACAAAATGTATGTTTTGTGACGTGTTTTAATAAATTTTTCGAGCCTTAACATTGACCTTATCATTTCAGTCCATATAAGCTTGTTTTTTCAGTCCTTAAAAATACAGACCATTAATGAAATTTCGACATTTCCGTACGACAATAAATGGGGTGACTTTAAATTTTATAGCGAAACTTAAGCGGTGATTTTCCGCACTGAACTGAGCATCTTTCCTTAAGGAACCTATATAAAATTCCCAAAAAAATGCCGACTTCCTATACAGAGGAAAATTGCATAAGTTATATGGAGAGGCGACATTTTTTTTTTAAATATTTCGACCTATATTCCTTGAGAAAAGTCATTCAGTTTCATGGTCTGATTCACATTCTTAATTTTCACTAATTTAAAGTCACCCAATATACAAGAAGTGGAAAGCTCATAACATAAGACATAGTAAGTAACACAACATGTGACACTGAAGTAAGGATAGTTTTTTTTATAAAGTTTTAATTAGTTTTAGTCCATGATTTTTGTTAAATATTGCTAAGAACCAACTCGATTACGTCAGCTTTCAAACAAAAAACATCGTAAATCCGTTTAGGAGTTACGATGCCTCAGACAGACATCTTGTCAAACTTATAACACCCCTCTTTTTTGTCGGGGGTTAAAACGGAGATCAATCACACAATTGGATAGAAAGTGAAACAGAAAAATCGGCATTGTTCAATGGTGCGACGCTGCCTCAATATTCCAACATTTAAAGCATTGAAATAGGCAACGGATCAAAACAACCTGTGCTTCAACGTCTTGTTTGAATAATTATAGATGAGCATTTTTTTCATGGACATTTTTTCCCTTAAAAATTATCTAGTAGTATAGCGCCAGCGCCAGCGCCAGTAATACGAAAACTCATTTTCAATTAGAAACGGATGAACACGGAAATTTGACCACCGCAAAAAAAGTAATCCTAATGAGTGCGATGGCCCGGCGTCAAATGTGTCATTAACATCGTCTAATCTGGTCGGAACGGCTTGTTGTGCTAAACAAACTGCGCCGGAGTGCCGCTTCACTGCTTTTTTGCTAGTTTTTACTTATGTAGGGCAATTTCGGCTGTCAGTGCTGAGATAGAGCGCGTTTGAAGCCGCCGCGACACCACGGGGTGCCATGGATCCGCAGAATTTCTCTACCTACCTCACTTTTTTTCTACAGTCCGATGGGTGACCAGATTTACTATTGTGTTGCAGATTTTTACGATTTCTTGACATCATTTTTGATTGCTGTTATACAAATTCTTATATCAAACTACACACATTTATTTTGTTTACGTTTTTCTTATTTGTGTATTTTACAAAATGATATTTTTTCTGTTGCTAAGCGGCTAAGCGGAACCACATGATGCTCTGCCTATCCCGTCAAGGATTATTGGCGTAGGTATGTGTGAGGATGGATTTTGGATAATTTGTTGTCACAGAATTTGAAGTTGTCACTTAAGTTACAATCAACCTCGTGTTCCCTGCGGATGGCCCTGTTCCAAAGTACATCCTAGACCCTTACTAGTGTATCGCTCATCGCTGCTGATAGTCCCACTGCTTGACGTAGATTGTTTTATGCTAAAATGACTTCTGGAACTGTGCTTTGACATTGGTGCTGATCTTTTCGTTTTCTCTTATAGATGGAGATCCCAGGGCCGCCAGACCTTACTTATTTTCTCATAAACCAAATGTGTGGGAAATAGTAGTGCTATTAATGTATGAATACTAGCTAACCTGGGCCGGCGGCCAATTTTCAGCTATCAGGTTCTGAAGGTACTTCCAAAAATTACTCACTTATCTTGAAGTCTAGCTGCTGATGTCTTATAGAATTTATTTAATTAAATATAAAAATTAATGTTCAACACCGCCAGATACTCTCCGTCGGCTGTAATTTCTGCCAGATGCTTTACATTTCGCAAGTAAATTACGCAATTATACCTACAATACCACTTCAAGACAAGTGAGCAATTTTTGGAAGTACCTTCAGAACCTGGTAGCTGAAAATTGGCCATCGGCCCAGGTTAGCTGGTAGGGTAAAACCCGGATAGTCGCCATACTTTTCGAAAAACCTGTGTTAATTAAAATCCTAACAATTTATTCAGTTATACTTAACGTGTATTAAAAGAGTGGTCTTTTATCTTTAATTATATCATATTTTTTAAAACAAAAATAATTCAGTTTTGTAGTAAATATCGTTTTACTAGACCTCTCAAAATTGGGATACTTGCCTACTGGTAAGGATAGTCGCTTTTTTGTAAAAATGCTTCGGGGGATACTTGCTTCAGTGTGGGATAGTTGACTCGCTTTAAAATTAGTATTGTTTTAAAAAAAATATTACATACAGAACGTTAATCGGTCTGTATTAGGTAACTATTTATTAGTTACTACATAAAAAGCCACCTTTTTTTTACTTTATTTTGTAAAAATGTTTTGAGGGATAGTTGCCTTAGTGGGGGATAGTCGATTCGCTGCGCTGTGAAATTAGTTTTTAATATAGGTACTCGTAAATAAAACGAAATATTTTTTAATGTGATCAGTCTTTATTAGGTAGTTATTATTTTTAATAACTAAATATTATTAATCAGTCTTTCATAATTATTGAGATATTGTTCATTAAAACCTTACAAAATACTAAGGTGCAGCGGGGTAATCCCAACTACGGGAAATTGCTACTAACCGAAATAATTTTCATGTTTTACACGATGTGTGATAACGCCATCTATAAAACTGTACATAAATAACCTGTCGTGTAAAACACGGAAATTATTTCGGTGAAGTTGGAATTTCCCGTAGTCGGGATTGCCCCGCTGCATCTTATTTGTTTTTGTACCTACTTTAAAAATAACCTGTGTGTAATATAGGTACGTTTTTGACACTTCGTGAATAAAGCTAGTAGACCATGTACTGTGCAATGTAGGTAGGCAATATTAACTGTCGTTTTGCATGTCGTACATAAAAATATAATAATTTGAAACGGTGACGGATAGTTGCCCTAGGGCAAGTATCCGTTAAATTTCGTTAGGCAACTATCCTTTTCAGTACGGATAGTTGCCTTTTAAAATATAAAATAAACTAAACACTTATTAACAATATAATTCACAAGGCCTTATAGTTGGAAACCAAATGCATAATGATCAATAAAAAAAATCCTCAAAATCCAAGCTTATCAAAAATTATTCAAAAGAAAAAACTCACGAAAACATATTCGACGCTCGCCGGGGTCTCGCCGCGGAAGATTTTCGCTCACACTGACGAAACACGCGGGTCCTGTACAACGACTGGCGTGGCAGTGAGACCAGAGGGGGAAGTAGTGTGTATGAAAAAAGAGCACTTTTACCTAGATCATCTCAACATCGAGTTTTTAAAACTGCGGCACGTATCCCACTGCGGCAAGTATCCGGATTTTACCCTATTCATACAGTACTAGTACGTATTGCACTACTATTTCCCACACATTTGGTTTATGAGAAAATAAGTAAGGTCTGGCGGCCCTGGGATCTTGGTCTATTAGTCGACTTTTTTTCAATTATGACTTCTTCAGAAAATATCAAGTAATACTATTCGTGACCACGATGGTTAATAAAGTAATTTACATTAATAAAAAATTGCTTTCATGTGCTACCGAACTTTTTATTGCTTTAGTAGTAGCTAAACCAACAAGAGCTTAACTTTTTACAATTGTTACAATTTTTTGCGGACTGACAAAAGAGCAGCATGCAAAGAAACCTGTGCATTGTCAATGTGACGAACAGGTACTCAAGTGATCTGGTTACACCTTGACAATGATTCCGAATCTTCACTCCTTTGGATCCTCGAAAAATGGAAACCAAGCGGAATTCCGATCAGATAACATCGCGTCCGTTTCCATACAATGGCAATATAAAACTTATCCGCGATTACCCAAGTTACTACTGAGCTTTTTATCTCTTTTGTTACGGCTAAGGATCGAGTTGCATAAAAATTGTTCGCATGTGAATGTTATATCGAAAGAAAAGTTTTTATTAAATTGTCGTAACAAGATCGCGTGAAAGAACAATTTTTCCAATATTTTTTACATTTTTTAAAGTGGGTAAAATATTTTTTTACATTTGTTACTAAATTAAGACTAAGAACGTCGGGAACTGGCCATTATCACGAGGTTAAACAAGACTTTCGTAAATAAACAGTGAGTCCAAACATTCGTTAGCAAAAAAAATTATTTGTAGATAGGCTTAAATGCGCATTTGCCATGTTTACCTTTTTTTCGTCGCACTGTCGATTGGTGATGGCGTATGATATACAGTACTTACGTCACAACTCACGTAAACAAGCACGAAGCGCAGTGACGATGTTTCGAACCGAGCACCGCCGTCCGTTTTTCGTCATGTTGTGTTTTCGTCAAATCATGTCAAGTACGTAAACATACATATTACACATTATGGTGTTCGTTCATCTACGCATTAACTTTTGTCGTAAAGTTACTTCGCTTGCGTTTCGTAGTTAGGCCTCACATTGGGTATTACACACATACATACGCTCATGCCTACAATCCCGAACGGGTTAGGCAGAACGTCAGTTGTTCTAGCGAACTACTTACTTGATGCCACGTTTGGCACAAATTGTGAGGTTATCGAATGGAACAAGTTGTATAATGGCAAGAGGTGGTCAGCCTTTCGCCCATTATACAGCAAAATACTTTTACTGCATACCTGGGAAGAGTTGGCAGCTGGCACATTCTAAGTTTTTCTTTGACTCCTAGTCTAGCATGGAAGGAGTATTGGTTTAATTTTATTGGGTACAAAAGTAAAGCCTTACTCCAAGGAATTTATAAATAAATAAATTTATTTATAATAAATAATGGTTATAAATTCCTTGCCTTACTCACAAGAAATATACGAAGGTAAAGCCTTAGCCTTACTGACACATCAGCAAAATATAATTCGCAAACATCTTCACTTTACGCGTCAGAAGACATTATGGTTAAGTAATTGTCTTTTATAAACTTTATGGACAATTGCACAATACATATATTGGTTCTTTAGTTAGTCGATGGGTTTAAAGTAGCGTGGGTGCGTAGCTACCGCACAATGGTGCAATCCGACACCACGACGGTACTTTGTGCATCTAAAGCGCCAGTCTCACCCGCCAAAAGACAGGAAGTGGACCGGCGTGCGATATAACCAATTACCCGCCCACGATATCTGAAACCAGTAATTAGTGAAAAATATCCGAGATATGGACGGAAACGGTTGCTCCAACTTTATTCAGGTTCAATAGGCACGAAGACATATTGAGTTCCGACAGGATTTATTTATTTATGTTATTTGGCACACAAAACAAGACATGTACGAAACATTAGCAATTTCGACCAGAAAATTATTCGAATGAAGAGTAGAAATAAATAAATAGTTTAATTCGCTAACACAGAACCAGTCATAGTTTTGGATACGCACGAAAGACTTGTTGTCGCCGCTATAAATTTCATTGTATCGTCATCAGCCCGTATACGTACCCACCAAGAGGCACAGGCCTCTCTTCGGAACATTAAAGTGGGCTTCGGCAAATTTCATTGTGACTATCGAAATTATGATATACATAGTTACTATCACAATAAAGATCTAACTTGTACATAGCTATTTATTTATAAACTCTCAAACAGCGCAAACTTTAAAAATCGGCAATACAAGGACACAAGAATATTATTTGTTTGATTTAACAATAAAATTTTAAAGGTCGGCGTGCTTGCATCATGTTATCTTGTCGTAAAATGATTGAGGAGTCGGCGTTTCTGTCCGGCAGTTTTGCAGGGGGACAAAAAAGCAGTAGCCGGGAGATTTATGGTGTGAGGAGAGCGATCATAGCGCATTAGTACCCAGCATTGTCCCCGGTATGGGGGCTTTGTGATGACATGACGGTCAGTCTCCAACAGTAGCCATACCGAGATCTATTGTTGATACCTCTTTGTTCTACCCAGTCGTAAACATGTCGACAGGTTACTTTGAATATGTAGCTTTTACTCCTTGTAAAATTGACAGTAGCATTCGAGGAATGTCTTTGTGGAAGGAAGCTTTCTTTGCGGCAAGTGCATTTTTGCGTGGGAATAGAAGTAAATACTAATAGCAAGTGATAGTAAGTGCAGAGATTCCGATTCCGTAACTGTTTTGTAGGTAAAGTTTTTCCTGAAACATTTCCCACACTTTCCTGTTGAGTTTCTTCATTCTCGTTGAGTATGTAACAGTAATGTCTGTCTATATATAGGTAGATAAGTTATAAATATAAATAAAATTTTCTTAAATAAAGTATGGGAATTGAGAAATTAGTAAAATAAAAATCTTATTTTATATCAGAGTAGGAGATCGTCGGAGTGCGGCGTTTAGTAAAACAAAAGCGGAGGGACGATTTAACAAACTGCCATATTTTAACAACGTGTAATTAAAGGTTTGGCTCGGCTCGAATATGCATAAATCATGCGTCTGCCGCGAACTGCCGACCGAAATAGAGAAAAAATTAAAAACATTAAGCGCCTCGGAGTCGAAACGGAGAAATAATATATAATAGATGTGTAAGTATGTAGATAGGTATATATCTCTTGACGGTACAGTGTACATTGGACTGATTACGTTCCCTACTGACCTTCTACAGTAAAATGTTACATGGCTGAAATTAGTCTCGCCAATGTCAAAATGATTTGAAAATGAGGGTTTTGGGAGGAACCAAAAGAGTTTTATTTGAATGGTTCACATGGATTTAATATTAGTTTGAACTTGTGATCTCAACTTAACCTAATGGGACACGAGCGTAATTGTATGAAAATAAGTACCTATGTTTTTGTAGAATGATAAAAAGTTGCTTTAATGAGATTCTTTTATCTCCAACAGAATTCATTAGGTACTTTTCAAGCAAGTATCTTAAGTATGAAATTGAAATCTTCCTTAGAACTTTTTGTAAAAAATATTTTTTTCATACTAGTTGGAATCTTGAATTCTCAAATGTATACATTTTTATGGCATGGTTTGGACCTAGGTCATGATCTAGTTATGATTTGACTAACTTTATTAAAACCAGCAATTGTAATTGTTTTACAGTTAAAAAAGGTATTAAAACGGGAGACAGACCAAACGATCAGTAAATAAAACTGAAGTAAAAATGTATTAATTTAATTCAGAATTTCTATGATCTAGTTTTGAAACATATAAGAATTTTAGAAATAGGTATATGGTTGTAGCCTTGGCACCTGTAATACAATTCTGGCTCTTTCCTTTATCGAAGGAGACTTATAAACTTGTATTACTTACTTGGTATAAGTAGGAAAATAGTGATTTAGGTCCATGGTAGGAGGTGAAAGGATATGACTATTTATCTAAATTGTTCAATGAAGTGGCATTGTCATTGAAACGACAAAACTCCTAAAATAAAGATTAAAAAAACCCTATTTAATAAAAAAAATAATACTACAAAAACCAAATCACATAGGTTATCAATATCTTTACTCATTTTACTTAAATAAAAAAGCAATCACAAGAAACTAAATGTATTATTAACATAATGTAACAAACGATATATCTAAGACAAAATAATAAATATAATTAAGATTGTATCATAAAAACGGGTTCGTTGAAGTCTTTTGTATAAGGTCATCAATAATATGAATTTCTTTTATTTTCTTTACCTTCGAATGTAAACATTGTAAGATCTTCAACATCGCGGGTTTCTCATACATATAGCCCTCCCATTCTCATGGGCCGAAGTTGTAAGAATCGTAAGCTCATAATTCACGGGTGTGTCGGGGTGGGGTGCGGAGGCTGCGCGAGAGCGGGGCGTGCAGGGGGAGCGGGGTGCGCGCGCGCCGCTTGCGGGCACCCTAGGGGCGAGGGGGCCGGGGCGAGGTGACAACCGCTCGTTACCTCTATTCGAAGCCAGTTATTAAAAACGTCTCGGCGCGAGCGGTGCGCCGCCCTGTAATTATCCAGTTGGAAGTTTCGTTGCTACGTTGTCACCACATCACCGGAAATGCAGTACGTGGACCCGCCCGCGCAACAGGTCCGTCCGCCCGCCCATGCCCTCGTCCTATTAACTCATACCTTCAAAGTGTTTATTAAATAAATAAAAGTGTTTCTTATCCGTAGAGTTGATAGAGTGACGGAAGATTAACGTTTTGCAATAATAGCTGTAATTTAGGCGTTCTTTTAAGAAATTTTAACTTTGTTGTGACGTTTTAAATTAAATAGTATTCCAAGCTCTCGGGAACCTTCAATTAGGTGGGTTTTAATTCGATTTTTAATAGTGTTTTGTTTGGTTTACAGATGATGATGATGAGTGGGTACGGGTGCGGCTACGGCCGCGGAGATGCGATTTCGCCGGCGTCGGACCTGTCGTCGTGTAGCAGCGCGTCGTCGGGCGCCTGGTGCGGCGCGGGCCCGGCGTGGCGCGAGCTGCCCGCCGTGCCGCACTACCCCGCCTACTGGCCGCCACCGCCCGCTGAAGAGGCGCGCGAGCTCCAGCGCCGCTGTGCCAAGTGCCGGTGCCCGAACTGCCTCACCGAAGCTGCTGGATTCGGTCCCAACTACGGCAAGGACGGCGCCAAGCGCGAACATGTGTGTCACGTCCCGGGCTGCGGAAAAGTTTACGGCAAGACTTCGCACTTGAAAGCTCATTTGCGCTGGCACACTGGTGAGCGACCATTTGTGTGCAACTGGTTGTTCTGCGGCAAGAGATTCACGAGATCGGACGAGCTGCAGCGACATCTGCGCACACACACCGGAGAGAAGAGATTTTCCTGTCAGCTTTGTGCGAAACGATTCATGCGGTCCGACCACCTCGCTAAGCATGTTAAAACGCACGCTAACGCGTCGAGGAAAACCAAGAAAGGTAAAGATGACGATAAAGAGGAATCTACTAAAGGTGCGAATGATAAAGCCGAGCAGTCTAATGAAATAGTACAAGAGGTGTCCATCGGCAGTACGAACTACGGCACGATGCCGGCATCGACGTCGCCGAAGCAGATGTTGAGTTATGGAGCGATTGCTTCAAGTGCGAGTAATTTTCCTAGTGGCGGTATGTACGGCGCGGGCACGGTGATGAGCGGGGGTGGGTGGGGGTCGGATGTGAGGCAGGACATGTTCTATTCCCGGGCCGGGCCCGCGCGGGACCACCGCATGTACCAGCAGTACCCCGCACCGCTTGCCTCCTACCAGTGCGCCGGCAAAGACAACTATGCTGTATTCCAAGGACATTATCACTACCAACCTCCCGTTGCACTCGGACAGTAAACAAACAATGTATAATTAAATTACCTAAATAAAAGATTTTGAAATAACGGTGAAAATAATATGGTGACTGTGAAGTTTTGTAAATATAGGTATATAGTTGTTTAAGAAAACAGTATTCTAATTAAGTTACCATTTAAATAATGTGATTACACTATTTTTTATGTGCCTTGAGTGACAAAAGTTAATGTTATTGTATTTTCATATGTAAATTAAATATTTTTTTATAAATTGTTTGCAGTTTTTATCTAAATTAATTCTTGAGAGTTCTTTAAAATAGTAAGTAAATTATTTTCTTAAACTTCCGATCTTTATTTATTGATCCGATCTCTTACGATCTTTTTTTTTCTTAAACTTCCGATTCTTCGATCTTTTTGAGTAACCTAATAAAGCACAAAATAGTTACTACCGGTAAGTTACAACACACTTAAAAATGCAAAGAAGTGTCTGTTTACTTAATTCTACTATTCAATGTAAGATAATGTGAGATTAATCTTATACCTACCTTATTAAATACAAGACGAATTAACATTGAGAATAGTTAAAAATTCAGTTGAAGACAAAAGGTGGAAGTCGTTAAAAATTCTAAAATAATACAAAAACCTTGCAATAAAACGACAGAATATTTTAAAGTGACTTAATCACAATTAAACTTAGTTAAGTATTTGTTGTAACTGAGTAATGTGAATATTCTTTTCTTTGAACATTAGAATAGATAAACATTTTTAATGAACGCGCCACAGCTCTTTGACTGATGGGCACGGGCAGGAAAAACCACATGCGTCAACTGAAAGAAAATAAGAACGAGAGTCGGTAAGCAGTATGATAATTAGGTGTAGGTAGAGTTTTTGTATGTTGCGTTGTTTTAAGGCCCAGGAAATATGGCGTCACTGATCGAATCTTATAAAAAAAAAAATTAAATGACTTTGGAATCTGACGTCAATATGACAGTCTGAACAGTAGAAACAATTCTTTGTCATAGAGAAAAATAACATATGACATACCAACGTCACAACTAAACGTAGCATTATTTTTTTGTAACCGAATTTAGTTGGAGTAATTTGTTAAAGTGCTACGTCGTAGACTGCTACGAAATTCGTAGCACAGTGTCGACTTGATTTACATATTTTATTTTAATGTAATAATATTTCGTTATATTGTTTCACATAAATTCACGTATGCTGAAATTCGTCTACTTTTAGCCCGTGACTTCGTTTGCATGAAATAATAACTTTGAATTGGCTTCGAGAAGAAATCACTTTGATTCCGCTGTTTTCTACAATAAAAGATTAATAAATTATCCAAAACATATTTGGTGGTATTTTGCAATTCCACCCTATCCCTAGGGGTATGTGCTGAGTCCTGATGGTTTATTTCCATTGGGTATATTGGATGACTTCAAATAGTAAGCGAAAATTAAGTATGTGTATCAGTCCACTAAACTGAACTTTCCCCAAGGAACATTGGTCGAACTTAAGATTAGGCACTAAGGCACGAGAAGTCATTTTTTTTGAAAACTTGTATGTATGTAAATCCTTTATTGTACAACTAAATTACAAAGTAGACACTTTTTAAATAAAACATAAAGCGACATTTGGTACAAAGACGGACTTATCCCACAAGGGGATCTCTTCCAGTCTGGTAATCTTTGGGAAATAAGTTCAGTTCCATTTTAAGTTATTAGAGATTACAAAATATCGAATTGTTTTAGTTTTGTAAAGACTAGTTAATAGATTTAGTACATTCTAATTAAGTACGGAATAATTTAAATAAAGTTATTTTTATTTAATAGATAATTCTTGCCACACACGATTTTTTGTGTTTGAAACCTAATATTTGTGGGTTGTTATTACCAGAGGAGCCTTATTCGAGATGGGTTTTAAATTGTTGACTTATAAGATGATGTCAGAAACATTTACATACATTTGTGTTTCTGGAATTTCTCTTGTATTACATGTGTGTGAAATCATAATTTGTTTGGTAAGATACGAATAAAACATTTGTTGCATTAGAATATGGTACTGCCACTCGCCGCTAGATGTCACTGGTAGTGTCTCTGTATAGCGCGGCGGAGCGCGGCGGCGGCGGTCGCCGGTAATTGCACTGGCTATTATCTGGGCGGCGCTCGGCGCGCATGGCGGCCGGTGCGAGCGGGATGCACTCGATAATACGTAAAACAAAACGAGGGAGTAATAATGGTAAAAAACGAGCAGCACGCAAATTATAGTGAGAAATGAGGCAGCCGGTAGCGGTGGGGGCCGCGAGGTGGTGTGAGGAGCTCGGCGCGGCAGTTCCCCGGCGCACGCAGCTCGCCGCGCCGCCTGCGCCGCCGCCGCTCGCGAGTGTACTCAGTGACATGCGCCTGATGCGCCCCTACGCCACCGCCACCCACCATGAGCGGCAAGGGCTCTTCCTCTCCGGACCTGCTCATGAATGTGAGTCTCAGTCCACCCCACGCGAGACCAACCCCTCCCAAAACTGAACACCGCGCCCCTAACCACACCGGCTTTATTACTCACCTAACCTACAAACGTAAACACTCTACTTCTTTTTGGAGGCTAACGTTTTTTGTTTATTTGGGTTCGCTTAAGTAATTAAGTTTACTTTATGAGTTTTACCCGGAGGTTTCAAACTATTTTTAAGAACGACGACTGCAAGAAGCTTTTATCATAACTTTATCCACTTGACTTGAACTTTAACTAAGTATTTGTAATTGTAACACGGAATCACTAACTAAATAAATAGAGCTATTATAATAAAAGAGTCAGTTCACGGTCTATGATCACAAATGTTTGAACAAATCTCTGTGGGTTCCCTAAATGGTTTGTCAAGGGTACCCTCGGGTTCTGTCGATTTAGCACGCACCGCAAGCGGCATGTTACTTGGGATGAGCATGAGCAAGACTCCCTTGGGCCTTAGTAACTAGTATCAAAAAACTTTTTTGGGACAAACTGCTTTTCACGACGAAGCAGATTAATTATTATAAACTTATAAAAAAAAAATCTATGAAAAAAATGTGATGGCGCTCGTCATACGCAATATGTAATTTATTGTTAGTGTTATTTTTTTTACTAAGCAATTTCAATTTTATTGGTGACTAGCTTTCCGCCCGCGGCTCCGCCCGCGTGGACTACAGGTTATATCGTGCCCAACTGTGGGATAAAATGTAGCCTATGTCCTTTCCCAGGCTCTAATCTATCTCTGTACCAAAATTCATCAAAATCGGTTCAGCGGTTTAGGCGTGAAAAGGTAACAGACAGACAGACAGACAGACAGAGTTACTTTCGCATTTATAATATTAGTAGGGATTCTTATAAAGATTTTGAATGTAACCATAGAACTTTATTCACAATAACAGGAATGAATGGAAATAAGTTAAATTCGTCTTAAATAAAGTACTATTCGTTTACACCTAGTGAAAACGTTTGTACAGTCACGGAATGAAAACCTTCGTCACTTTTCAAATTGATTCCTTTATCGTGCCCTGAGCACATATTACCTTTTGAAAATTTGATACAGAACTAACTGTTGCCTAGAAAATGTTGTCTAGAAAATTATGCTTTATTTTTTCTACAAAAAAGTTAAAATTATCTAAAACTTCTTAACTAAAAACTTCTTTTGGTTAGATCTATTGAACAAAACTAGTTGTTGTCAAAGACGTCAGACATCATTTCCAAAATATAGCAAACTTCAAGTTTGTTGTATTGTTGTTATTGGCGGGCATGATTCTTGCACAAGTGCAAAAGAAAACTGATATTAGATGACGAACCTTGTAATTGTAAGCAAACGTCATATTGATTTAAATGTTATTAGTATTGTTTTTGTTCTAGAATGTTGGCATAATTGATTCCTGCATTAGTGCAAGCAAAAATTGGCCTTAAGGTGACGAACCTTTTTATTCTTCGACTGTACAAAATAGAGCTAACTCCAAACATGGGACCCTAGTCCCATACGCAGCCTCTATTACTATTCATGACGACCGCCCTCAGAGTCGACTCACTCCAAGTGGACGGACCGATTCACAATATACCGACCATGCGAGAAAACATTATGTGTAAATTTCCCTCTATATTCGTTCCCTCTGAATAGCAATTTGGAAAGTCGCTCTTCGCCTCATAGCCCTGAATAATAGAACGGTCACTCGGCCATAATGATTTGATCATTAATATTCTAGCAGAAAATTATGGATAATCCCTCAACCTCGAGCCATTCGGAACTAAATTATTCGATGAAAGGGTTGACCTGATTTGCCTTATTAACTAGACGAACAAATCTGTATTTCTATTATTTATATTTTTATGAACTTAGTTCTTGTCTCCTAAAAATGTCATAATATACCAAAAAATTAATTCCGAACGCTAAGTGTTGCACAACAACAGTAACACTAAATATTATACTCTATTAGAATTCTTAAATTAAAAAACAGTAGGCTATTTATTTTTAAAATAATAAACGTCATATAAATGTTATTGTTATTGACTAAAAGTTGTCTATTAACATTAGTTCCGAACGTTATCGTCAGTTCGTAAAAAACACCGAAAAGTTAATTCAATTGAATGAAGTTCAAACAAAATGAAGGTCGGACCGGCGCTTTCGAGGAGCGTAACCAATTCTTAATGACACATAGAGCCTTCGTCCATTTTCTACCCAATTTCTTTTTCATATTAGTTTAATCTAGAGGCAGGACTACTGGCGCCAAAAATTATGCCGCGACGGCGGCGCGGGCGCGGGCGCGGGGCGCGGCTAATCTGTTTAGCGTTATATTGTGGGCCACGACTCCTTTGTGCGGTGAAAAAGGAAGAAATTTATGCGTTTCGGCGTCGTGTGTGAGTTTTTTGTGGAAATGTAATTAATAATTCGGCGGCAAAACTAACAGTGTTTTCGTTGTACGTCTTGCTAGTGATTGATGTCCGCGCGCCGGCCGCCGCCTGACAGCTTCAATTACACCCCGCGTGCTTCGTCAGCTCTAGGTGCTCTACATTTCTACTCGATATTCACTTCAACTTACAAGCCGGATGATTTATTTCTTTATCTGTCATTTCGTAATATATTACGTTTAGACTATCTATATGTAAGCTATGGTTTTGTTACATAATAAGTTGCTTTTACCGGTTGTAATGGAAACATATTGTACATACAATTGTATAGATAATGCGTTCACCCTTTGAAAGTGTTTCGAAACTTGTTTGGTGTGGACTCGGTGTGCGTGGGCCCTGGTGTGCGGCTTCTACTGCGCCCGCGCAACTTACAAGTCACGCTCGCGCCGCACCCGCCTCAACTCGGTGTAATGGACCTCAGCCCAGTATTTGTTTTAATGGCGCGGCTACCAAGATGACTCGAGACAATAGGCAGGTAGAATGTGCATAGTGAATGCGCTTTGTAGCTCCATATACATAATTTACCATTTCATTTCATTAGGGCACTGTTGTAACGGAAGGCGCGACTCTTTAAATGTTTTTCTAAATACCAGGGAAGTTTGTCATGTTCTTATGCAGATGTCTATAAACAATATTTTATATAAGCTAAAACTAGACATAATGAAGTAGGTACCTGGATATCAGAGGAAGAAAAACTGTATTTTAAAAGCTAGTATTAAATACTTAGGTTCAATTACCGTCGGTAAATACTGCAAATAGAGGAGTCGGCGGAGTAATTGAGCAGAGTAAACAGCTGCCGATGTGAACACGACAGGCTGGCGCTGGCGTTTTCCTGGGAGGACCTGCCTAGCCGCCACCGCTCTCTAGTCTCGCAGAGGATACGAGCAATTCAAACCAAGTGGACTGTGTTATTTTGCTGTTGTACGCGAAAATACCGTTGGTTACTGGAGTGCCACTCTCCGGCAGCCGTGCGGCAACATTTTAATTGACCACGCGATGCTGTGGCTCGTCCGACTTTTTCTCCAGCTCAAATTGCTCTAAAGTGCTTAATGAGCGATGCGTGCAATCGCCGTTTCCCCGTACGAGGTTGCTCGGCCGCCCGGTTGCTCGCGGTTGCTCTTATTTTACATAAATAGTTCAGCTCGACGAACTAATGCCGATTCTCCGTACTGTAATTGCGCTTGTGACAGGCTTCCGTCGCCTTTCCAGCGGTCGGCGGTTAAAGACGCCAAACGCCGGCGTCGCCCAAATTATAGTTATTTCGCATTAATAGCGTACACATCGACTAGTGCGTGCGCATGCGGCTCCGGGCAACATTGACATTTACAACGAACTTATTTAAGTTAGCTATTCTGTTTCCAACTTATAATTTTATTCTTACATGCGTGCCTAGAAAAACCGACGCAAAACCTGTTGTAACCGCTACCATTCACTTAATACGTTACTTCTATGGATAGCTAAAAAACTTGCTTACTAAAGGCGCCGTGTTTTCTTTAAAATGCAACATACACCACCAAGATATGTAATAAAAAAGAAATAGGCACAATTGTAAAATAATTTGTAGCTCTATCTACCAACACGTCTAGCATTTAGATTTACATCTTTCAATGCCGCGAATTTCGGGTTAAATGTTAACGATGTGCACTTTACTCTTGGACACAAAATGATGCGTAAAGTTCAGGGCAACACGCGACTTTGGATTTAAAGCTGCCTTGTTTGTGCTTTCACATTATTTATGGTCTCTTCGTACAAAGCTGCAAAAATATCAGTATAATTGCTATGATTATGAGACAGGTGCCGACTGCCCTGTTATTAAGCTTATTGATAATTAGATAATAATTTTTCGCATGATTGTCGCAGTTTTTCTGATACGGATGACTAGTACGCTTGGTAGTTAAGATATTAAATTAATATGGAATAAAAAGTACAGGTTATATGTAAGGTGATAATTGATTAGCACGGTAAAGTGTTGGCTGATGGTTGTCTCGTGTTTATTGGGTACATACTGTATACGTATAAGTATGTGAAAGAGCTCATGTTTCTTTAGAGCATCGCTAAAATTTGAATTACAGGTTGAGGCAGTTTTTGTCCACATTGCTACTAATTTCCTACAAACTAATTTAGTAGATTATAGGCCAACAAGCAAAACCTTATTTTTTAGTTCCCTATATTGATTTTGTAGTCTCTTTCCGTGGGTGTCGTAAGAGGTGACTAAGGAAACAAAAATGAGACTTGCCTCCTAGTAATCCATCTTAGGCAACGACACCTCAGTTTGTTTTCAATCTGAGGTGGCGTCTAATGGTCTCATGCGGTGTGGTAGGCTCTGTGTCTGGCCGTCTGGTTCGCGACCGCCCTCCTACCGAAGTCCGACGCCAAACAGCTTGCTGTGTTCCGTCGGTACGTGGGAGTACCAGTGCCTTAATTGGCATTTTCTGGGTTAACTCGCTCCATTGTCGACTTCATCTATGACCTTGGTCAAGATTGGGGTCAAGAGTTAACCCATCTCGTAATAATAATAAAAAAGTATATTGGATACCACTAGTACTAGGAAAATAACTTTTCTAAACAACTTGAGAACAACTACCACAAGCGCTGTGATTATAAGGTAATTCCAATACAAGTAGTGCAATGGTAAAATACAGAGAAGGACGCTTTCCATAAAAGTAGTATTCCCTCAAATTTGACACCTAAGGAAAGTATTGCTCATGTAACGATCGGTATTTGGGTTATAAAAAAACCGTCAAGATTAATCAGTATCGACTTTATCAAATATGGCAGAAAATGAAAACGTGCCAATAATTTGGATTATCGATATTTTTTCACTTAATAAGTATTTAAATAATCTTTGGAGGTCAGTAGGGGCAATCAACACGTAATGACGCGATGACGGATGATTCAGTGCGTATGCGCAACCTGCTTATTAAATGCATGCAAGTATGCAAATTTGACACACAGGCTTATTTATTGTTAGTTTACAAACTATGAAGAAAAGTATACTTAAATTTTGCCACAATAAGATAGAATCTTGGCTCAATTATTATTAATTCTTGACTTGAGGGATAGAATTCCATGAATCTGACAACTTTTATTTATTCAATTTTTACGATGTGTTTCATTCATTATTTATTTTGTACATATTCATACGTCAGGTCGAAATAGTACTAAGCTTCGTAATATACAACTACGTTTCTAGAAAATTCTTGTTCCGTGGGAATTCGGAAAAATCATGTACCCTATGTCCATCCCGGATAATATAGAATTCTAATGGTGAAAGAATTTTTCAAATCGGTCCAGTAGTTTCGGAACCTATTCGATGCAAACAAACAAACAAACAAACAAACAAACAATCAAATCTGTATAGATATGTGTATAGATATAGACGTAAATTAGTGGCATTTATAAACTCTTTGAAAAAGTAATTGGTCGCGTCACTAACATCACTGACCATCACTCATCATCTATCATGGGTAACTTATTTTTCTATGTAGCTAATTTTTTTTTTCTGTCAGTTTTACAAAACTAGCTGACATACAATTAAAGTAAACTTTTTTTTTATATAACGCATGGGTTTGCTCTTGACCACAATCTAGCCCAGGGGCGAAGATGTGGTCGAGGATGTAGCAAGCTCAACCAGAAGATGCCTATTCACTCGAACTTTACAGAGACTCCGGTTGTATGAGCCCGGAAATACAGACGCAGGCAGAGAATTCCATTCCTTAGCGGTGCGCAGTACAAAAGATTAACAGAAGCGCTCAGTACGGATTCGTGGAATTTCGACAAGGTAAGGGTGGTAACCCGCAGTTCGTCTGGATGTCCGGTAGAAGAAAGGGGCAGGTGGAATGAGCTCATGCAGCTCATGAGCACACTCCACGAAGTAAATCTTGTAAAAAATACATAGGCAAGCTACTTTGCGTCTATGAGCTAGGCTTTGTAGTTTATTTTTTACTAGCTTTTTGTCACCAATGAGCTTCCTGGCTCTGCGGTCCACCGATTCCAGAGCGGCTAGCTGATATTTGGCCGAACCATCCCAGAGGTGGCTGCAATACTCTATGCACGATGGACCTGTGACTTATAAAGGGTTAAGAGTTGATCAGGCGTGAAATATCGCTTAACCCTATTAAGGATTCCCAGGTTTTTGGCCGCAGTTTGAGCTTTGAATTTGATGGAGGTGCCGAAGTTAAGGTTAGCAGTTAACTTCATGCCGAGGAGTTCAATCTCATCGGTGACGGGTACAGATGCGCTCCGGAAAGTAGGAGCCAAGTTGAAAGGACTCCGTTTTGCGGAGAACAGACACGCGAAACTAACCAGATTAATGTCTCCCCACTGGGAAACAAGACTTAAGTTATTTTTATAAACTATAAAAATAATAAAACACATGTAAAGATTAAAATTAAAAAAAAAAATTAAACACTCTACATAATGGGAAAAATATTATCATTACACATAACACCACAGTATTTTTTTAAAATTTTGTTTTATCACGAACCAAATGACATAGTATGGATAATTATTTACTTCTGGAGAGACAAATGAAAAATATAGTGTTGCCGCCTTACTTTATGTTAAAACTTGAAAGAAGGGAGAAACTAATATCAACAACTAGCTTTCCGCCCGGGACTTCATTTCTGTGGGAATTTGGGAAAATTATGTAGCCGATGTGTTGATCCAGTCTATCAGCTACCTTTATACCAGATTTTATCAAAATTGGTCCAGCCATTTGAGCGTGAAAGAGTAACAAACTACGTACATTCTCTCAAACTTTCGCATTTATACGTTTGATAGTGTATTGTGTGGTATGCATTCTATTCCGTGGTGAGACTGCATCCGCAATCGTCACTGGCCATTCGGCTCTACCCTAATTGCTGCCAGCGAATACCAATTCTATTTGAATATAGTTCAAATTAAAATTGTAGAATCGAGAACAACTGACTGAAAGAACGTCGTTTTCATCGTATTTTGTTAACACCTTCCCAGTCTGATTAGCGCGGATGGCTTGCAAACCAAAGACATTATTTAATATTGTAGTAAATATGTATGTAATAAGTTATGACCAGGAATTTACTGTAAATTATAGCTTTAATATACTTGATATGATTCCAGGCTGGAATAGGAGTGTAAGAAAATTTATATTGTTCTAGCCGCTAACTCTACCCAGGCGTAATGTAGAAGCCATTAGGACACAAGCGCTTTTTTATATTGTGGGTGAAAGGCTGACAATTTATCAGTACTATTTCACTATACTTATGTTTTCATCTAACAATTCAATCCAACCGAAAAATGGCGTCCAAAATTTAAATATAGAAAAGCGAAGTCGCCAATGTCAAGTAAAGAAATCCTATGCGGATTGTAGTGTCAGATCGGCGTCTATTGATTAGCAGGATGGACCGCTAAAGTGAAGATGACGCCTTTAGAACACTAAGATGTTATGTTATGATCCCACACAACCCATCTAACAACTCAGAAGATATATTATGTCAAATGTGGCGTCAAGAATTCTAGAACCACATAATTTTCGGTTTATCCCGACAGAGATTACAGACAGATAGGTTAATCCTTAAAATTCTATGACAGATAGTTGTTCATATAGGTTAACTAAGCATTAAATCTGACCTTGGATAAGGAGGTTCGAATAAGACTAAAACTGAAACCAGTTTCTTTCATAGTCTTGCCATGTGTGCGCGCACGTATTCGCAATCCAATTAATATACTCATTAAATCCCAGATCGAAACACCAGATAGGTATTAACGTATAGTAATATTTACTACAAAACAACTACAATGTAATTAAATTAATAAAATGTCTGACTCTAGCTTCGTAACTGCTTTTTTAATTTTCATTCATTTTTAAATAATATTTTTACTAGCTTTCCGCCCGAGGCTCCGCCCGCGTGGACTACAGGTTATATCGTGCCCAACTGTGGGCTAGAATGTAGCCTATGTCATTTCTCAAGGTCTAATCTATCCCTATTGTAGGGTTTTTTTAAAACCCTGTTTCTATTTCCAATATTTTCCTTGTTAACTGTTGATGTATTTGTTGTCATGTCATGTCATGTCATCATTCTGTCTATGCATGCCTACCCATAGAAATTGAATCTGTCATTCTATGTTTATGCATAACAAACCATAGACATAGAAAGATGCTTCCACAGAGATTCTTATTGTTTTTCTTGGACTGGCCACTTACTTTTGTCAGTTTTCACTTCTTTTTCTCTTGATCTTCAAATTTGAAGTCGTGATCTTCGCGAATTCATATTTTTTGTTGACGTTTTTTTCGACTTTTGACGAAAAATCACTTTATCCTGGAGACCTTCCCTGGGTTACAGCTTGGCCCAGGGACCGCATAGTTACTCTTTAAACTTTATACCTAAATATTATAAAGTATAAACTTTAAACTCAGCGCTTAAAATATATAACTAAAAAAGTACTTCTTCAATAGACGACCTAAAACTCTATTAAATTAAAACTTCGAACCAGTGTCGGCAGTAACTTTACGAAGCGTTATCTTTACACCTTTTACTATTACGCCTCGCCAGTGGCGCTAAAAAGGCAGCGACGGGATCTGGGATCCCATCAGGACTCTAATTGTAATCTAATTGATTGGAACCTCAGCTGACAGGACCTATACTTCGCTCCGTATCGTTTACCACCTTTTATTATTAATTTTGTATACCACGAGCCATAGTGTAGGCAGGTTTACCCACTTGTGTTTCGTAATAAATTACTCAGTATACTTTAACTCAGTTCTTCCTTTTCCTCTTACCTTCCCTCCCCACCTAGGTTGTTGCGTTCGCCTAGGATTCTAACCCTAAGGACCTAGAATCCTTAACGTAACGCCTTAGGTACTCTATACTTGCACCTAGGACTTAGTGACCTAAAGCCTAAAGCCTAGGTGTAATCCTAGTCTACCTGTATACTTGTACTTCACTTTATACTTTATATTTGTGGTATTCACCTAGAACTCTAAAACCTAGGTGTTTTACTACACTATACCAAATTTCATCAAAATCTGTTCAGTTAGGCGTGAAAGCGTAACAAACAAACTTACATTCACATTTATAATATTAGTAAGGATGATAGCAAACCATTGCTGAATGGAAGTTTATATACAGAGGGAAAATACCCGTTACACTCACCATTCTAAGCAAGCGGGTTGGTGAGCACAGAACGGACGATATGCTCAATCTAGAATTCTTTTATAAAAATTTGGTTTGATTTAAAAAGTGTTTGATAACAGGTGGATGTAGGAACATACGCCAAAGGCGTTAGAGTTCCACTGCAACCCTTACAATAAGGAACCCTAAAAGAACTCATTGCTAGGTACTCCGAATAATGTAAATTTTGATTTTCTTCCGTTAATTCTTTTCTTTTAAGATTAATGTGATTAATTTCTTAGCGTGTAGATTATCGTCTGCAAATGATCAGCTTGCATGCAGGAATCTAAAAATAATTCAAGAGAAATTCATGTATACTACTAGTTATAATTAAGAGCCACATAAGAACTTTTTTTGATTAAATGAAAACTATGAAATCATCTCGCTCTAACGTTTGTCTATTACAGTTAGACCCCGTTTACATTACTATTATTAATATTTGGCTTACATAATATCAAAACAAAACTAAGTTTAAATCAGACACTCTTATAAATAAGAATCAAGTTGTTTCATTATTGTTTCATTAAATTCTATATTTCTTCTTGAGTGTACATAATTACAAGAGTAATTGAAAAAGAACACATCATTGATACAAAATAAAAGAAAGTGCCTTATGGACCAATAGCGATCGGTTGTGCCTCCATTGGCGAGAATCAAAGCCTGTGTCACAGTCACAGCAACCGGTCCAGCAAGTAGTAATACTTTTGTTTGACCGAGCAACATGTGAAGAAATCTTGTAATTGCAATACCCAACTACCAAAGGTGTTTTGAAGGCTCGAATATTTTTTAACGCAAAGGTATTTTCAATTTGATTTGTTTGTGCCTATTTTGTCAAGACAAATGAATAAAAACCGGCCAAGTGCGAGTCGAACTCGCGCATGAAAGGTTCCGTACCATTATCTATAAAATTGAGCAAAAAAATCTCGTTTGTTGTTCCCATAACGTTTTTATTGTATTATTGCCCCCTTAAATATTTATTTCAATCTATTTTTAGTATTTGTTGTTATAGCGGCAACAGAAATACATCATCTGTGAAAATTTCAGCTGTCTAACTATGACGGTTCATGAGATACAGTTTGGTGATAGACGGACAGACAGACGGACGGACAGCGGAGTCTTAGTAATAGGGTCCCATTTTACCCTTTGGGTACAGAACCCTAAAAATGAAATAAAAGTTGACTCTCACTGTTTTAGTCGTCTCTGCTGATGAAAAAATATATTTAATCGTTTAAAAGTCAACCCAAAATCGGGAAATATTTTATTTGACATAGATATTAAGTAGACAATTCATTGTAACTTACTCGTACATTGGATTAAAATTTAATAAAAACAGAGACTATCTAGCTAAAGCAATCCCAGTTAATTGGTTTAAGACATAATTCGTAGTAATCTTTGAGGTAGGTAATCTTTATTAACAACAACCATAATGAATTGCTTACGATCTACTTTTTTTTTTTAGATTATATTTTTTAGTTTTTCTAAATTGTTTAGAGTGTTGTTATCTTAGCATAATATTTAAGAGGATGTATATATTATTTCAATTCGCACTCACTCTACAGCTTGACCAAAAAGAGTAGAAATTTATAACTAGCAACATCATCGTGTCGTCCCCTTTAAACCGTATTGATTTAAAAGGGACGACACGATGGTGTTGCTAGTTATTAATTTCTACTCTTTTGGTCAAGCATTCGATCTTACTATACGTATTTAGTAGACCGACTTCCGAGTGGATTGAATTATTTTCATTTATTTTAATATTTCTGAATACAATGAACCATGACGCCTCATGGAATTCCGGAGACCATAAACTGAGCACACAAAATATACAAAAAGGCAGCCTTATTGCTAAGGTAGCAACAGCTTTCAGGCAATTTTTTTTTATCTCTTGATAAAAACTTTAGTGTATCAAATATTGTGTCTGTAATAAAGTTACACTTCGAGTTACCAGTAATCTTGCGCAACTTTGCATCCTTGGAATGCGTCAGATCGTAAGCTTGTGAGACATTTGAACCGATTGCTGCTCTGGCCTAGTTGAAAATAACACTCATTATAACAACGAGCTGTGTAAAATATTCCTCCTTCTGATCTCATCGATAGTGTGAAGCTGACATTTGTGGCGTCGTGCGGCACTGACATGCAGTCAGACCACGAAATGATCTTTGCTTCTTAAACTTGAATGCCTATGGATGATTTGTTCCACCGATCTTAAAAGGATCAGTAATAGAGCAGGAGAATAATGATGACACAGAATCCAAGTCAACATATAGTAACAGATCCAAGTTATCACAAATAGTGTGCTGTATGCTTTTACAATAAGGATAGGATAGTTTTGCAATAAAGATTTGGTAACCTAATGCGCTGGAGGCGTATGCGATTAATTTAAATGTATATGATAAAAAATCTTTAAAAAACCGTTGTCGCGATATTCATGAAACAAGTCTTTTGAAGTACAAGATTTTAAGAGTGAATTCTTAGTAAATTATTTGAATCAAAATTCAATTTAATTTTCTTTTCAGTCTGCACATAAATCTAGTAGTGCATTCAGCCAAATAAGCCACTGATTTTTCCCTATTATTCGTAACGGGTCTAAACGTTATGGCAGTATCTCGTCGACAAAACGACTCTTACTTATGGCGTTTTTTATGCAGCAACATTTGAACATCAAAGGAGATAAATCTACATAGGTACCCCCGAGTGTTTCGCATCCGGGACAAGTCGCTTTGTCGTCGGCTCACTTCGGGATACTTTCCCGGATAAATGGGAACATTTCCATAAAACAGCCGTTTGCTTTTCGAGTCCCGTTTTTGCAGCGCACGTGTCTGTGGCGAGTCGGTGACTGTGAAGGGTCTGTGTAATAGAAAATTTCCCTTTTTAGTGAAGTTTGATTAATAGAACTGATGAAGAATATAGATGACTAATGAAACATTTTTTCGCTTATTTCGCTTATTATTATTATTATCGCTTATTATCGATGAGGTAACTAAAGCAATCCTGTGTTAAAACCTGTAAAGTTGTTAAAAAACTCTAAGAAAGTTTGATTCTTTTAGAAACGAATAAAAATGTCAGTCGTTCTTGGTGCAAAGGCTGGCCATAGCGATCCAGCGTGGCAATGCTGCCAGTGTTATGGGGTCCTTTGCACCAGGATCGACTGTAGGCGGTTTAATAGACTGAAATATCAGTTTTATTGTTATTGTTTTGTAATATGACGATTTGGTTGTTAAATGATTTTACTTAAACTAGTTTTTTGCTAAATAACATTTTTTAAAAATAAAAATGTTGACTCGCTGAAAAATTGAGATAATGTAACATTTGTCGCTATTTTTCGAGATGATAAATGTTTAATCTGTTGAGCATATCCTGTATATGCAATTGATTTGATACTGGTGATCAAAACCATTATGACTAAATATTCATTAAAGAAACAATAAGTTTTTGTGAGTCACGATTATGTCACGGTGCGGCGTTACTAATCTCCGTATAATTTTGCAATTGACTTTGCATCTCTGACATCATTATTTGCTACGACAATATCTCACTGGATGCATTATTATTATTTTTTAATCTGCAGTTTGTAAGTAGGTTTGTTTATTGGAAAAAAAAGTCTAATGTGGGTGTCATTTATGTCACGTATATGCTATGCCCGTATGCTATTTTTTAGGTCGTGCAGTAATTATGTCTCCCTCACCCCCTTCATAGGACATTACCGAAAAACATGAGTTTTCTCGCCCCATACGATTCCAGGTCATTAAGCACCGCTCGTTTCCGCACTACGACCTTTGCTGTGACATTTATGCACTTTTTATCACTCTCTTGTACCATCACTTGAAACTGTTGGCGTGAGAAAATTCCCCTCAAACCGGAGCTTGTGTCTCTCGACGAGCAACAATACCTGCTTTTTCTGTGTCATACATATTCACTGACATCGCGTCTTTCTATACAGGGTGGGATTTCTGCATGCAAAAAATCGAGTTCTTCTTAGCATAGTTTCGAAAGTAGCGGTTCATTAATTGAATCATCGATCACACCAACAGTTTCAGTCGCTTCAACATTGGTTTATGATGAGTTTTTAGTAACTTAAAATTGGTTTTATTGCTAAGATAAGCTTATTGAGAAGGTCAATTTTGGACAAGACAGTGTAAGTCGAATCTGTTGTTGCGCTGGCGCAGCGGTGCACACGCGAGCGGGCGCGCCCCGAGCACGACGATTATAATTTCGAGCGCGATCAACATGAAAATGAAGGCCCATAAATTTATTAGACATAGTGTCGGTCCGTTCGCCCCAGGCTTGCATTATATAAAACATGTCAAGAATTAACCATTATCATACTAAGAATATATTTTACGCGGATAAAAATAATGTTACCTTAATCGCGGCCCGTGAACTATGTCAAGATTGCCGGGGAGCAAATTTAAATAAATCGTGACTTGAACGACGGCCAAACATAAATATACTAGAAAAATATTTCTGTGAAATTATTATTTCTATGTAATAACCGTGATTATAGTAAACCACCTAATTATCAATTATAATATGTAATTATACGAACTGATTTTTGTGTCAACATTATTTTTATCATAATATATGTAGTTACCTACATAACAAAATTATTTGAATCGTTGCATTCATGTTATCGACTTTGAAAGACAATTGTAAAATTTTCTCGTACTGATTGAGCGAAGTGAATGCGGCAGATTGATCAGAGCAATTTGCTGATACGAGCGTCTGATCCTAAACAGAGATATCGCGCCCACGACGACCGCGAGCCAACTTATAAAATGTAAATTTATTGCGCGATATTTTACATAAATTCACATTGGCCGCTATATATTGCAGGCTTGCATTGCGTCACGTAATTACGGTGCGCACAATTATTATAATTTTCTTATAATCGCGCTTATGAGGACGTGCGAAAAAACAATTTTGTAGTGTAATTCATATTGATTTATGGACACTGTTTATGATTAATGCCCAATTCTGATAGGAAGACGCCGAAAATTTCGTCGATTTATTACCAGTTCAATCTGATTTAGCAGATTGTTCGCGAACGAGGTTATAAACAAAGCATCAGGAAATATTCCGTCGAATTAACCTTATTTATGATTATGAGTGGAAAAAATTGTTGTAACGATTTTACATTGTTGTCTGTTGTGAAAAGATCATTAAGTGAGAGCAATTATAACATAAACATCTGCGTCCACACCACAAGTCTTGGCCATCCTCGGGCCTCGCCTCACGTCTAATCATGGGTGATTCATCTAACGAAATACAAAATTAATTATACACTGTGCTCTCTCAAATCTTACCCGAATTCGTGTTTTTAATTACAACCTACGTTTTGTGATTTATTGTGGACACACGTGTTTCGATGATTTATGAAAAAAAAGTTGGAAAATAGAAAAACAACAAAACTTGAATTTTCCTTAATTGTTCCGTTTGAAGTTAACAAACGAGTGTTTATACATTCTGTTGGAAAGTATCGTGTATGATAGTTAAACTATTAAGATATTAAAAGGCCAGGGCAGTAATTACAAAGTATTTTCTCAAGTCGAAGTTTCAACATCCTTACTTCTCGCGTAGTACGCGTGAAAGTGGACACCTTTATATTCGTGCCTAGTTTTAATTGAAAGAAGGAAATGTGTAATTATATCTTCGCCCTATTTGTTCGAATGAAAGTCTCCGATGATTATAGTTTAAAGTCCCACGTTTGAATACGTGAACAATTGAAATTGTCCCTTGGTTTTCCAGAACTGAAACTTAATTGTTCGGTTTTAAATTTTTTATACAGTAACACCTAAAATAAGCTTTGTCTTTACATGGGTAAAATCTAGGGGGTAATTAAACTGCTAGTTGCTTTTATTAATACTTTGTGGGGTAAGTAAAATGGTGTCTTTATTCTTTTGTGTAAAGAATATAACTGAATCATATTTCTATTCGTTTAATTTTGCTATTGTTTCAATCCTGCTTATTACTTATTTAAACTTATCTGTATTAACTAATCTTTATCTATATACTTTATTACAGGGTGTCTCTGTCAACAAACAAATTGAATCCACTCGGGAACGTCGCACCGGAGGTCTTTGCTCTTGACTTAATGTGACTTTTATTGCATTCGCTTCAGCCTCATTGTGTGTGGCTGGCTCCCCTTTTCAATGGAATGTTTCAGTTGGCGGCTCTTTGAAATCTACACACCGTGACAATTTTATTTAGAAGCGTTTTGACTGAGGTTCTTTTGGGAGATACATATAGCCTTTGCTGATAGAAATAAAGGTCAAAAATTTACAAGTATAAAAAAAGTTCTCTAAACTTTAAGTTTATATATATCTGAATTATTAATACAAATATTAGATTCTTGATTGCACTGCACTCAAGATAAAGAAACAAAGGAGCTTATGATAAGAACATACAATATGTGTAACCTTATTATTTCAAAAAGTTATTCTAGATAAATTTAGGGTGGGTTATATCTATGGTATTGAGAATTTTAGAGTATAGACTATTTGAGGGCAATAACAATATCTTCCTTGTATTCATACAACTTCATATATGTAAATGTATGCATATTTTTCCGAAAATCCACCAAAATTTTCGGGGTATTCAATTGACAGGAAACCGAAAAGCTATTGTGGGTGAGAAAGCCACATTAATAAACAATATAACGGCTGTCAGGTGTGCATAAAACAAACAATGCATCGAACCCTGCCCGCGAGGCAGAGGTGCGGCATATGCTGTGACATGGAGAACTGGGGGTGAGGGAAATTAATTGAAAAATGAAACAGAAGTTAGGTTATGCGTTTTCAAATGTCTTCTGTGTCCTATGCTAAAAGTTATCAAATATAAAAAGAACAATCGTCTCGAAGGAACCATAAATACAAGGTACTGTTGCACTGGTGTTATTCTCCTTTACTTTCATCATTTTAAGTTCTGCAGCAGTATTTTTAAAATAAAATCAATATTTCAGGGACTTTTTCTGTAGATTAATATTAAGTCATTTTTTCGTTTGATAAAAAAATATCAATTCTTTCCTCATTTCGTAACCCGGATAGGTCCAACCATATTGCTTATAAATATATTTTTTTATTAAAGACAAAAAAATTTAAAAAATCAGTTTAACTTCAGTGTCCATTTTTTCCCTTAACTGGCATAGTGGCATACTTTTTTCAAAAGTAAAATGATATATTATGTGGCTTTTTAAGCATTAGACAAATATTACGATGCCCCTGCCCGCTGTATGGCCATTGGCCATGTGCTTTAACATGTAGTAATACAGGAATGACCGACGACGCCATTCATCATACGTGGCAAATAGCGAGTATGCATTCTATAAATTTAGCAAAGACTACACACACAACATCTGGGTAGACATATTTTCAATATGCAGTGGAGATACGATATTCAATTTTAGAAGTTTTTTTGCGAATTTTAGAAGATTTAGAAAGCATCAAGTCAAATAACGACATTTTGTCAAGCCATATTCGATCTTTAAGTTTTCTTACACACCATAGTGCGGAATTCTAAAATGACCCGATAGAACCGTTATCACATTTCTTCTTTTTTTTATGAATGCGATATTTAACAGTAGGGTACATGGGGGCTTGCGGTCAAAATAACGAGCGAGTAATGCTTGTCTTCCGGCGGCATTAGGTAATGAACTCTAATTGGTTTATTAAAGTTCTCTCCAAATGTTGTGAGTGCTAAATTTATTACACGCTTTTATCGACACATTTCCGCACCTTTTTTTTTTAAATAAACAGTGAATATTTTAAAAGAGATAAAATTTTATCGGTGATCTTGACGGTATAGAGGTAGATTATAAATAATTTCACGAAATTAATTCTTCAAAAATAAACTATGTATTTAAGTAGGTACGAACACATTTCGGTCAAATAAATTTTAACAACAACTTACTTTACGAGAAATCTTATAATTAAGTGATTTGAACGAATGATCGAATGATCGATCGAATTTTTGATCGAATGTCAAACGAATCCAGAGGTATTTGCTAAGGAAATGCTGATTTTCATTAAAATTATGGTCGCAACAAAATGGTAGATGTGGGGGACCTCACCTCCTCATTTTTTAACACTCGAACAAAATAAACGACAGTTCAGTTCCATTCTACATCATTTCATTCAAGAACTCGTGTCGCTTGTGTTGCTATGACGGGGGTTATTATTGTAATTATGTAAAAAACTTGGCCTCCGTCGAGGTGGCGGAGTCTGGAATGGTTCTCGGAAGATTATCCCATTTCGTTCTGTTTACAAGAATAATGCTTACATTGTAGGGTTACACATATTGTCAGAAAGAATTATGGCGACCATATAAGTAAGTACGTTGCTTAGCTGCTACTGGAACAAAGGGAATGAGACTATAACAATATCATATACATATTGTTAAATGTTTGTAAAACAGTTATTTTTGTCTCTACCATAACATAACAAAAGCAATGTTTATTACTTTCGACGAAGAAGTTAGTGTCCCTAAGCATAGAGAATAATTAGGTAAAGCTCTTGGCATGGTAGATCTCAAGAGTCAAAACGCTGGTAATTCAGATGTAAGTTATTTGATGAAAACATTTGTGACAGTTTGTGATAATACAGAAGACAACATAGTGACTGCTAGAGAAATAGTCCCAAATGAACTGTCAAAAGTGTCTTTGTGCTGCCAGTGCTGAATTGCTTTAATGTTGATGACGTAGACTTACTTAATTTACAAACAGAGTTACGAATGGAAAGCTATTATGAATATAATATGATGAGTAGGTAAGGATCTATCTAACACTATTTAACAATTACGTTAAATAGAATTTTATTTAAAACCCAGTCGAAATCTTCCAAAGCCGAGCTATAAAATGTTAGGTAGCTGCTTCCAAATGAAAACGGTCTCGTTCGTTGGTTTAGCAAAGCGAGCAGCGTGCGACATAATGACTGAGTGAGGGAGAAGCGCGCGCCGGCTCTTTGATGTCTCAATTAGTAACGCGACCGGGTAATCGTGGCGAAATTAATTCGCGAGCTAGGGCGCGTCAACACCGGGTGACAGCGAACGGTGACTTTACAGCGCATCCACCTTTATTCTGTAAAGTTTACGAATACGACTGATAATTCTCACTGCCTGTCACTGCACTGCCATGAGAGCTTGCTAAATGCAACATAGATATCCAAATGGTTTATGTTGAAAAACTGTGAGTGGTTCTGGGTATTTCTTCGAAATTGCATTCTTCGCCTGATTCCCGTGGTCGTTTTCATTTCTCAAGATATGGAGCAATATGATAGTGTTAGTCAAATTACAGTACAAATCAAAGGTATTTATTGAATAGGCACTCATTTAAAATGAAGAGATTCAGAGATATTGACATTCAAAAATTACCTGGCATGGGAATCAGATTTGGTGACATGGGAATCAGAAATATGATTTTGTCCGTTCATAATTGAGTTAAAAAATTATAATTAATATAATAAGATTTTAACGTGTTAAAGTTTTTCTTACCAAGCTGCAAGATTTATTTGAGTTCCACCGCGATAAGAAACCCGACGACAGGCGCCGCCAGGTAATTAAAAAATATATCGCAGCAATCTATCTGCAGATACATGTTAAAATTGAGTGATACCCACTCAATCACAGCATACTGAGAAGATACTTCACCAAATCTAAGTGTGATGTGACATCAACCGACGATTATCCCACTATATGTAACAATAAATGACTGTTTATTTATTTACATATAGAAATATATTCAACTAAAATTCCGATATGATATGGATTGGGTAACCGGGACTATGGTCGCCCGCCAGATCTATGCTTAAAACACGGCGCCACAAGGGAGAAACATTGTGTGAGAGGCTGGAGGGTGAAGATGTGTCGCTGGACTTTAAACGACCATCACCCTTGTTTAAAATCCAGCAACAGGTGCCCACTCGCTACTTACATTCCTCATCCACCCTCCGACCACGAAGCTTTCGCGTCTCCACACGGGCCCACCAGTGAAGGCAAGCCCTGTGGACCTTCCCCGAGGAACAGGACCTTCCCCGGGTGGTCTGGGGATTGTAGGATTACTACGTCCTAACAGCTCGCCACAAGCTGTCCTACGTTGATTGACTGCACCCACATAATAATGCAAGTAGGCGGTGGGGTCGTCACGTATTTTTATTGGAAATGAGTTAGCTCTTGTCTCCCGCCTAAGCCGCTGACAGAGACACTTCCCTTAATCGTTCACTTATTTTCTGTGTAAGTACGAGTACTTATGTGGGTACGCAGCTTTTTAAAAAAAGACCGAAAATTAAGTGTCTATGATGACCTACGATATCTATGAAAAGTAGAGTGATTTTTTATTATTGCTTCGAAGATAGAAGAGCGTCAGGACAAATGAAATTTTATTAAGAAGTTATAAAATTAAAATAAATAAGTTTATTGAGTTTAAACTTAGTTTGAATGAGCCCTGTCCCCATAATTTATGTACAAATTATGTTTATTTATGATGTGTTTGCTCTTGTCTTTAGTCTGGGCCCAATCTGAGGGCTAGATAAGGCTAATGCAGAGAGACAACGATAGAGCGAGTTGATTTCTGAAGCAAAATTCAGCTAAAACTGATTCCCGTGGCAAAAAGTCCATGGGAATCAGTGTCACGAGAATCAGAAAAAATAAAAAAAATAATATTAACATATAAGACAGTAAACCTAAAGAGCTTTAAATTAAGTAAAATGTAATCACGTTTGTGATTAAAACTTTAATTTTAAATCAACACATGGGAATCAGTTTGCAGCTAGAACAAATGCACGGGAATCATTTTCTTACCTACGATTTTTGGGTAATGCGGCACGAGCAGCACCTCTACTTCCCATGGCGCGTGGAGCACTACTTAGGAATAGCGCGGGGGGAGAGACCAGGCATAGAGAGCGCCTAGTGACGTTCCACGGGGATCAGTACTAGTAACAGGACATTTTTAAAATGAGTCCAAAACAAATTGTTCTTTAGTCACACGTTTGATTCATTTTTTTCCTATATTATTGTTTATCTGTTTTGTTTTAAGAACAAGTTTGTAAAGATAAATCATACAGTTAAAAAAATAAAGCAGTATTGGATCGAAATTTGGGGCAGGGACACGTCACGGGAATCAGTTTTCAACTGTTTGAAATTTTTTTAAACCCTCTTGTTTTTATATTATACGAAGTTTTTATTATGTCCCAGTTAGAATACCAATTTCACTATCTAAATAAAAATATACCATATCCATGCTAATGAAAAACAAGGGTGTTTTGGTCCCGGACAACGAAAATTTCAGCTCCGAAGAAATACCCTTCTACACTGCAAGGGATCAGAATCCATGTATCACATAGCCAAAATACAATGTAGGTAATCTTGCTTTTAGGCATTTCGCGTTTTAGGTAATCAGTGGTGGTGGCATCCTGCATTTTAGGTACTTCGCTCAAAATGGACTTATTTGTATGTCGTAAGATTTCTGACATTATGTACTGACACTTCCGAAGTTTCGATAGTAAATCGTATAAGTTTGACGAGGAATATGACATAGAGTAAGACAATAAAATTTTTAAACAGTAAACACGATATTGTTGAAACCGAAACTCTTACGAAAAATAGATTGTCAGGTGTGAAACCATAAACAAAAAAAAATACATACCTGTAGTACCTACTGTGTATATTATGAAACTATCTTGAATTGTACTTATTATAGACAAAGCTTGCGCACAAGTGTGTGCACACGCATTTTATACGTCAGCCGGGGGCGACGCGCGTTCGTTTGGCCGACCGCAATATGAGGTCACTTGATAATACCGCAATTACTGAGTATTACCAAGTGTATACAGAGGTTGAATAACTTTATACTTATATGTATACAGGGTATAAGGGATAACTTAGCAAAAACTTAAACCCTTTTGTGTTAAACTGATTTTAATTCGAATTTTCCTTAGAAATAAGTATTATGTAAAAAAAAACATGTTTTCTAATATTTTTTGCTTTAAAATTAATGTATTTATTCGAATACACTTTACTTTGCAATAAAAAAATAATGACAGCCTCGAAAACAGCAAAGAGCAAAGTAGATCGCATTCTGTTAGTAAGGCGGGCGCGGTGTCGCGGTACAATGCGTAGCGCCAAAGTAGGTAAATAATGAAAACTGACGTTTCCGGAAAAAAAGTATTTTTTTGCCGATATAGCTTCCACCTTTGAAGTATCTGCTAAGCTGTCTTATAGATTTTTGAGTTATTGATAACATAAAAATGAGTATTGGACGAAAAAAAATGTATACACCTCCTGATTCTCGGTGGTAGTTGAAATTGACGCAAGACTTTAAATTTTTTTTACTACCAGGAGGACGAATCAACGAATGCATCAATTTGTAAAACTTAATTATACATATAGTTTTGTAATATCAATTTTAAGCATTTTATCTCAGTTTTAAACTTTAAATCAAATGCTCCAAACGTGACTTATAGCTGCAAATGAAACATGCATTATCTCGATTTCAAATAAATTATTCACAAGCGCGACCACTAGCGCCTGGTTTATGGTGTGCCTCCAAGGCAAAGTAAATGCTTTCATAAGTTTTATATATTCAACTGATTTATAAATCGCTTCTCACCTAAGATTGTTCCGTGTTATATCGAGTAGCACGGGTTCCAAACTCGTGATATCAAGATAAAACGACCAGCAGTGTCAAATGATGTGAAATATTCTGGTTCTGAGAAACCTTCGAGAGCGATTTGCGCGTCAGTTCTGTTTAGATAATTGAACCAAATAACTTGCGCCAAACCACGTGTATAACGGCTTTGTAAACGTGGGCGTTAAATAGGGCAATTTCTGTTGTAGGATGATAATGACATAAGAAAGCGGCACCTCGAGTGGGAGCTGAAATTTATCCAGATTAGAGTGGAAAAGTGAATGAAGGGCTGGCAGGTCGGGCTCAGACAGCAACTGGAATACAGCGGAAGACACTCGCGAGAAAAACAACAATCGTTCGCCGTGGACTACAATTTGCGTACTCTGCGTAGTGGCAGTTCCTCCGGCAATTTGTGTCCGTCGCCCTCTCCTGCCGTTACTCCGTAAACGCTACTGGAATATGTAGCCTGTGGTTGCCTTCCAAGTTTAAACGCACAGTCGTCCGGACGAGTGAGATACATGCTAATTATGGGCAATTTTCAAAATCGATCGCCGAGCTTTTGCACTGCTTGTGGCTTCCTGCGTTCGCTCGTTCTCGAGAAAATATAAGTAAACATGCAGGGCTAAAATGTCGACGATTTGCTCGTCATTTACTCGTGGTTAAATATTTACCTATACCACATATATCAATCTCAACTCAAAAAAATAATCATATACATCAGAATTTTGAGTAAAGATTTATTTTGAAATATTTTGTGATCCATTGAATGTGGGAAGGTGCAGAGGTTTTCATCTGCTACCATTTAATAAAGGTATCATCGGTGTATCGAGAATCCATCTGATGAGTGGTTGCGCAAGAACGGGCGTAGTTAGAGCGAATTATCGGGCGATCGATGGCTTCTAGATTGCATCTCAATAATCCTTGTTGGAGATATCGCGCAGATTGCGGCGAGCGTGCGCGCGGCTACTAGCAGCGCCTTCCGGGATTCTCTAATGAAATGCTGGAGCCTTATGGAAACAATTTGAAATACCTTCGCAGTAAATTGCGCTCGTAGCTAGAGGTGAAATACAGTAAAGTTTATTTGTAAGCTCAGACAAGTTGTCTCAGCTGAGAGGGATAGAATAACTCATGTTCTAATAATGGCTCGGTTCGAGTTAAGAAAGGATATTAGGTATGCGGTTTTCAGTGGGTGCTACGAGTGCAGCGGTGACCGTCGGGACGCGGTAATTGATGACGTCGCGGGCAAGCGGTGTCCGCCCATTTTCCGTCAATTTTCGTCACTTGAGTGATGGTAGCGCGTCCCGCCCTGTGTCCCCTTGCACTGCATCCCTCGCCCCGCGGTCTCGTGTGGCACGCGCCGCGCTAAATTTAAATAGAATGAACTTGTAACGGGCGGCTGCAGTCAAGAAATGTGAACAGCGTGAAGCGTTAATCATACATTTGTGACAGTTACAGTCTGGAAGATGTCGTTGTGTAGCTTAAAAAAATGGCCCATTTGACTTTTCTGTTACCCTGTCGTACGTCAAATTTAAATAATTTCTTTTGGTCACACCTTCTTCGACTTATTTTATAATACTTTTTTTTTGAGTTGTATAATTAATTGAGTTAGCATCTTGTTAATTATAATTAAGTTACAAATGTGTGACTTAAGATTTTATAATCAAAATTGTTCTGTTAACGATTCCTTCATCTTAAGTAAATGCGTAATTTAACTTCCTTTTCTACGCAGGTACCTACAGATAAAATTGTCGCCCCAACCTTTGAAAATAAATAGGATTTCCTCCCCTGTGCAAAGTCATCTGTAGACAAAGCTCTACCTAATTTCCCCTGTAACAATAGCCCCTGGGGATATAAATAAGCCGAGACCACTTAATGAACACATAAACTGAAGTGAGGTAGCGAGGCAAGTCGTGTTGTCATGGCAACAGAATGTTTGAGTGAACGATCTCTGGATTGTCAAGGTCCAGTGCCTACGATCGAAGATACCAAAGGTACTGCTTAATTATTGCCAGCACATTTTCACTGTACGTTTTGGCTTTATTCTATACTAATACGGTAGGTGTAGGTTGAGTTATGGTCTTAGGGCAACTTTACGACATCTTAAAGACGATTGAGCATCAAGATTATGTTTGACGGGTTTATAGCCCTGCTGCGGCAAGGGCAACGGACAGAGTAAATATCGTTTGGCTGTTTATTACGTTCACATTGGTTTGTAACACTGAGCCGGTTTATATTATCATTGCGAAATAGGCTCATTTGCAAGCTATTTCCTTTCAGTGCTTGATTTTTCACTTCTATGCAAGTTGGACCTTTTTTAAATTGACTCGTAATTTGATTACCTACCTATATGAACCTATAAACAGGAAAGTGTTTAAACATAAAATATTTACGTGGAAACAATATTTACAGGGGCCAGTAGTGTATTCTTGCTACAATTAGAAGGTAAATTCAAAAAATATGATGTCGTACTGATAATTAAGTGAAAATATAACTTTATCGATGTCCTATAATCTCGTCCACGACTAATTTAAAGATATCTTACCAAAGATAACAAGGATAAGATTTTTAAAATTTGTAGTACACAATTGTTACACAGTCACATCATAAGAGTTAAGATGTACTTTCCTTTAAAGGTTAATTGTATCGTGAATTTATCGGGCAGCTGCCTCTCAATGGAAATAAGTATACTCTTATGTTCTTATCTTAGGTTTTAGTATAGAATGACTTCTAGAGAGTTTTAATGTATTCATGCTCACTACATGGTATGTAACAGAGTAGTGAAGTGAGGCACGGTAGTTTTTGCTTGAAACCCGCTGAATTGAATCAATAAAAGATTCAAGAGCGCCCTGATGAACGCATCATGCGATCAAGCACGTGTTTATTTTTTTTAAAGTTATTATGTTGTCAGATGAAAATCTTAAGTGTGTTTAAGTGTTGCTATTGTCCATAGGAAGATAATTGCCTTAAGTCATTGACTGTTTACCGTTTAGTTGGACACGTGGTCAGCACCGTTATATTACGTGCATGTAATTTTGTTTAAAGCCAACTTTCTGTAATTATGTTTCTCGTTTTTAAGTCATCCAAAAAGTAATGGAACCTGCATAATCTCTTATTTGCGATGACTTTTTTTCTTAGTATTTCTGAGATACCTTCTGGTTATCTTTGTTTTTTCACAATTACATCCGGTGAGTTGAGGTTTACGATTCTTTAACGCCATATCTTCGTTTGTATGTCTATAGGCTCCTCAATTTTATTAATTTAGTCATACATTACAACTGTCGGTATAGTGATATCCACGTTTGCATAATTAACGATCAATATAAAGATTGCGTTATCGCATTATAATAGCCGTTGATAGGCCATTTCGTAAAATATGGCAAGCTCTAGCGGTAATTATGTACTGGCAACAATTGCACGTTGTCAATGAATAATTGAGGGTATCATTACCTCTTTACATAAGTTCATTAAAGAGGATATAGAGCTCGGCAGCTCAGTTTGTCGTCTATGCCGAGCCGTCGCGTGCGCAGTGATTTATTGCGTTTGCGCGCTGTGTAAACACGATTACAGAACACTCTTTTTTATATAGTTTCTCTTGTAGATAGAATACCGAATCAATGAGCGAGTATGAAAAAAATAGGACCTTACTCAGCAGTGCAGAAAATGTTTTTGTATTCTGATATCTTTTCCGTTGCTATCAAGATGTTTTATGCGTTTCTTCATACAGGGTGTAAGGAACAGTTTATTAAAAACTCAAATGGCGTAATCTACCCATAATTATGATCGGCTAGAAGTAATTATTTCTCCCAGGAAACGTCAAGTTATGTTAGTTTTAGTTGTTTACCTACTTTGGCGCTGCATAATGTACCGCGCCTCGCGCTGTCGGATTGCGATGTATGTACTAGCAATGGCTAGTTTTCGTGTCTTACGCTGTTATTATTGTTTTTTTTTTATTGCTAAATGGAGTGTGTTCGAATCAGTCATGAAATTTTAAAGCAAAAGTTATTAAAAAACATGAAATAAAATAAAAAAAACTGAAAATCAATCAGAACTATGGTCTGAATTCAGGGTTTCAATTTTTGCTTGGTTTTCTTTTACATCCTGTATATTTGCTTTTGGTACAAAAATTCCATTATAATTTTTCGGATGGCCTTAGTGGGCTAAGCAGTAGTACTGAGCACAGGTCGTAATATTGTCTTGGTAGCAATGCCTATAAAAATAATAAAACCGGCCAAGTGCGAGTCAGACTCCGAAGGGTTCCAGCGAGTTGGACTCTATAAAAACCATTATCTCTACAAAAGCGGCAAAAAAATCACGTTTGTTGTATGGGAGCCCCCTTAAATGTTTAATTAGTCTACTTTTTAGCGTTTGTTATTATAGCAGAAACCGAATTACATCATCTGTGAAAATTTCAGCTGTCTTACTATCCTGGTTCATGAGATACAGCCTCGGACAGACTTATGTATAAAAACGAGCAGAAAAAAACCGCTTTTTTTGTATGGGAGCCCCCTTAAATATTTATTTTATTCTAGTTTTTAGTATTTGTTGTTATAGGGCACAAAGAAATACCTCATCTGCGAAAATTTCAACTGTCTAGCTATCACGGTTCATGAGATACAGCCTGGTGACAGACGGACGGACGGACGGACAGCGGAGCCTTAGTAATAGGGTCCTGTTTTTTCCCTTTGGGAACGGAACCCTAAAAAAGTAAGTACTTTTCAAGTCTCATAAAAATAAAATAACCAACTATTGTGATGTTGTTGGGAGCAAGACGAGTAAATGAGACACACCGAATCTGGTTTACTACTGCTTTTATTGGTGAATTATATGCATCTTATATCCTTTCTAGTTCCTTTCTAGTTCTTAGTATCTATAAATGGTGTTTCCAATATCCTTAAATGTAGCTTAATAAATTGATTATACAATACAAGGTTGAGGAAAGCTAGGTTACTGATAAAACCTTACATGGAGATAGAGAGTGTCCATACATAGTAATGATGATACGACGGTATTACCTTGATCTACACACTACAGTATCGAAGAGCCGTTTCATGTCAACTCAATCTATATGATAACGGTTACCTACATTAAAATTCCCACCACGGGTTACCACTCAAGGAAGTTGTTTTTATCAAATTTATGAGACAAATCATAAACTGAATATTCATATTAGCAGAGAACATGTTAGTTGTCCGCGAAGCGTGATCGAGGAGGGGCGAGGGGGCGAGGGAAAGTGGGCGTGGCCAATCGATACAGCCGCGATACCTCCGTCCGTGATTTACCTACCGACACACGGCGAATCCAATGCTCTTATCGATAATTAATTTCATAAATACCCATCCGATGTTAATTAACTCCGTGAGAACACAACACACCTCCATCATCGACATTAGTAATACCAAAAAACGAATTAAAACGAGATTCGAATCTTGAATCAGAAATCAGTGACCGCAGATAGAAAAAAAAAGAGGAAACTACCTTCGTATAGATTGTGGTATCAGAAAGTGCCGAAGAAGCGACAAGGGTCACGAAGAGCGGCGTCACGCTGCCTACACACGACGGAAACGCTCAGCTCATGCATTATTCAAAAGCGAAGGCAAATACAAATAAATAGGCACGAAATAAATACAAACAGGCTGAATGGAGCCGCTTGGTGGGCGGGGCCGCGCGACATAAATATCGGGCCGCCGCTGTCATAAGACGGGCGGATATCTGGCGGGCTATTTCGGCCGGTCGCGACTCGGTACCGTACCGATATGTCCTGTACTGAAACACAACTCCAAAGAAGCTTTGCACTTATTTACACTTATTAAGAATATATCATATACTTTAAAGATTATAGTGTAGAGTCTACATTACTAATACATACAATCAGACTGATGAATTCGTATGGCTTCTTAAACATCAAAATAGTTTGTTCATTATAATTTTGTTCACCATGTTAATTCCCGTTCCAGTAGATTGAAACCATAAATAATTATATGCATAACAACGCCGGTCCATCCACCTTCGCTGGCTTAGTGACCTGAATACATAAATAAACTGGCAGACGTTGAATTTGTTGTTAAATAAACATGCTGTATAATAAATCAATTAAAGGCAATGACAAAATTACGACGACGTTTGTAAATGTCAGTTGTGGTCAGTTGCTTGAGGTCTCTACATATTGCGGTCATGTAGCCATCAACCAAACTACGTGCATCGCTTTTTCAATCCTTCGATCAAAATTTTACGCGGCTTCGATATCGAAAGCTGGTTACGACTGTAATTAACATCCCAATCCAAATAAGTAGATATTTAATGGCGATATAAACTTATGAACGGCTTTTTAATGTTTCAAAATTACACTGTAAGAACGTAAATAGTGGAGATGCAAAATATAGAATTATTTAATCAGGCGCACCTGTCTTGAGCTAGTGAACAAGGCAGTAAGTATGCAGTGTTTACGTAAAAGCGCGACAAGGAGTGCGCGGGCGCAGAACGCGTGCACTGCACTCCCGCTTGAAATTACATGCAATTTATTGCTCAAGGGCCACATTAAATTAACATATAATAATTTGCAAACAATTATTTCATCAAAACTATAACGGCTGTCACAAGTATGAATTCAATAGCTCATATCCCTTCATCTTTGAAAACGCATCACGTCCCCACACGTAATTGTCGATCGAACTGAAGCCATTATAAGACCGTTACTAAATAATTTCTGTAATTTACTTATTCTACCAATTATACTAACTCCATTGCACACTGATAATAATCTTTATGAAAATTGATTGAGATAAGAAAAATCATTAATCGTTCTTAATTCTATATTCGCGGCTAAGTAGATGTTTATGAAACATTGGTAAAACTGGGTATTTAATGGCGAAAATAGTTTGAAATAGCCTTGCGGTTCTTTTATGTAGCTTAATGGAATATAATTGGCAGGTAATTTGTGGGATATAAAATTTTAATTGAAACTGGAGCCAATTTCACCGTGTCCGGGGAAGAAGCGCAGTCGTCCACTTGTCCGCTGGTCGTAAATTGCGCGGATCGCCATAAATTGCGCAAAATCGCCAATTACAAGGATAATGTCGGGAGCGCGGGCGCAGGCTCGGCGCTCGCGTGCTTACGACGTGCCAAAATCAACTCAATCTACCCTCTTCTTAGGATCAAATAGGTCACAAGATTATTACGGAGCATCGTTTTACAACAAGTAATCAATCTGTTGTGTACGATACTTGCGATGTTCTAAGTCATGGTTTTTATTCTATAAGTTTCAATGACTAAATAGTGCGTTAGATAAAAAAAAAAAAACTAAGTATCCTATACAATTTTCAATTTCCAACGTTAATCAAATTATTTTGAACGTTTGATTTAAAAATCTGAAACTTTGATTATGAAATATATTAAGATTCAAAGAACGAGAATATTAATTCACTAAGATCGCATGTGAAGATTTCTAGTTCCCAGATTTAAAATGTATGCCTTAGAACTTTAATTTATAAATCTAAAAGTATCATTAAGTAAATTATTAGAATAAAGAACCTGACATCATTATGCTTTTTGCATATTCAGAGTAATAATATATTTGCTTTTAAAACCGTAAAATTATAATGTTCTGATATGTTTATGTAAATTAGGCGAATAAATACATTAATTTTGGCATAAATGTGTCAGGTTGGCTTCGACATAGTTTTGTTGTTTTGTGCACCTACTTACATTAGACATCTTATACCTAAAACGAAAATGGAACGGACAAATTAAAAAATAAATAAATAACAATATCAATTATAACAAGAAGTGTTTTAGTACAAGAAGTGTTTAGTAATAAATATGATACCTGAAAAACTTTTAAATACACAAAAACATACATAAATATAATTTACAGACACAGGTACAATATATACATACACGAACTTTAGCTATATTGAGCTATCCTCCTTCCTTAATCCTTATTGTGAAGGTATAGTCAAGTGTGTGGCGAACTTGTTTAATCACGGTGACAAAGTTAGTTTTTGCCTATAATCAATTTAGCTATAAATAATTATAATTATTTCTTACTTAGACCCAAATTTTGGCTGTGGACAAAGTGTAACATATTGATTACACAAGAATGAAGATGGTTTAACTTTAACTTATAATATTTAGTTACAGTTGCAGAAACGTCCATTAAATGTGAATGCTCTGTAAATATCATACTGTCATTTTCGTTTTTTTTTGACGTAAACAAGGTTAGCAATTTAATTTTTTTATATTTGCTACCTAATGGCGGAATCTTGTTGCTGACTTGTTGTAACTCTAATGTTTGGCTCATTGTAATAATTATTAGCTGTAAAATTTCCTAATCTAAATATATAAAACAAAGTCGTGTTAGTTACACCACTTATAACTTAAGATCGGCTGGACTGATTTTGATCAAATTTGGTATGGAAGTAGCTAATACCCTGGATTAAGACTATTCTATAGCGCCGCGAGCGTAGGAAAATAGGTATTTGGAGAATCATTCTCTGTCGCGACCGCGCTCGGCCCCGCTCGCAAACGTGCGATAGAGACAGTTGCAGCTCGGCTGTGTTTCTAGGTATTTTTTTGTCGAAAATCGCGTTTGGGGGGAAAACGTTTCCCAACCCCTAAACTGTACTAAATATACTACTTTTTGGTATCAATCTTTTCAGCAGAATATAATCTATGCCTCTATTTTTTGTTTTTTCCGAAAATTTACTTTATTTCTGAAATACAATGAATTTAAAATGAATGTTTTTCAAACCCAATAAAGCAAGATTACAGATCCTTATAACTTTTTATCTAAACAAAATTTTCAAAAAAGGAAAACATAGAGGCATAGTTTTTGATAGGGACAACAACATAGTGAAAAATTATCAAAATCGGAGAAGATTTAGGGGTAGCAAAACGTTTTCCCTTTTTGTATGGACATGGGCGCGGTAGTCGATCCTCTTAACACATAGGCTACATAATTTTCCGAAATTCCCACGGAAACGAAGTCCCGGGCGTAAAGCTAGTAAAAAATAAATTCAAACAAACTTTAATGAACGTTTTATATGAAAAGAAGCTATAATTAAAGTTTCTGCAACTGAGCGTATCTAAATAAAAATATGTCTTGGTAATACACGATAAGGCACTCGTAGGTATAAAAAAAGGGAAAACTTTAAGAGGAAATACATGGGAAGTAAGAGATATAAGCAAGCAGATGTGGTGGTGAAATAGATTCTGAGCGTGATGGACTGCATCACTTTGCAGTTGCAGATCGGGTGCGCGCGCGCTGACGGCATAATGAACTGCTCACGAGCGTCCATTACAGGAAACAAGCTTGCGACCCAACGAAAACGGTCTTTTCCATCACACATCACAGTTTGACCGCTCGTAATGATGAAGGTCGATGACCTACTTGACCGCCCTGATCTTAATCCCAGCGTTACCTTAAATACATAATGACGCCAATTTAGTCTTAAAATTTTAGCACGAAAATCTCATCAAGCCCCGAATAATATTGTCCTTTAAAACACGAAGTCCTTTGCGGACGGGATCGCCCGAATAAAAGGCGGTGTTATTATGTTGGTAAAACAAAATTCCCCATAATGGCCTCATTATGTGGCGAAAATTGCTCGAGAGCTTTTTTGTGTGGTAATATAAATGTATTTGTAATAGCTTTTAGAAATATTGCAAAGGAGCAGAGCAGGAGTCGGTCGGTGTCTGATCACCGAAACTTAATTTATTTTGGTCTTAGAAAAAACGTAAAAATAGTCCGCAGCGGCGTGGGAAACGACCCTGTCGCCGGCGGGTTCTATTACGTCATTATTTTCTATATTAGATTGTATATTAAATGGAAGATTAATAGTAAATCGATACGGTTAATGATGCTAACATTAAGGTAACCCAGTCGCCGGGAGGTTAATGCCTGCGACCAAATAATCGATATGGGTAAGGAGGAAACCGGAACGCTTGCGGTTGACAGCCCTAGTGTGGGGTTCACGTTGAATGTATGTTAAACTTAAACTAAACTTATCAGTCACTCAAAAATTTAGCTATTAACTAAATGATCTAAAACTGCGATGAATTAAAGTGTTAATTATGTAAAAAAAAATACGCGAGCATTTGGATATAAACCAATTTAACTTGCTCTGATTTAAATCCTTAAACACAGCTACTGAATGAACAATAAAACAATCAATACATTTTGTATGTTCACATAAAAAGGCCGCGTCAATTGGCACTAATAAAGTCTGTGAATGTTAATGAATCGCCTTTTGGTTGAGATGTGTCATAAAACGAGCCACTGGTTCGGGTGTCATACCCCGCGGGGAGCCGAGGGGAACCTAATTGATTTGTGCCCCAGGCCACAATCAAAACAGATCGTATTTTATAAGATGGATCCTCGTTCGGAGGGAGAGGGTGCGTGGAACTGCATCGAGTTATTTCGGTGTAGTGGATGTAGTTGTGGAATTGAAGCTTAGGTTCGATTCTGGGTTAATATGTTTTCATAAAGAAATAAGAAAAATTGTTTTTTAACTAGGTTTCTACTAGGTTAGTGTTCAATGTATCATGATGTTCATAATATTATAAAACCAAAAACTGTCCGCAAAAAAGATAATGACATCTATATGCCATAGAGTCTATGGCATAGACATTAGTGTCGGTATGTTATGATATTACCTTAAACGTTTTTATCTCTTATCATATTCTTCTCACATTTTAAGAACTGCCTAGAGGTTCCGTCCTGAAGGCACCAATACTCAAAAAAAAAAATTAGCTGAATAGTTATTCTCTATAATGAACCTACTTTATGGTAAAGAAAGTTTTATTACAATTTTTTTTCTAGAAACACATGGCGTTCTGCCTACCCCGACAGGAATTATAGGCGTAAGTGTATGATGGTATGTATGTAGGTATGTAAATCTTTTATTGTACATCAAATGAAAAAAAAAAAATAACATTGACTTCTAAGAAAAAATTCGGTACAAAGTATGGTTGTCACACTGGTACTAAATTCGTAACTTTATAACTACAAATTATATATCACATGAATTAAGTTCCCAATACAGTTTGGCAAGTGAGAGTAAAGCTACCACCCTCCCACCCGCACTGTTGCAAATTCTAATGTGTTCAGTGATCAAACACAAGAAAATCAAATGATCATTTGATAAATAGTCCCCGGGGCCCGGTTCGTCGCGCTCGTAATGCGGTCAATTCGCGCACTCTGATGCACCCCACTTGGTTCATTCCTAACTAGCCCATTGGGTAGCTCTCCTCGAGGAAACTAATGATCTTATGGACTTTGCATCCGCAAATTCAATCTTATATCAGGTTCAACTATTTAAAAGGAGCCTATAAAGTATTATATTCTGACAAATGAGAATATAGCATTCCGCTCATGTCTTCGTCCGTTTAGACAATATATTTTCAGCAGTCGGATGATGAAAGGCAGTCAAAAGTAAAGTAGTTTTTACTTTCCTTGAGCTCAAGCTCATACAAAATTTGATTAAAATCGTACCTACAAAGGTATAAGCGAGAAAGCATAAAAAGGTACGGCATCAAAATCCATTCAGTTAGTTTTCTCCCTATTAGTCATACGTTCTGCTAAAAAAAAATATTGTACAAGAGTTTAAAAAAACCAAAATTAAATCCTAAATCGAAATGGTCAAAACGAAAAGGGTTAACCATCCTTCAAAATCAAAGGTTTAATTGATACTGGCTGATGCTCGCAACTTCGTTCATATAGAGTGAGATCCCAGGGCCGCCAAACCTTACTTATTTTCTCGTAAACCAAATGTGTGGGAAATAGTAGTGCTAGTATGTTCTAGTAACGTATGAATACCAGCTAACAAAGGGCGACGGCCAATTTTTAGTTACTAGGTTCTGAAGGTACTTACAAAAACTACTCACTTGTATTGAAGTCTGGGTGCTACAAAAAAGTTACATCATATAATAAAAATATTTTTAATAATTTTTTTTTATATTATAAGATGGGTTAACTCTTGACCTCAATCTTGACCATAAAGGTCAAAGATGAGGTCGACGACGGAGCGAGTTAACCCAGAAAACGCCTATAAAGGCACTGGTACTCCCACGCACCGACGGAACACAGCAAGCTGTTTGGCGTCGGACTTCGGTAGGAGGGTGGTCGCAAACCAGACGGCCCTTTACAGAGCCTACCACACCGCATGAGACCATAGGACGACACCTCAGATTCAGACAAAAATGAAGTGTCGTTGCCTGGGATGGATCACTAGGAGGCAGGTCTCATTTGTGTTTCCTTAGTCGCCTCTTACGACACCCACGGAAAGAGATGGGGTGGTGTTATTCTTAACCGATCACTACACGGCACAAAACTTACTACCCCTCTCCTCATGAACGCGTAGAGGTATTAAATTGAAATTCATATCAAATACTCAGGTCTATAATACCTTTAAGCAGGTTTGTACGGAACCCTCGGTGCGCGAGTCCAACTCGCACCTGGCCGGTTTTTTTTATTTGAAAAAAATGTAATATTATGTTTTGTAGATTTTTAATAAAATTAAGGTTTTTTTACATTGGATTTGAAAACAAATACACTAAGTGTGCCTTTAAATTGTTTGTTCTTTTGACCATCTCACAAAATTTTGAGAAATTGTATTTCACAATCTTAAGAAAAACAGAAACTTTTTGTATAGAAGAAATCAGTTTTTCTTAAAAATAAATATATGCTAAGAAATATTTTGATTCCCTTGCGAGTGTCGAAAATTGCGGAAATTTGTGGCATAAACGGCTGTATCTTTTGATTACGTTGGCTTAGAAGTTTGATTTTTTTCACAGCTCCAAGAAAACGTAGATTTAATTATTTTATATTAATTCCAGCTTGATACTTCTACGCGTTCCTGAGATAAAATATTATTAACAAAAAATTGACCCGCCTTCAAAAAGGGTGAAATATTTTTTTAAAGCTATGTTCACGAGTAAGTAGTGGTTACGGGTAAAACAGCAAATAGGTGAATTCATAGCATAATATGGTAAATAGAGAGGAATTTTTTTTTTGATGACTATCTTAGTTTTTATTCTGCCGAAAAAAGCTTGTGCGAATACTTATTTCATTAAACTAGGCGCCGACGTCAAAAAAAATTCCTCTCTATTTACCATATTTCGCTATGAATTCACCTATTTACTGTTTTACCCGTAACCACTACTTATTCGTGAACATGGCTTTAAAAAATTATTTCACCCTTTTTGAAGGCGGGTAAATTTTTTGTTAAAAATATTTTATTTTATTATTTTTAAAGGTTATCATTTATCATTCATATAACACCCTCGTAGATTTATCATAAAGCACTAAATCACTCAAGATTAAAGAGCGATATAGTTATCAATTACTTTCACCCCACGGAAAGATATGAGGTGGTGATATTCATAACCAGTCGCAATATGGCAAGAAAGATACGGGGTAGTACAACTTTCAAACCGATCGCTAGATGGCATGAAAGATATGGGGTGGTTGGTGATATTATCAACCGACTACCAGACGGCAGGGAAGATGTGTGGTGGTAATATACGCTACCGGTCACTAAACGGACACAAAGGAGCCCCAAAAAACAACTTAAAAGTCTCAGGGAACAACTCCGTTTTTGCTTCGTTTACATTGATGACCTATTATCATTCACATATATGACCGTAAATTTCAGTTTATTTTTTATTTTTGATCTAAACTACTCAAGCGATTTCTATAAAAAATTTATGGGACCAATCTGGAAGTAGATGCTTCCGAACTAAAAAAAAAATTGAAATCGGTCTACAAATGACGGAGTTTAGAGGTAACAAACATAAAAAGAATAAGAAATAAAATTCACCCGAATTGAGAACCTCCTCCTTTTTTTGAAGTCGGTTAAAAAAGGGTCTTGACAGACAGACGGACGGACAACAAAGTGATCCTATAAGGGTTCCGTTTTTTCCTTTTCAGGTACGGAACCCTAAAAATAAAATATTTGACAAACTATAAATAACATTTTAATACTTACTAATGGAGTCTAAATGGTTCAGACTAAGTGAGAATAAACCAATCCATTACACCCTAAACACCCTGTATATAAAAGCACCCCGCTACTCCGTACCCAAAGTACCAAACTCGATGAGAATGGGTCGTCATGGGAAATCGTAGCCGCTTAATTTAGTTACGCTCACTTTTAATACTTTAATCTCAACACTTGATTTGTTATCTTGTTTGCTCTTTTAATAAAGCAGTTTTTTTTTCGTGTCTAGCTATAAAAAAATAGATTTATTCTCTAAAAACCTGTTTATATTCAAAGTAATTCGAAGAGTATGGTTTTTAATGTATTAACATATCTTTGTTATGATATATCTTTGTCGATTTTCAATTAACAGTTTGTGCTTTCAAGTTGGTTTCATTTAAAGTATCAAAATTGATTCAGTTTTTTATTTTTATTTAACAGAATCAGTAATTATTGCAATTATCTTATCGCCACAGCTGAAGTTGACTAAGTATTTGGTTTTGTTCAAGGGTAGTTTACAACTTAAACTTCCTAGTTAAAGAAATTTATTCGAAAAATCAGTAGTCAACATTCAACCTACAATGCAAATTATACATTGAAATAGTGCAAACTCTACAAAATATATTGTATAAAATTAGAATTCTACTAGTTTTGTGGTGTCGTGCATGTTTATTGGAATCGGGATTTTTTCACCAGTCTGCAGTACAGTCGTCGGGAGATTTATGGAGCGGCTCCCTCCTGTCGCAACGAATCAGCCGATGTGATTCATGTATGTTGTTCTTTTATATTTAAATACATACAATTTGTATATTTCGCACAAATTCATTTTAAAGTTTTAAAAAAGGTGAAATATCTTTGTATTCTTTTAGAAAAAGTTTTTGAAAAGCAAGATATATTTCCATACAACTCGTATTCCAATCCTAAAATCATGAATATGTCTCGTCTTATAGTTTAAGGTTAGTCACTCAGGAAATTATAAGGGTACACTGTAATTATTTACCGTCAGCAAACTATTGCAGCTTATCACTTATATCAGTACTGAAACTAATTGTTTATATGTCTACCTAAAGTAAATTTATATCGATTGGCGAATAATAAGTACTTACAACAGCTAGGACCTATTTATATCTGAATTCCTTGCATACACGCAATGACAGAAATAGCATTAATCAAACAGTTGTACAAAGTAGAGCAAGTTTGCAGACAATTAATTATATCCAATTGGTTTGAGTGATCTGCCTGCTCAATCTGATGCATGTCGTGCTGCGCCAATGTTTGCGTCAACGCATTCTTGTATCACTTTTGCCTGAAGGCTACCTATGGTGCTTCTATTTTCATTGTCTCTGGGAAAAACTGGTCTTTCAAAGTACGTAATTTCATAGTTTAATTATTGTAGACGAAAAATCGAATAAGTAACAGACATAAAAGTTAAAGCGGAACAACAATAAAGTACGCGTACACGAATATCCATATCCATCCATAGGACATCAAGTCTGTGCCTCTGTGGATGCAAAATTAACTGTTAAATAAAAAATAAAAATAAAATAATATGCATAGTTCTGAATTTTTTTTTAGGCGATAAATCTAATCATTCATAGGTATATAAGTTTGTATTCGTGTGCATTCAGAAAATCAATGATTGCAGAAACACGACAAAAAAATATAAAGCATTGCACATGCCGACAGTACAGTAAGCTACAAATGTTTATGAGCTCTTATATGTTTTTTTCTGTTTTGTGCCAGTTACAGTTGTTTTTAATCCTTCCTTTTGGTGTGGGTTTGCTTATTCGGTTTGGTCACTATAGTCAAAAATAACTGACCGAGATATTTCAATTAGTCTTGCGTACAACCAGCATCCTAAGTCGGATAAAAATAAATAAAATTAAAATAAAGATATCTAAGTTCACTCTAATTTCAGTATGATCATCTGTGAACAAGGAACTTGACTGGATAGTAGGGCGGCAATTCCACTAACCAATGGCGTATTATAAATCCCTACTTCCCTACTTTAATATTATAAATGCGAAAGTAACTCTGTCTGTCTGTCACGCTTTCACGGCTAAACTACTGAACCGATTTTGATGAAATTTGGTACAGAGCTAGATTAGACCTTGAAAAAGGACATAGAATACATTTTATCTCACAGCTGGGTACGATATAACCTAAAGTCCACGCAGGCGGAAAGCTAGTATGTATTATAATTTTGATTTTGTTACATTTCACAATGCTGTGACAAGTTAACGTAACATATGGAAATACAGGTGGGCTATGACTATAGGTATGTTGAGAGCATACGTTCAGCCACGGAATGCAAGTGAGCGTCGTCGCCCACGCGTGCGCTTGCGCATTGTATGCAGATCGCAGGTCGCAGGTCGCGCGAGCTCCTCCCAAGCTGGCTTTATACTGAACGAGTGTTTTTTTAATATCTCTTCTATTGGTCAAGCTACAGTCATAAAAATAATATTCAAGGGTGAATTCAATAGTAAGATTTGAATAGATATCATATTTATGAGCAAGTAAGAAATTGACGCCAAATTACGAGCAAACGAATTCCTCATGTGCATATTCATTCAAGTACCTACTTATTAAGTAAAATGTTGTACGTCTGACGCCTCAGTAACCACATGGTAAGTCAACACTCATTGTCTTTGTAAAACCAGGCTAAGAAAAGCTTAAAAATGTGTAGGTTTATAATGTAAAATCAGTTGTACACATGGTGTAGGTACAAAAGACATCAACGCGTGCTGCAGTATAAATGTTACCAAAATAATTTATTTACCATGAAGAAAATTCAAAAAACATTTAGCAACGATGTAATTATAGAACATCCCCAAGTGCATGTTGTAGATGTTTACAAGAAATGGCAAAACTCGTGTTTTGACTAGGCGGTCCTTACACATGCCCCGCGGCAGTATGGTGTGAATGGCGGCGTTCTGCCTAGTCATGACGGGAATTCCATTGTGTCTCGAAATCACGAAACACGACAACGACACGACGGTGTGACTCGACACGAGCCTAATTGTGAATGAATGGGGGTCAAACTAACATTCGCTTCAATACTACAAATGCCTATGTTATTGAATATCATCGTTTAGACATGACAAGGAACACCTGTTAATTCATCTTACATTCTATTAAGCGAACCATGGGTAGTTATGCCAAGAAAATGACAAATTTCATAAAGCTATTATCTAAGTAACAGTAATTTAAGAAAGCTTGGCAATTTTAGTCGATCTCTCTACAGCTAAAGTTCGCGCGTCGTACATAATCCTCAAGAAATATTAACTTGATATTTGCTGAATTTTGTTCTATCTTTAATTGTTGAATAATAAAATAGTTTGTACAGAGGCCATTTATTATGACGCCCATATCGGAGGTGATTTTTCTAATAGTATTTATTTTTAGGCATAGATATCCATTCCGCCGTGCAGCTTCTACCTAAGTTTGTGATTACAATTAAGAGATCTGATACTGATAAAGTTACACAATATCACCAAAAGATTTCCTACCGGACTGACACGGACGCGTGACATAATTTTGTCATGTCGTTGTTGTCCTGCGTATTCTGTCCTGACGCTATGCAATAGAACGAGAGGACTGAGACAAAAATATTTCACGCGTCTATGTTAGCTATGCTGATCATGATAGAGTCTGATTAGAAAGTGTACTTGCAGTCATTCTGCTATTAATATTGCAGCCTCAACGTATTGAGTAAATAATCTCTACATTTTACCTTATCATGCAGCAGGTTTATATGTCCAACAGAATAAAGTAAATAGCTATTACAACAAAAGAACACCTGCTTCTGACATGAAAATTGGTGTCATAAGTGTCGTATACCTTTGAGACGTAATAAAATAATGTAATTATCATATTATCAGGTCTATGATCGTTTGAGCCCCAACAAAAATTATTTAAATAGGAAACTCAATTACGAGTGCAGTGCGATGCGAGCTACGATAGCGCCCACATGTAATTATCTTCGTAACTTTTTCTCGACGCTTCGTCTACTTTTCAAGTTTTCGAGCTTTTAACGACAACTTTCGAATAGGGGAGCTTTGTTATTAACAATGATAGCTGTAAAATTTATGATGATTTTAGTAAATTCCCACAAGGTTGCCTGAAATTTTTAACACTTGATCACTTGTCGATCCATTGATGTAACAGCAAATTGTAAGAACATTAAAATATTACTGTGCATTCTTTGTTCTTATACTTGACCTATAGGACTGGACTTATTCTGAAAAATTGATCTCTCCATCAAGCCGCAAATCTTTAAAGTAAAAAACGATCGAAAGCTTAGCGACTTGAGCGGTGAGCAGTAAGCTTATCCTCAATAAGCTCAGATAGAACAATACGCCGCGGACGGTCAGGACGTCCAGAAATTTACTGTCCATAATTACAGGGTAGGCCCAGTTAATTGCACCGTCGGCCCTCGTCCCGTCTGCCCGCCGCTTTTTTCCACTAAATAAAAATTGACTAATATTCATAATAAATAATGAACTCTCGGCTCTCAGGATTACGTGTATAGATTTTGGCCGATTAATACCCATGTTAATCGAACAATCGCGACCGTTTGGGTTATAAAATTTGACCACGACGCGATGTAATGTTGAAATTGAATTGTAATAGATTTTCTTAAGGTTAGTTTGTGTTTAAGTTATACGATGTACAGTTTAAATACTAGAGGGTATGATCTTGTATCTTTCTATATGGTAATTAAGTATATATACATACCTAGTTATAATTTTTGGGCCAATCATAAAAATTAATGATGAAGTTTAGTTTAGATGTAGGTGTTTAGATGATGTAGAGATCTATCTCTAAGATCACTTATTGCACTTACCTACTTAATAAGAAATAACTGGCCAAAAAGAGAAAGTTTGAGTTACAAAATGCGACCTTCTAAAATAATTCTGCACCCACAGACTCAAATTTTGGATGCGGCAGGAATGCATTTTTAGAAAATATATCATAATTTAGGGCACGAAGCAAAAACGCGGGCACTTCGTTGCATGTTGCCTGTAGCTGCTCGAGGCTCTCCTTATAATTGCAGGGTTTCACCCAAAAGCCCTCAATTATAAAATAATAGCAGATGTGGATCATAGTAATAACAATTATTATCACGCTCGCTCGCTGTCATTATTGTTGAAATATGGTTAATCTCGCCGTTGTATGCAAACTTCGAGATTTGCGGCTGCGATCAATCTGTCTGGGCTCAGCGCCGCACCGTCTCACCTTTACTTACACTTTTACGAGAAATTTGCGTTTTAACTTTAGTTTTGATTTATTTATTCAATATCACTGGCAATAATATTTATCAATGAGCAATGATAATTTATTTGGTTTATTAGTAAACCAATGTAGGTAAGTGTACTTTTATTCTTCCTGACTAACTGTATTACACCTAAAAAAATAATCAACATGCGAAAGCTTTAATTGGGAGCAACGCGTAATCTTCGAATCTTGTCAAATTGTAGGTTGCAGTTATCAGAAATAGACGTGTTGAGTGCCTTTTCATTATTAATATACACTATTCCATAATACAAGGCTTACCTACTATAATTATATGTTGAAATCGCGGCACATTTGATGGCACGTAATAATGTTAACTTGTAATGCGCCGATTATTCAAATTCTCAAACAAGTAGACTGACCCGCCTCTTTGCAGTCGCAATCTTAATAAAGACTTCCTAGATGCACTTCAAATGTATTTTATTTTTATAAAATATCGTTTGGTACATGTAAGTTTAATTAAAGATAGCGTTTAATTAAAGTTAATCGCTGAACAGTTGAACCGAGATGAGGTTTGAATCCTCTGAATGAGTTTCGTTTAAATATTGCTGCTGTTGGCTTGGCTAGTAATAGCATTCTAAATTGTTTCTTTAAGTTATCATTTTGATATTGTTTTGTGTCAGTGTTTGTAATGGAGTCTAGACTAGACGAGCGCGCTGGGAGGAGCGGTACGCGTCCGGGATCTCGATCGCGGTCTATTCTCCCGTCATTACATCGGCAGCCTGGCCGATTAATCATTGCTGCTCTACCGGATAATTCGGCGGTTGATTTAGTGAAAAGCAACATGTTATTACGGGATAAATCTCTATCTAGAAAAGCTAAGAAGGCCTAAGCGCGCCTCTGATTTATGGAGCCTCCGGCCATCGCCGAGTTGCGTTTGATTTGTGAATCCCGGAGAACTTTGTGTTTTCATCTTTAGTTGAATTTTAATGAATGGCTTTAAAATTATACAGGTTAGTGTGTAATTATACTTTGTGGCATCATTGATTATTGCTTTTAGAATAGCGCGTATTTAATTTATATGGGTTTAATACAACTGGAATGTAAGAATAATTTGTTACTGTGGAACATCTTAGATTGGTTTTGTTTTTATCAGTATATATTTATGGGTTCACAGTGATTGTCTAATTTGATTCTTGAGCATTACACGCAAGTTGGCCGCATGCCATATATCCGCCGGCCGGCGACTTACCCTTTGGTATCGCCGTGGTCGTAATGCTCGCGCGCAGATAATATCTTGATTTATTGCTGCTATCGACCGACCCTCCTCCCCCATCACCGCCGCGCCCCCTGAACCCACCTGATTTACCTGTACCTATAACGCACTACCTACTTTTCCTTACTTAATACATTATTTCCTAAAGATTCTCCAATGTGTTAGATGCCTGCGCCGCCGATGCATTTTATGGTAGGCTATAATGTTTAATAATTAATAAATCTATCGGTGGGTCATCTCGGGCATTTAGAGGCGTAGTCCGTTGTGGGAAATTAATGAAGTCTTCCGCGGAGTTTCGCGGTTTAATAGCTGCTATTAATTTTATCTCTAGCACGGCGCATGGCCGCGACGCGACGCTGCCGCTGCGCTGCACTTGCGATCGTGCTATCTGTAGGTACTTATATATATTCCGATAATTATTTAAAATCTATTTTCAAATATAGTTTAAGTAATTGTAAAATGTTTGCTACTTGTTGCTTCTCGATGGATTCCATGTTAAATTTATTAAAACACATGAACGTTTTAGAAATATTTCTGTTAAAACTAGTTTTAATGCCATGGTTTTAATATATTTTTTTTTAATTACAACGTTACAGTAATGTTTTTACTTAAAATTACTAAAAGAAATATCTTGCGGTTTAGTCTTACTTGGTCCGCCCCGAGATCTTCCAGATGCAAGTCTACCCATTACGCTATAGCCGCGTTTTTAAATAGTAATGTAATTTTTTTAAACACTATTGTGTCGAAAAATCTTTATCATTTGTTAACTGTCGCGGTTATTTATCTATATTGGAAGAATTAATCTTGAATATTTAATCGTACATTTCCCTTTATAAACTGAGTTCTTATATGGTAATGGATCATTTGTCAGTGTCTCAAGATACGACGAGAGTCCTTTTTAGTAATTTCACGCTGTATTTATAATATTAGGCGGAGAAATTTCACTGACTTGTATGGTGTTTAGCTTGACTGTCGAAAAATATATTTGACGTCGGCGTTTCACTTTCTGAACCATGTGACGATGGCACAGTCAGTGAACAGATTTAAGAGCCATTGAAGGCTGGGTGCGGAGTAAGTATTCAATAAAATATTTTCAGACATAAAGTGTAGCTGGGCGCAACGAGCGGCGTCCATCACAAAAACTGCAAGTAGAAGCTTCGACAAGCTCACAAAAGCTCGTAAAAGCTCTCGACTATTATGTAGTTATTGTTACAGGATGGAAACACCATTATTACACGGGTTGGCTGGTTTATTTTGTTGTTTGGCACGTCGCTCGGTGCTGGCTGTCAGAAGCAGCGCCTCGCGAGCCTCGCGCCTCGCTTCATGCCTCGCGCCTCCACTACACCATGCACGTCATGCATGCGCTTTACCTGTGGAAAATTATATATTACACAAAATGAATTTACAAGAGCAACAACGCTCCATGCAGTTTGTATACTGTACGGATAAAAAATTCCACATTACTGAGAACTTAATATCACAGACTGACATTTTATTCAAAAATTCCTCAAGTGTTCCAATTCACGTGTCAATGATCTTAACAAGAGTATAACAAAATACTTGAATATTTCATAACAATTCGCCCTTTCTGGTTAATCCTATTATGCTGTAAACACTTCGACAGCTGAATATTCTTCAAGTGAACATCTCTGGATCGCAACACTAGTTTGTGTCAAATTTATTCCCAACTCTATATATGGATTTAAAAAATAAAGCAATAGGAGTGACTTTTAATTTTACGATTTTTTTTTATTCAGTGTCTGAATTTATAAAGTACCTAATATTGATTAATTTATGATATCTTTAATTGTAATTTTAATCCAAATTCCACTGAGACTCTTAAAAATTTCTGAAAAAGAGAAACGAAATTTATGCCTATACTGTAAAATTCGGCATCAAAATTATGGTTGTCATTTTTGCCTCCGCTTACTTTTCCTAACGCCCGACAATCGTTCCTTTAGAGCACGTTAGCTGTGACATAAGAGACGTCAGTTAGCATAAGTATGACAATGTAAAATTCAAAATTTTGACTCAACCCGCTGGTCATAGAGTTCGAGAATACATTTTATTTACTTTAAGTAGGTACTACAAAATATTATTTTCGGTTTTAGGTGATGTAATTTAATAGCCTTCTACTACACAAAAGACAATGGTTCTTGAGGAAATTATTGAATGTATTTAATAAGTCACAAAACATATTCTAAATCGGAAACATCCTCGTATTCGAGATAAAATTAAAAGCATGTTAAGTCACAGGTTCCGGCTGTTGTCGTTCAAAAATTGACTATAGTCGTTCAAACCAAGGAAGAGGACATTTGTCGATTTGAAAACTGACACCAGGGTTAGGCAAATTCACCACACATTTGACTAAGACCATTGGTTTGGACGCAACAGATAGAATGCTATCGATATTGCAATATTTTGTTAGCTCTGCAAAATATTTAACAAGTTACTTACTCCTCGAATAAATTCACAACTCTATGTAACTATCCATGAAGTAACAGCGGAAACATTCAAATGGGTGCCTTTATTCCGGGATTACGAGGGATTTTGCATAGGAAGCTGTCGTCAAATGTCCCTCCATTGAATTTCAAGCCATGAATGGAGCTAAGCTACCATTGTGAGCTCCGCGGCCATAAGACTCACACGTGTTCGCAATGCATTTACAACAATATTTTGAGTACTGATTTATAGATTAAGTATCAATAGTTTGGTGAGAACTTGCGATTTATGTAATAAAACTGATTGTATCCATTTAAGCTGCAAAGAGACAGAAATAGAAAGAAAAGTAATCAGTATTTTTAACACAAAATTATAGGGACAGATATTAAGGTTTCAAGCAAAACCATTACAACTACAATTTATGCCTCTGAATTATAGGACGAAACCTTCACGAAAATTTTAAAAAATATAGAGAGAGAATCAAGTAATCATGAGAGATCAAGTATCGATTTATTTAAGTAATTATCACTTTTAGTAACTAAGTCTTCTTCTTATCGTGTAGGTATAGTCAAGTATGTGGTGAACTTGGCTAACCCTGGTGTCAGAGTTTACAAACCGCACAATGGCCTCTGACTTGGTTTTAACGACTGTAGTCAATCGGCAAAAGCCGAGACCGACAGCTCAACGTACCCTCCGAAGCACGAAAACGCTCGTGGTAAATTGCCTCACTAATCGGTTGAAATCAGCGAGAGCCACTGAGCTACGAGTGCTTCAAGTATCTAAGTAATTAATTTTATGCAATTATCGTTTTCTAATCCGGGTAACAGGTAGGCTAACAATTCTATTTTTTTTTCTTTTTGAAATAAAATAATTACCAAAGCATAGAAATGAAACTTTTGAGATTTAATTTCAACCTGGCTACGAAAATGCTAATAAATTAACCAATTTATAAATAAATAACCACTTTTGAAGTCGGTGAGCGAAATTGGTAAAAAATGATTCACTAGTTTTTTTTATTTAATTTAAAGATTTGCCAACGTTTACATCGCTAATACAGTAAACATACAATCTTCGAACTAAAAACTAAACGAGTACACAATTAAAGGCAAATACCACATTCGATATTAAGAACACGTTTGTGTGTTACAATAATAATAGTACATTATTTTACAAAATTAACAAAAGTTTTAAATGTTTCTAAGCTGCTGCATGACTTTCTTACGAAATTGTGACAAAGAGTCCTCAAAGAAATCAATTGCTTGGTGGTACTTATTTGCTAGGTTACTAAGACGCGGAATAGGAGAGTTGACGCCAAGGACAGTCCTTCTAAAAGGAGCACTGAAAGGAGCGACGCTGGATCTGGGGAAATTGACTGGTATCCTAAAGTTAATTTGGCTGAGAAGTTGGGGACAGTCTATTTCATTACAAAGCAGTTTGTATAAAAATATTAGATCCAATAGTTGTCTACGCGCTGCGAGTGCTACTATGTTGAATCTATTTAGTATTTTCTCGTAAGAGATTTTTTGCCCGACAGTCCAACTGAAAAGGAGAGGTGCCATAAAAAACGTTTCTGAATGCGCTTGAGTCTCAGAGAATGCACTGCGTAGTGTGGTCTCCAAACAACGCTACAATATTCTAAAATACTTCTAACGTAGCTGTTGTATAAAAGGATCTTTGTCTTGGTTGAACGGAACACTTTACTATTCCGCATAACGAAACCCAACATTCTGTTGTTTTCAATTAAAAGACGATAGCAGCATCAAAAAATCTCCAATTTTTAATACAAAATACTCAATTACTCAAACTAAAGGTGCAGTTAGTTTGAGTAATTGCAACCAGTGCAAATGCAACCAGTCGACCGTTATTCCAGTGTGCTGAACGGAAGTTGGTGTAAGATTGCAACCGGATCGCTCACCCCTTGCCGAGTATTCATACCCTGAGTGCTATAACTCAGCACTTAAGGGGAAATTCGAAGTACATTTTATCATTTTGTAAAAAAAACTTAGTTTCAATTAAATTTTCAGGGTAACATACTACACTAAAATAAATGTAAATTCTAAGCAGTGTACAGTGACTTTTCTTTTCAACTTTGTTTATCCCTTCTTGATGTCAAAACTAACAGAATGTTGTAAGTAAGGGCCTTAGTGGTAAAATAAGCTTACTTTCATATTAAGAAATCACCGCACATTAAAATTTCCACTCCATATTTATTTGTAAATATTTTTTAATGTTTTCCAATATTAAACGCCTAGTTTACAATATTAAACACGATTTTACTTCTTTTTTATTTTTTTATTTTTCTCATGGCGTATGAACAAACCCATTGTACAAACATTTCTACTGGAATAGCAGTTTATTTTTCTTATAATGTGAATTTGATGAAAACTTTAATACGTGTTAAAATAAATAAGTTACAAATGAACTAAAAGCCAAAAATATGAAAGGAAAGCCAGCCCAAAACATTGTTAACAAACGTCCCTAGTAATTACAATGTATGTAATGTAATAAAAAACAGCGTGACCTATTTCCTACAATAACTGAATGGAACGAAATGTTTTGGTCGCTTTGTGCTTGAAATTGGAGCCGATAGGGCGGCAGGGCGGGGCGAGGGCGGCTCCAACAGATGCGCACGCGACTCTATTGTACGTATGCAAGATTTAGTTAGCAGCGTGTGCTAAATTAATATACAAATTGATTAAAAATTTAAGCCACGAAGAAAAATAGTCAATGAAACATTGGTAAAAGGTAACTACCTAAGTCGGACCATGTCAGAGTCCCAACTTAGGCTTTATGATTTTATAAAGTTTGTAAATAAGTACATCTTCAAAAGACCTTTTAGATTCACAAGCAGCAAATGCTATTAGCAAGTTCGTGAAGACTGCTCATTACACAATAGTAGAAAATAACAGAAACTAAGAGTAGTGTGTTATGAACAAATCTGCAACTAAGTTGATTTGGGGTCCGAATGGATATATAGAGTCTTATACATAGCAGCAATTAATTGATCTAGAAGATCCTGATGCCCTATTAAGAATCTGTACTGTTTCTCTCCGTGTACTGTATGCGCGGACGCAGCGTGCGCACTGAGATTACAATGATTACGCGCACGCGCCTCGCCCCGCGCGCCTAATCACTATCATTTGCGCATGTTATTCTATATTCCGCACAAAACGCGCTATCGTGACATCTACGCATTGTCGCGAGTGACGAATAACGGTGCCTTTACCCTAAATGGCTTTTACTATTCCTTACCTTCATTATTTATATGCTTTACAGAGAAATGAGTTAACAATGAAGCTCTGGTTGAGCTTGATTTTTTTAAAAAAAATTTGCTTTCTATTTTTTTCTTTTTTTAAATATAGCAACAGACTGAGGAAATCAAAAGAAACATCTGTTGCAGTATCACGTCAGATTTCGCGTGATATCAATAGTATAAGGAAAGTGTATCCTGTCATATGAGCCGTATCCGCCTCCGCTCGTCCATAAAAAATGGACCAATTTTTATAATAGTCGCAGGGGTAACGATCCCGATTCTTTATTACCAACCGGAAACATTTATTACCTTTCGGGAAAAAATACTTATTACAACTGAATACTGAGGGGCACGCAGCTGATCTGGTGTTAAATATCATTAGTGATTATAGCACTCGTTTTGCAGAGATTTCAAGGTTTATCTGGTCAATTTTATACTGACAACCTAATGCGTTGTAATAGTATACATAAACTTTTAATGGACTTACTATTAAGAAGTATAATTACCATTTTATGAATGTCCTTATCATACTGTTCTACTTTTGATAATTTCAGTAACCGTTTAATAGTTTCTGGTATTATTGTTATTACGAGGCTTAAAATGGGTTTGATTACGATAAAAAGTGCGTAGTTTTATATGAGTTTCGCGTGTGACGTAAGTGCCCGCCCAGCCGCCCTGCGTCGCGCCGCCCCGCAGTAAACAAACAAGCGTCGGAGCGAGACGGATGATGTTAGAAGGAGATGCCGCACGCGCCTCGGTTCACTCTCAACCCTACAATTAGTAGGCGAGATTCGTTCGCCGCATCGATTCGTTACAAGATAATTGCTCCGAAGAATTTTCTCTGACATGAAAATTTTGTCGCGCGAGTGTGAAATCGGAACCGTGTGTTGAGTGAGGTTCCTCATATTGACAGCTGATGGGAAGACATGAACTGCGCGTATTACCAACAGCACGGGGGTCCGTACCCCGCGCCTCATAATGTCAACAATAACTACTTCAACGAGGTAACTTTACTTCAATCTGTTTAAATTTCGTATTTTTCCCGGCCAAAGTTTTTATGCTATACATTTTTTACCAATTTATTTTTGTGTTTGAATTTGAATGGTTTTTCGTTTTTCTTTTTATATTAGACTAAATGAAAAAATATGTCAATGCATACGTAAGTAACTACAGTGCTTAATTGTTACTAGGTGTAAAAAAAAACATAAGATATAATAGAAAAATTATTAGGATACTTTTATATTTGTTTAAATATTTGGCCCAGTTCATAGTACAAGGAAGTTTCAGTAGCATCAGATCATAGTACAAGGAATTACAATATTATTGAAAAAAAATCAGCTGGCCATTTTGTTTTAAGTAAAATTCAGTTAATTTGATTTTACTTAAAAAGAGCTCATTATAAATGCTGATGAAAATAGAATAGGTATCTAATTACCTACCATTAGTAGCGACCAACGACCCTATTCGAAAAACGCACTAAAAAAATCTAAATTAGTGTTCTCCTAACAAAATGTCTTAAGATATTTGCGCGCTCACGGAGCGTGACAAACAAAAGGCGTCCACGAAAATGAGGCAACAAAGGCAAAGGTACAAAGGAAGAATGAGAATAAAAATATTTAATTGGCGTGATTACGAGTGTGATTATAGCACAAACACCTCCCGTCGTCAGTGCCGTGCGAGCCCGCCTTTCTTGCATTGTTGTCGATTTCTTACAATAATTCCACTCGCTTGTTCAATTGAAAGCTATTCTACACGCTAATTTCGATTTCCAATTTTTTGGTACGAATACGAAAGTGAAACTTAGTTGTTTATGGATTTGGGGGTCTTTAATATCAAAGAGCAGTTATGATACTAACGGCAATTTTTTTTTAGGCTATGATTTGTCCTCTTTTAAGATGTCATTGGTCATTAAAAAACTATCAGTAAGTAAACATCATAGTAATTTGGTCGTGTTGTTATATTTTTTATATCATATCGATGCAAAAATGCTGTCTGTTAGATTCAATAGAAAGTTATGTTTTAAAAAAGTAGTCTGTTTATTAAATCACACTTTTTATTTAAAGTCAGGTGTAATTGCTCATAAAGAATGCCTAACATTTAAAAGTAAAATCAACTCATAACTCAAGCAATTATAAGAAAGAAATAAAAAGTTTTTATTTTGTGATGTTACGAAATGAAAAGTAGATATGGCGTATCTTTACTGCCATCAACTCACTGTGTACATTTCCGGTTGTGTTTCAAATGTCAACTTTGTTGCCAAATGTCATGTCGCTGTGTGGCTACGCGAAGCAGTAATTGAAAACTAGATCGCTATCTCGGGGAATCCTCGATGACAGGACTCTTTAAAATTGTAATTAGTTACAACGCGATGTAGCCACACTAATATGATCTTTTTATAACGTGTTACTCGCTAAAATTACATCTAAACATGAAACTGGAAGTGATTGAGGTGACAGAAACATTGTGTAACAAATTACAGAATACACAACACACGGTAATTTTAAACTATGGAAAATTATAATGTTTTTCATGTTTTAATAAAACAAGGGTCATTTTGTACGGAATCCTAATTTATAATATTCTTAGTATTAGGATTTTTATTTTTAAACATTTTGGTAAGTTTGTAACTTTCGAAATTTTGTTAAGGTCTGAAGAAATGTAGTTACAAATTCAGTGAATCCGATTGATCTATTTAGTACCTCTTGCTCAAATACTTAAAGCATAAGTAAGTACTTAAGATCTTCCTGATTTAGACTTATTTATACTGATGGTTTTTTCTCTTCAAGCATGTTTTGAGATTCCGGCATCCTGTAGCCACATTACGCCGCGCAGGTAACATCTCTAGGGCCGCTGAGCAAAACAAATCTCTTTCAAGCACTAGATAGGGCACGAAAATGTCTGATTTTGATACTCCAAAGACAAATAAACTATAGATACAAATGAAAACACTAACAAAGCAGTTCAAAGTAACTCACTATCGAATATATAATTATTATAATGCAGAGCTAAAATATGTTTCGACTCGAATTGCGCTGGTCATCGTAATTAAATACAATCCTTTTAAACGGCTTAGAAAGCAGTGGCGGTTGCATAAGGGTAATTACACTATATTAGAAGTGCTATCACAGAACTATTATCTTGTATTTGTATGTCTACTTGAAGGTATTATTCATTGGTAAAACATTTTCATAGATTCACTAACATTTTCACAGATTTAATAGAACGCTACCAACTGAACTTTTTTATTGCCTTCAAATAGAAAATGGAGAGTGTTTTAACTTCAGTGGCATTAGGCGGCTAGGTTGTGGATCGGGGTGGTAAGCGGGGTGCGGGGGCCCGTTGGGTCTCGCAATTACCGGGGCCATAATTACAGGGCCTCGCCGCGCGGCGCCGAAACCAGCCCGTTGCGTCCGGACGAATCTCCTTCCATAATTAAAAACGCTCCAAATTTAATTCGCTCACACACGGCCCCGACTTATGATATTAACTTTTTACAGACTTTCTAATTAGTTTTTTACCAACCCAAACGATGGGAAAATATCAGAGCACTGAACGATCTAATGGTTTTTCTGTGAATAATAGTAAATACGACTTGCTAATGAATTTTCTGCTTTATTCCAGGTTAGTATCGACCCCGTGTCCGCAGATCACAAGGACATGAAGATATTAGTAAGTACTACACTTCTATATCATATTTATTTATATATTCATATGACTAAAATTGTCTACTTTCATTCATTCGAGAGTGACTAAACTAAAATAACAATACAATTGTCTTTTTTTGAACAACAGATAGATACAACAATACAGACAGTAAGATAACAGAGAAGTAAAAATGGGTGGCCTTATTGCTAGGTAGCAATTTTTTTAGACTACCATCACTAATAATCAAAGCAGTAACCACACTATCTCAGCCTTATATTATTATTATTACGGTGACAACTCGATAAAATGTGTAGGTACTGTCACGTGAAAATCTTCGCAGGACATAAATAAGTAATACTACCTAATAATTGTTGTCATACAATTTTGACGAATATGTCAGTTATCCATCATTACCATTTTGTCGCCTACAATAGTTTCTTTCAATTGTCATCTTTAGTATGTGGAACTGGGTATCCATTTGATTAAATAACAAAATTATATCACTGACATAATACAACTTTCGTAATCATTAAAACCATTAAAAGTGGTTTAAGTTGGTTATTTTGTGACTCAATGACATTCAAAAATGTATTACGTAAATAGTACTAAGTAAGTTCTAATGTCGTTCTAACTGTTTCTTATAAACTTAAAAAATAAAACTCACTCATAATCATCAGTCTCAAGAAGCCCATAGTCAAGTGTAGCTAACTTATGGATATCGAGCGCTGTCGGGGATATATTAGCACTTGAACGTCCTGCCTTCGTTTGAATGAGTCCGAAACCGATCTGTAATTGCTAAAATAATGTGCATGTACGCAATTCGAATTCATTACGCTCAAGATAATTGCTTAATAGCGGTGATTTCCGAACGGTAATTTCAACAATAGTTAGGTATCACCGCGATTTTCCGGCACGGCTAGAGGAAATGATATCGGAACGAATATCATCATTTATTTTGATTTGTCATCGACATGACGGCATTGTGCGATGAGAGACGGACAGAATAGATTCGCCACGGTCGGGGTGCGCGTGCGCCGATGATGTCCGAGACATTGTTTCCGAGGAATCTCTGCCTTCAGGCTTATGGCGCTTAATAGATCAATGGTCTTATAAGATTAAATGGAAATAATATGTAGATTTTGTTATAAAATGAAAGCATTAAGATATTTTTATTAAATCCACAGTTTTAATACTTTTGATGCCTTATACAATGTTTTCAAAAACAGGGTAACTTTTTAATCACTATCCATATTTTTCTTATTAAGTTTTCAATTTCATTGACAGAACCTTAAACTAGGATTATTTTTTTCTCTATATTTTGTTTCCCCTTTTTAACGTAATGGGGGATGAATTTTCAGAAACAGAGAAAAATAGATCCACGAATTGTATTGAAGAGCACTACATATTACCAAGTTTCAAGTAAATTGGACGATCTTTTTTTCCTACAAAAAATTTTAAACGTATTTTTGTATTTCGGATTATCTTACCTTGAAATTTTTGGGTAAAATGATATAAAACAAAAATTATGACTATGTTAAATTTTTATGAACTTACCTAACGTTTCGTTATTGGCAAGTGATGACTAATTCACCAATACAACCTGTAACTAACTTTACTTTTAATTTTGTATATTCCATCAGAAAATTATTCTGAATTTTACTTTATTAGCTGTTGTTCCTGAACTTGTCCTTTACAAATTTTTTTTTCGAGACATCAAACTTTGAATGATTTAAAATTTATGCTAGTAAAATCTATCAATAATTAAAAAAAACAAAAGGGTACAAAAACGCATCCGCAACAAGCTCCATCTAACTGAAAACCAAGAAAAAATAATTAGCAACATGTTTTGTCTAAATTTTTTTTGCTAAAATTTTCAGGGAGAAAGGCTTTTGTTTCATTTTTAGTTACGGAGTTGTGTCTAGTCTACATGATGAAAAAATAATACCTGCCAAAAATGAAAACTACTGAATAAAAACATAAAACCAAAGTAAGAATGAAAACTAGCACTGGACACGTTTCCAGCTTACAAAAAATACTAAGATTTTAAATGCTAATATAGCTATAGATAAAATCTGCCTATGTTGGCATATGAAGTCTTTAAAATTAGGTAATTTTAATTTAGATAGTAAGTACTAACATAGATGTAAGTTTCCATTATTACTAACCATTTATTGGTTATGCCTGAAATAAAACTATTTTATTTTTAAATACAGACTTGCAAAATATTTCTAAACAAAACAAGTATTTGCTATCTAAATAAATCGATAATCATCGCAGTCATCAGCACAATCTTTACGGTCAATCCTATAAGCATTGCATGGAGGTATTTGTTTTAATACAATCCGCAATCTCGGCTGTAGAATGCACAATTGTACCGGCTATCGATGAAATACGGCGCTGACACAATGTGCAATGGTGCATTCAATACGGCGGACTTACGACCTGAGCCGCGGGGAGGCTGTGTGTGGCCGAATTGTATTAGAAATGTTTATAATGTTCATTATATTATACATAATGGCTTTGGTTGGTCCAATTGGCGTAAGTACTGGAAGAATTTCGGGTGTAGAAGGCACAGGTCAGATTTTTTTATGTTTTTGCAGAATGAAACAATTTTACAGACCTTTATACTTTAACACAAGTAATGAACGTAAGGTTTTTAAGTAAAAATCACTTCAAAAAGAAAATATTTTTTGCATTTAAACGCAAATTTGAAAAGTTGTAGACGTTCTCATAAATATTGATGTTAATATTCATCTTCTTTTAGGATGAAAGGCTGTATGAACATGGTTTATTTGTAGGCCACATTTTGCACTTATCACAAATATCCGTATCATAGAAATAGGAAAATATTTTAAACGTTTTTATCTTTATTTTCTTCTATCTATATTTACACACTTACGCCTATAACTCCTTTTGGGATAGACAAAACATCACATAGTTCTGGAAACACCTGACGCCACATTTGACATTTATTCTGACAGATAAAGTATGGACTATACCTAGAAATAATTTTAGAGAAAAAAAAATGAGACTTGATCTCACGACCCTAGGATTAGATCTCATGATGCTCTAACCAACTGAGCGATCATACCTTCAAGTCACGCGGCTAAATTTCTCAATCGCGTAAGCTTAGTAATAAGCACATTACGACATGCGTGTAGGTTAGCGCCATCTGTGTCTCGTACGGAGAACTACATCTCATTGGTACCGAACATTTTTTCTTTCCCTAAAATTATTTATGAATATCCCTCACACTGGTAGGTGTTTTAAAAATAATAAATTATGGAATTAAAATTCTGAAAACTGTCTTTTTTCGAAGTAAACAATTTTATGTTACCATTGAGGATAGACCAGGGCCTCGATTCTGTAACTTAAGTTGTGTGTCGATGGAATGGAGGCCATTTTATCTGTTCAGGTGGCGAAATTGAGAACTATCAAAATTTCATACGTCTAATGACGGCGGCTGTTTTGGCTAGTGGCGCCACCGTTACTGAATTTTCAGTTGCAAGGTAGTTTGCAACTTCACGTTTGGTTGGTGGTGGTGCTGCTGGTCGAGGTGGTTTTCAGCAAGTATATGAAAATTAAATAGTTCTCAATTTCGCCACCTGAACACAAAAAATGGCCTTCATTTCATCGACACACAACTTAAGTTACAGAATCAGGGCCCTGGTTACTTGTAGTGTCATCGTTGAAATAGCAAATCTTTTATTGGAAACAGAAAGTCATTGCCTCAACGCATTGAGAATTAGGTACACGTAGCATTTTGGAGACCCAAGCCCAGAAGTAGAAGCCTTTGAACATGAACAATGAGTAACTAATACCTTAAACGGGTGAATACATGAACTACTCGACATTTATAGCTACTTTAAATTAAACAGATATGTACAATTTTATAGTTATGTATAGTTAATTCTGTATTACAGTTACTTTAATATTATACGCAGTAATACAAAAAAGAGCTGATGCAATGTAACGTAGGTAAAGGAGTTACTGAATCCATCAAATAAACAATTGTTACTGCTATGAGAATATCGATTAATCGAAAATGATATCAAAAAAGTTAGATGTTTTCTTCAAAAATAAATAACTTTTGAACCAAACCTATGCAACAGTTGACTCTATCTAATAAAATAAGCATAGAATAACGAGAAAATTTTGCTCCTGACGACAAATTTCTAAACGAATTTATTTTTAAACGAAAACTTATTTCCTTTGCCTTTCAAAACCTGTCGGACTCGTGTGGATAGGTAAGTTAATAGATGCATATGTTTATGTATAGTAAAGAGTGAAGGTGCACATACCTTTATAAGAAACAAGGGTAGGTTATCTGTGTGAGAGATACTGCTGCGAAAGAGGGTGGGTTAAGGGGTGCGGGGGCAGGAAAAATTACGAGCTCTTGCCGAAGGCTCTCTGGAAGTATACCTACTATTGCTATGGTCATTTATAAATCTAGTAGAGAACAATTGGCAAACTTTGTTCCTGTGAAAAATTGGTTAAATACTTGTTCATGCTTAATGCACTATATAACTTTAACATACAAAATATGCATTTATTTTTATATACTTATGTATAAATGAATGAACGCTACACATTCAAAGGCCCAAACTAAGGTTCTCTCTTGCGTCGCGGGACCTTTAGAAGTTTAGAACGAACACCCATGACCCGAGAACAAACATCTGTTTTTAACACTAATATAGTACATATAATATTTTACTCCGACCGGGAATCGAACCCAGGACCCGTCAATCAAGCGGCAGCGTCACTGCCACTCGAGCCACTGACCGTTAATGCCTAATTAACAACAATCAACGACAAAAGTCAACAATATTTCAAAACTAGCTTAGCTATCCGCCAGCAACTTCGTACGTCTGGAAAAGGCACTCTCTATTCGCCTATTTCACTCTCCATCCCTTCAATCGAACTATCCCTATGTAAAAAATTACGTCAATCCACCACTCGATTTGACGTGAAAGAAGGAAAAACAAACAAACACTTCTTACATTTATAATAGTAGCAAGGATGTTGATATTAAGTTTAATGATAGCCTCTAGAATAAATTCGAAAGTTCACCCAATAATTCATAAAGCACGTTCTTTATCACTCAAGTCCACCGGTAAGCCGTAACTTTTGCACCTCGGCTTCACACAATACCTTTACATACGCGGAAAGGTGTAATTTTCTCGTCACTTAATAAGTATTCCGCTTGTTAGCCGACATCGCTTAGCAATACGGTTGAGCCCGGTCAAAGCTGAACTGACATGGATAACCGAAGTAATTAGAGATGCCTATAAGCACTTAACATGAATTCATTGATAGATGATTAGGAATGTTTATTGGGAATAATTAAAAATTATTTTACAAACTGCAATACAGTGCCCCGATTCTGTAACTTCAGTTGTAGGTCGATGGAATGGAGGCCATTTTATCTGTTCGGGTGGTGAAATTGAGAACCATTCAACTTTAATATACTTGCTGACAACGTCCCCGACCAGCAGCGCAACTGCCAACTAAACTTTATGTTGCAAACGACCTAGCAACTGAAAATACAGTTGGCGGTGGCGCCACCAGTCAATGCAATATGAAATTCGGATAGTTCTCAATTTCGCCACCTGAACAGATAAAATAGCGACCATTCCATCGACACACAACTGAAATTACAGAATCTTAAGTTACGTTTCTTTTCCGATTAAAAAAAACATTATCTCATTCAGAAAGTGTGTATGCGTGTAAAACATGCTCAATACTTATTGATATTTATTGAACAGATACAGCTTTGGTTTAGTTGGTTTTGACCACTATTTAATCCGATGATCTCAAGTTCAATCAACTCTTGCTGTCATGGGTGCCGATAGCAGGGTGCCAGGCAGGAAAGAAAATAGGTACATAGAAAAAATATCTAATATTTACTGCTTGAATCAAAACAAATTCATTAACTTGTCAATAAATTTAATATCCTCCTCTACTATTTTCTGTAAACACTTCTTGAACACGCCCGGCCGTTAGTCTTGCGTCTCCTATCGTTGAGCGATTCTACGTCTTGACACATGAATTTGGCATTTAATATTTATCAATATCTTTTTTTTTACCAGCCATATACGTCTGTATATGTTCGAAAGACGAGCGGTCCACCAACCCACATTGGGCCAGCGTGGTAGACTATGGCCTGAATCCAATTCGTATCTCGAAGGAAGGCCCGTGCCCCTCGGTGGGTCTACTATTTTCTGTAAACACTTCTTGAACACGCCCGGCCGTTAGTCTCGCGTCTCCTATCGTTGAGCGATTCTACGTCTTGACACATGAATTTGACATTTAATATTTATCAATATCTTTTTTTTTACCAGCCCATATACTCGTACGTCTGGCCCAATGCGGGTTGGTGGACCGCTCGTCTTTCGAAAATTTTCTTGGACGGGCGGGTTTCATCACGATGAGTCAGACTTGTAATCCGTAAGTCCTAGGTTCAAATCCTGGAGCGGGCCTTTACCACTACATTCGTCTTTTCGGATTTATGCACTGATTTCTAATTATCACTTGCTCAACGGTTGACAAAAACATCAATATTTTAAGCATGTATAATGAATGTATTTTATATTAGTTATTAGCATGTTGTAGGTGTAGCTGCGCACCTCCCTGAAAATAACCTTGGCGACGCTCATGCTTGCTGTAGACAAGTTCAATAAGCCAGACAGGTTTTTTTGGATCTTATTGGAACACACACATTGAGAGTGTTTACACACGTATTGGTTCATCTTCTTCTTATCGTGTAGGTATAGTCGAGTGTGTGGCAAGATTGGCTATATTGACCATATTGGTTCATTTTCTTGGATAAGACTTTGTGTCTTCATTATTAAAATTAAAATTTATATTCACACTTCATGTAGGGGGCGTTTCGGAAAATGTTAAAGTTTTAATTCGAAGTTAAAAATTAGATTTTAACAAAATAAGTTGCTCGATAGACTAGATAAAGTTAAATAATCTATTCAAAGCACAAGCAGCACGACTCAAAGGCTACCTAACTGAGTTTGTGAGTGTATCAAGTAATTTGGCCCCGTCCGTTCGTCGGCGCGGCGGTGATAGAGTCGGCGTCGGACACTTCCGCCAGTATCCGTCATTTCCGGTTACTACCTCCTATCAGATAGGTAGGTACTATTGGTAGGTACAATCCTACAGGAAAACGACTGATTTTCACTCTTTTGAGACTTTTTTATTATTTTAACCACTGCGAAGTCATTACAGAGCCGTTTTATTAGACTAAGGTACTAGTTTTCCGGACGCGACTTCGCTCATAACATAGACGTAGAGAAGTCTATGTAGATAGATAAAACCTTGTAGATAATGTAGATAAAACCTTTATTTAACTGACACATTACACATACAATTACAAAAACTAAAAAATAAAAAAAATAAAAAGTAAAAACATTTGTATCTTAACGATTAATTAAAATTAATGTGTTTGGAAGAGTATAGTGTGTGTTTGAGAGTGAGTAGGAATGTGTGTGTGTGTGTGTGTGTGTATCACTCTCGAGCCGAGCTATCCTTTTGCAAACATCAGATATGTGTTTCATCATCAGCCCATAACGTCCCCACTGCTGGGGCAGGGGCCTCCCTCAATAACATGAGGGGTAAATGCCATACTCACCACACTTGGCAGACGGGTTGGCGAGGGTTTTAATATAATTGCAGAGTTTTCCTTCTCTGTGTGCAGATGAACTTGCTTGCATATTTACCTTAGTCGCCTTGTACGACACCTCGGTAAGAAAGAGGGTGGTCCTATTCTACTCTGCCGAGAACTCACACGGCCAATATATGTGTGTTTATGTGTTTATTCATTACGATTTGAAAAAACCGGCCAAGTGCGAGTCGGACTCACGCACCGAGGGTTTCGTACAAACCTGCTTACAGGTATTATAGACCTGAAGTATTTGATATGAATTTCAATTTAATACCTCTACGCGTTCATGGGGAAAGGGGTAGTAAGTTTAAAATTATTAAAAATATTTTTATTATATGATGTAATAAAAAATTTACGGTTTTCGCATTTTTTACTTTATTTGTGCTATAAGACGTTGCTTCGTACCAAATTTCAAGATTCTGAGTTCATGGGAAGTATCTTGTAGGTTTTGATTCCCTTGCGAGTGTCGAAAATTTGCGGCATAAACAGCTGTATCTTTTGATTATGTTGGTTTATAAGTTTGATTTTTTTACAGCTTCAAGGGACAGTATATTTGAGTATTTGATATAAATTTCAGCTATACCTTTACGCGTTCTTGAGAAAAAGGGTCTCGACTGACAGTCGGACGGACGGAAAACAAAGTGATCCTACGAGTACAAGGGTTCCAAGGACAAATAACAAAATACATTCACATTTTAAATTATTATTTATTATTTATTTATTAAAAGATGCATTAACTCTTGACCTCAATCTTGACCATAGTACTTTCAAATATGTTTTGTTGGTCGGGAATCGAACCGGCAACCCATAGATCACTAGGCAAGGTAACCGAGAGCTATCAGGCTAGTCAACATTTTGGCAGGTAAGTATGCAGACAGAGCTTGTTGTAGCTATATAGTATTGTAACTCCTGCGAGATGTTTATTTAGAATTCATTCATTCATGAAAATAGTGTTTTTCATTATTAGGACCTTATGTGGGTTGTAATGAAAATATAAAAATTTTGTTATTTAAGCTGGTTTTAATTTGGCTGTAAGGAGGATTCATTGATACTTACCTTTAGTAAGAATATAGGTAGTCAATTTACCATTCTAATACATATTTCATGTAAATATGTATAATTGTGTTGTTTCTTATCTAACATTGCGGAATTAACATTAGGTGACTGTCGTGTCTGAAAAAGTGTTCTATAGGTTAAATTCATTGCAAATATTTTCATCACAAAATTTGTTTTTGTGATGAAAATATTGCCATACTCCGGTTTAACTTCAATACGAGATAATTGACATCTGTATGGACCTCTAATCCAGAATATGTAGGTATCACTTCTATTGGGATGCCTTCTCTGAAAAATATGTACTAAGTATATAAGGGATAATCACCCTAAAAACATGATTAATCAACCGTGCAGGAAATAGGTCACAAACAGAGTTTAATTTACATATATCTCGGCGAACCACGGCCTATTTATCTTCTCAAAAATATTGCCTCTCATGAAATTTCCTCATAATTTGATTTCTTTCGCACACGCCGCCCTCTCATGCTGTAATTTTACATCTCAGCGTGAGTTTCGTGTTCAAATTAAAATGTTTATTGCATAAAGCGAGTTCGCACGGTCGCCCATGAGCGGCCCCGAGCATTTTTATTTCGTTATCCGTGACACGCCCACTTCCCCGCGCCTCTCTCACCCGCTCTTCGTTTTCACTATTTTATGAGCCTGATGGCACCCCTGTCTAATGTCGCTAAATGCCTCGCGACTTCCATTTCCGACGTTCCACCTTCCCGCGACAAAATAAGACAGACTTTCCCGTTTCCTGCCACGTCACCGGCAAACTTTGCCCGTGTTATGCGTGTCATAAAACTATTAGCCGCTTAAGCTATTCTTGAAAGCGTCGACGTTTCTCAGATAATGTTCAGCGGTCGCGGAGGAACTCGAAGGGTGTGGAAGGGCGCCATCGTATTTTTTTCACGTACACATTTACCTTTAATGTGTTTTTATATTCGATTATACGAATTATTTGGTGCGTTGTGTTTTTTGTGTTTTATGTCGAACTTTATTCATTATTTTTAACACCTTGTTTGGGATCGCCACCTTCTGCTTCTTTCAATAAAATAGTTAGGGTTTAGGGTAAATACTTAGTCTATAGGTTGCTGAAAAAAAAATGTTACCTAATTTTAGCCAATCAAATAAAATTTTCGAAACAACTTTTAGAACAACTTGTTATTATTATATACAAAAATTAGTAGGTACCTACCTAAAGCAAGGAGGTACAATGCTATGAAAAAGATAGAGTTCAAAACGTACTATAAGAATGAATGAGAATCATACTATAAGTAATCTGTGAACAAGCCCTAACAAAATTCCCTAACAGTAGTACTAACATTCTGTAACGGTAGAAAACTAGGCGACATCACGTCGGAGTGCGGAGCTCGGCAACAATTTGAAACAAAAAAGTTTATGCAAATCGAGGGAGCCGAAATAAAATGGAGGCTCGGTGCGAGCGCGTGCGATCGATACGCGCACGCCCGCCGACCTTGCGGGCGGGGCGTGGGCGGTGGGAGGCCGCGATTGGCGGGCCCCGCCCTTTCCCCCGCGCCCCCCGCCGCCCGCGCGCTCAGCTGCGCGCCCGCCGACGTTCGCGCGGAGTGCACTCAGCGCACCGCGCGCACACAAACAAAACCTCCATCACCCGTCACGTCAAACGTTGTCACTATGTGGACACTACACTGCCGGAGTGATAACAAATAGCAAGTGACACTTTTAGAATTGTTTTGGTTCGCGATGTGTTCGGTTTGGTGTCTCTAGTGCCGGACAATGATCACTGATATGTACGCGCCGCTGCCGGCGCCGACCAACAAGTCTATTGTAAGTGTTTTTCTTAACATAATAATTACAAAAAATAAAATCTTTGGCTTCAGTTATATGTGAACAACCTAGCCGAAAGTACTGTTTATCCGCTCATGTAGAGCCAGTATCATCCTATTTTTTTTTTAATAAACATGTTTGATTTAGTTAAATATACTTACATATCATAAAAAAATAACACCTCTTTACGCCAATTAAAAATAGCTTAACTGACTTAAGTAATTATTTCTGTAAAAAATTAGGTAAATGCAAATGTAGAGTTCAAAGAGTTATTTGATTTAAATGAAAACCAGTCGATAGATAGAATCAAATATCTACTTAGACATCGTTTTTGCTACTTATCCTCCTTAAGCCAATGATTAAAAAAGATTGTTACTGTTCATTAGTCAATAGGTATTTACTTAGATAAGTATGCCTTTCATACAAAGATCCACACAAAGTTGCAATTTGTCCGTCGGCATCGACGCGTTCTTCCAATATTACCCTTTTCTAGCTATATATCTACACTAATATTATAAAGAGGAAAGATTTGTATTTTTGTTTATTTGTATTTTTTTATGAAACGAATAGGCTCCGACACTACTGGACCGATCTGAAAAATTATTCCACCATTAGAATCCTTGCATTAGCTTTGAGTAACATAGGCTTCATAATTTACCCGAATTCTCACGGGAACGAAGTCCCAAGCGGGAAGCTAGTTTATTTATAAGCCCTAGAATTCTTATTGTTTTTAAGATTTTTAGTCTTTTTTTCACTTTTGTTTGAAAATTTGAAAAGATAAATAACGTTTATTTACCTTTGTTTAAGTGCGAAGGGTCTAGTTTGCACCGAGTTTACCCCTTACTGTGCCGATTTGTGTTTCAAATAAAATCAGTCAAACAATTTAAACGAATTGAATCGACAATCCACACCACCCGATAACAGACTTCCGCGATATTCAATTGTTTTCTCGCCCTATCAATCTTGCGCCACAAAATGTTTGACACTCAATGAATTGGAAATCAAAGAACAGAAAAAAGGGCTAATAGAAGTCAGTCGCTATGTGACAAATACGCAATTGGTATTTTTTATGACTTTAGAGGAATGACTAAAAAAAATGCCAAAGCATTTCTTCTTTTTTGCAAAAAAAAAGAGACCTCGTTTTCTGACGTCCGTATTAATACAGAACGCGACTTAGACTCTGATCTATACTTATAAGTAGCAGTCATGTTTGTCATTTTGATAGTGAAAGAGACAATCAATACTTAAGTCTAGAATCAAGACTTGAGTCTCCTTCTGTAATAAGGGCCTCAGACTCATAAATTCATTATACCTGTGTAATGTTTTTCAATATGTATTATTATGTACTATTAGTTATGTATTATTAGTGTTGCAAAGACAATAGTATACTCAATCTCACTCGCGCTAACTAGCCTATACAGTTACTTTGTCATGAATAGCACATACAACGTCGTGTATGCGAAGCATGTTATCCACTTATTTTCATGTCTATGAATCGAATCCATCCATGTTCCGACCAACAGTTATTGAATTTATGATGCGATGAAATACAGAACATAGAACAATAAAGCATTGTTCCCTTGCATACGGAAGAATGAGGTATCTTTTGTAAATTAGATATTGCTAAGCAAGTTGTAAGATGTTTATTGGCATCTAATTTCAATTTTATTATCGAACAATAGAAAGATATGTTATTACCGATCATCGTTGATATTGATCTCAGTTAAATCAATTCATTTGCATGTCTAAAGATGGTATTATCCACCCATATTTATTGTATAGCTTTCTCTTAACTGGTTTTCTCTAGTTTCTCTTACTTTTGTGCGATGGAGTTCCCTTTAACGATAAATTAACTAGACTTAAATGAATTTTAATAAGATTACTATTTGTACTTACTGATAGCCACAAACATACTCAAAATTGTTCACATGAGTCGTCTTTTAAAACAATCAGCCTCCCTATCGCGGTAAGTTTGAACGTGTTTATCAAAGCTAAATCGCTCACGTTTCTATTGTATTCAACGTATCAATTGGACTGAATACAATAACTTGAGCGGTTTAGCTTTGGAAGACACGTTCAAACTTACCGCGATCGGGTGGCTGGAAGAGATTGAATGGTACTTAAAGTAAATATACTAGGTACTTTATCCAGACATTTAGATGTGAAAAATTTGATAGAACCTTTCTTTATTATTCAAATTTCATTTCCTGATTGCGGAACATAGTATGCAGAGCTTAAAGAGCTGATACATTTTACAGTTAGAGTCGACGTAGGACTGTCAATCATGACCTCAGATCTCCACACTTGGATCTATAGTCCATTATGCGTGTCTAATAGATTTTTTTGGCTTGGTCCCATTCACGGGCGCAGCGTGAAGTCCCGTCAATGGCCATTGTGGCATTGAGTCGAGCCGAGCCGAGCGGCCGACAACCGACAAACTTTTATTTGTAATGGCCCTAAATGGCTGTTGTAGGGATTAAGGTGCTCTCTGCATTGTCATCGTCACAAGCACCACACCAAATTGCCAGCCCGAATGACATTGTTGCCAACGCAAAAATAGCATTAGCTTTATACTAACAATGCTCTTGAGATCTGTCACTCTTGATACACTCTGCTACAGTTTACACGACGGATTATACGTCAACTTTGAGATTTGATGTATTAAGCAAGCCACTTTCAGTGTGAATAGAAGTTTTAGAATATTGAAAGCAGTGACAGGTTTTAAATTCTTATCGTTGACAAGTTCTGCTCAAAAAAATGTAAGCACTTAATTAAAACATTTGTCTCGTGAACTAATTAGACGAAAATAAAGCTTGCTGTGATATGTGCCGGTGGTGCGTCGCATCACCCTCATTATTCTTTTTTATCGCTGTGCTGAGCGTGTTTAACCCGTTCATTGACAAAAGGTATTCAAATGAAGCTGTCGAGGAAATTATATTTACTGCGTGTGCGACATTCCTACCAACCATTACATTCAGGGACTATTTTTGGTGCATCTGATACAGTAAACTCGACAAAGATACTATGAATTCCGTAGCAAATATCTATGCCTTTTCTTAAAGGTATAAATTTACTTCAGCGTACAATATCTTTACATGTAAATTGATTATTAAAAACTAGCTTTCAACCCTGGACTTCGTTCTCGTAGGAATATAGGAAAATTATGTAGTTTATGTGTTAATCCAGGATTTCAGCTACCTCCATGCCAAATGTTATCAAAATTGGTTCACCCGTTTAAGCGTGAAGAAGTAACAAACATATACAAACACGCACACACTCACAAACTTTCGCCCTTATAATATAAGTGTGAAGTATGATTTAAAAGCCAATGTACTTATTTCTCCAAGTTGTAATAAGTATCATGTAATGCAAAAGAATGCGAGCGTGATATTTTATGGCTTTGGGTCCGTATTACAGAACGCGAGTCTGATCTATACTTAAGTATAGATCAGACTCGCGTTCTTTGTCATTTTTATAGTTAGAGACAGGGACAATCAATACTTAAGCATTTTTTAATTTTTTTATTATAAGATGGGTTAACTCTTGACCTCAATCTTGACCATAAGGTCAAAGATGAGATCGACGATGGAACGAGTTAACCCAGAAAATGCCTATAAAGGCACTGGTACTCCTACGCACCGACGGAACACAGCAAGCTGTTTGGCGTCGGACTTCGGTTGGAGGGTGGTTGCGAACCCGACGGCCAGACACAGAGCCTACCACACCGCATGAGACCATAGGACGACACCTCAGATTCTGAAAAAAATGAAATGACGTTGCCTGGGATGGATTACTAGGAGGCAGGTCTCATTCGTGTTTCCTTAGTCGCCTCTTACGATACCCACGGAAAGAGATGGGGTGGTGTTATTCTCAACCGATCACCACACGGTTGAAAGTATACCTAAGTATAGATCAAGTATAGATCACTTAAGTACAGATCAAGACTTGAGTTTCCTTCTGTAATACACAGGTATTATGAATTTATTAGTCTGAGGCCCGTATAAAATTCATATTATTATAATCAAATAAAAATTCCGAAAAATTTTATTTACACATTTAAAGAGAAGCAATAAGCACTGAGCTATCCCTAATTTATTTAAAGTCTAAATAAAGTCAGCTATCGCCAGAACTTCACAGTAAGTTATTTATGCGTTCATCCATCAGCTGGTTGTCCGTAGCGCGACAAATTTAACAATGCGACTCTCGTCGCCTCTCTCTGCTTCAAAATAAACCGCTAATGACGTGCAAATCTGTCACTGCGCATGTCACTGCCGATTTATCGACTAAATTCTGCCTAATTGTTTTATTTGGAGCCAATTTTGTGCTTCGCTTGGACTAAACGGCGCGGTTAGATTGAGTGGTTTTGAGTGTGACTTCCTTGAAACAAATCAACCAAATAAATATCCCCTTAGCGTTTTTTAAATTGATATCTCTCTACTCTTTATTGTCAGACTTTAAATTAGCAAAAAATTCAAGGCGTATTTTTTAAATACACCTAAAAGTGTAACAGCCGAACTATTGCAACTAAAAAGTTTCAGTAGTTAGGTCAACCGAGCTAATAAAATTGGACATCTACTGCTACAGGAGAAAAAAAATAGGACATGCAAAAAATATGATAAATAAATAAAATAAGTAAATGCTACACACTCAAAGTCACACTAAGGTTTTCCCTTATGTCATGGGTCTCTTATGGAACATACACAAAGATACACGAACACACATGACCCGAGAACATACGTCTGTTTTTTACACAAATATTTGTCCCAACCGAAAATTGAACCCTGGTCCCATTGATCAAGACTCAATCTTGATCAAGTCACTACTACTCGATCAAATCGGCCATCCTAACAAATACTGACAGCAACAATTCGCTTTCCCAAATCAGCCGTAGCAGTTGGAAATATTAGCTCTACATTCAGAAAATAAAGACATCAATAATAGATAAATATGACTCATATCGCAACTTGTCATCAAGAGGTAGAGTTACAGTCATTTGCTTAATTGAACCTTATTTAGTTGCCCTTCACGTATAGGACTATTATAGAACTATCTATAGACAACTGCATCCAGTTTTAATATACACTGAATGCAAATATCGTCACGTAACATACCGCAGGGCTTGCCTTGTCTACGTGTTTAGTCAGCCATGTTGTTACAATTATCACATCAAAAGGAACGTTTTGTTGCAATACAATTCTTATTTCCATCAACTTAAAGAAGTTGGGAGTGCATTTGTCTTGTGGAAGTACGTTTAAAAGTAAGTCGACGTGCTGCATATGAGCTGTATTCTATGTAGCTTTAGTAAGGTCGATTTTGCAATAAGCATTTCCTTTGGATGTTACTGTCAGCTTTGATCGGCAATTATTGCACCCAGTCATGTCCCGTACTGCGGTTTATTAAAAGTGTACCAGTACGTACGAGTACCCCTTTCATTCGCCACACATCGCGCCTGCAAAAACGACTCCACCACAATTCTGTTCAGTTTCCGTTCGAAACCACAAACGACCTTTTAATACAGCTAGTAAAGAATGCTAATTTTTACCGTTACAGCGTAAATACAACCACAGTAGGAGATATCGATATTTAATGCATACTTAAACATAACCAACTGAATGGTTCTAAATCACAGTTATTTCAAATTGAACTCAATATACAGTAAATACTACTCATGGTAATATAACTTTAATTAGTATAGTATTTCTATTATAAAGTTGACATTTCTCTATTCTATGTCGTTCATTCATTACAGCATAATTGTTTCCTATAGGTATTTATTTCAAGACATATTTAGTGCCGGTGTGGTAAATTTAGTACATATGATTATGGTTTTGCAGCTTACTTGGTGGCTTGGCTATGATTATGATATTCACTTTTTGTTTAATATTTCCGCTATTGGGAAACAAATAGTATTTTACATAATTATGTATTAACTAAAGATACTAGAAACACTAGGATAACATGCTATCTTTATCTAATTTACAAGTCGTTATACTACTACTAAGTCACAATAATCTATGCTATGATATCAGAGGCACAGTGGCTATAAACCTAAATGGTCGAGAATTTAGTTGAAAACATTTAAATGTAAATAACTTTACTTACAGGAAATATTTTTTTCGTTCTAGCTTAATAAAAAATGAATGCCTACAACTGGCTGAAGGTTATTTTTGTTATTTTAAAAGGCTTAAAAAAAAAGAGGAGTTTCTCAATAATTCGACTGTATGGTTATTTTTGGTATTTTTGTTACCCGATTACTCCGCCAATTATTTTATTTTGGTGATTATTTTTTTTAATGGTAGGTAATAGGTTCTTCGAATTAAGTTACCTGACGATTTTTAAAAACTTAACAAAAACAAAATACATATCAACATTTTCCGATATTGTAGGGTTGATTCTTACATTTTTGACGTAGATAATTTTAACTGCATATTTTTTTGCAATCCGTTATGAAATGTGGTAAGGGAACGTTTTACAGTACGTTCAAGTTTCCGTCACGTCAAGCTGTCGCGTCATGCGCCCGCGCAGCGCTGTACATAATCTCATTATCTTCCGCAAAATATGTATGATATTTCTCTAACTGCTGATGGAGCTATTCATTCAATAGTTTTTATTTCACTCCGTTACTTTAACATAAATTATTCATTTTCCTGTTAAATGGAATCTTAAATACCTGTCTTTTTATGATATAATTGTTTGCATTTCCATTATACAGGTTTAGCTCATTGCTCCCGTATAATTTAACCCTTTATAAGTTTTTATAATGAATGTACAAAGGCTTCGATCGGTAAGGTCATTCATCACTCCTAAACAAACTCTCCAAAGTGGATTCGTTGCAGTATCTCACAGATCGCGCCGCAGTCACCGTCGCTGATTGCTCTCGCGGGGCTCTTTGTAGTTACCGACCTCTATTAGCGCAGGTCCTCACCAACCACTCAGACTTCAAGGAAACTAATACAGTCACAGAACCCCTCGAGATTTAAAAGCGGTCGGATTTTATAGTCATTAATGTCATCGAAATAGGTTTGGTCGGCTTCTGGAATATTGATTATTGATCGTAGGGGTTTTATTTGGGGGAGACAAGGACGAGAATTGTATAGAAGAGATTTTGCGAGTCATTGCATTAGCTGGGCTTGTTAGTGTGGCGGCGCGGGCACTGGCGCTGGCGTAATGAACGCGAGCTGCAAGTCACCGGGCGCCGGCCGCCGCCCGCCGGCCGTCAGCGCCCGCGCACCCGTCATCACGGCCGCTGTCAATACCTGATGTCTCGACAACAGAGAAGGTTATTTTAGAACACGCACCACCTCTAATTAATGCCTTCTAGCAAAAAAGGTTACTAGAAGCGGCTTCTTTGTTCTGTTGTCAACTTCGAATCTTTCTGATGTAGGAATATACTTCCTCGTTGAACAATGGAGAAATGGAGGAAAGTGTTCGTGTCGCATTGTTTTTGATGTTTGATATCTGTTACGGAGACCGCGATACGAGCATCAATTAATTTAACACTTAAGTGGGGTGAAGAGCTGGACCCCCGACGCCCCCCGCAGGCTCGCGACGGGGGTCAAACCTGGGGGGCCTGCGAGACTCGACACCGATAGCGCCGCGCTATTCACACGCGTGCTACATCACCGCAATATAAGTCTGTAAAGTACTATCTACTTTAGAATTATTCTACAAATATTTGCATGCAAGTAAAATTAATATTGAAATAGGTTCCACCAATAAATTTTGGTGCGTCTATATAATAATAAAACGTGTTTTTTGAATATTTACCTTGATACCTCAATGTAATTTCTTCTTGATAAAATGTAGATTAATTAGTTAAGAAGCTGCCAATTACACAAACAATTTAGACCATGTTAAGTTAGTTTAACTTGTTGTTAAGTTTTACTTAGACCATGAAAAGACTTGAACCCAGAAAACTAAAATTTCGAACAGACGACCTCTAGTGCTTTGATTCGGCATGAAGTCTCGAATACGCATTTATTTTTGTAAAAGTAATCATGAGTATCATCTTTATTTATACCCAAATTCACCAAAGTTGCAGAATCTCTAGACTACTTAGAAGGACATAAATAAATATACATTAGATTTACTGCAAACCAACGTCCCATTACATTCATTACAAAGGATTTCGGAAATTGCAACTATTCAGTATGGTATCCGGCTTTTAAGTGTAAATTTTCCGTTTGCAATTTGTCCCAGCGTTCGGTTTAATTTTAACCGAAGTCTACAATGGCCATTAAATGCAGCTATGGATAAATACTTACTACTAATTCAGTGGTCCTCAAAGTTTTGTAGCAGATTCTTTCTGAATTTGTATTTTATTCGATTTACTAATTGCAATGTTTGTAAATTCTATTTTTATAGTTATTTTTGTATTTTTTAGTACGCGAACGAGTAGGTACGCAATCGTACAAGCGGTAACAATGTGCATGTAATTATCATTAACTAAACCATTGCACAAAATTTTGTTACGTTTGGATTTCGTAGTCCCGAGAAAAATGAAAAAAAAATTGTATGAAAAAAAAACAGTTTTCCTAAAAAAAAAATATGGGGAATAGCAATTGTATTTAAATATCTAATAGCTTATGTAAGTACGGTCACTGAAGTGAATCAGCTCAATAGAGGATACTAAAACTATAAGTACCTATCAATTTGCTTTAAGTTAGCATCCCCCATGACTGCGATTTACCTACAACTATTGTCAATGTTTTATTTGTTTATGTATTTTCCAAGGGACCTACGACACAAGGGATAACCTTAGGGTGGGCCTTTGAGTGTGTAGCATTTGAGTGTGTAGCGTTTAATGTCAAAAAGCTGTATTTATTGTAAATTTACTTAAATTAAATGCGTGTCTCTGAGTTTTGCCAACTATTGAGTACAGAATACAATAATTTGCGCCAATTTTGTAGTCTAAAATGTGCCCGATTGTCTTATAGTACTTTATCTTATGTGTTTTATTGTACTTTCCGTTTGATTAGATTTATTAAAAAAATGCTTAGTATTCAATATTTCATTGCTTAAGTGTGCGAGTATCAAATGATAGACTGCTAAAGGCGGCAGTCAATCAATCACACAAAGAAAAGGATTTCATTGATACCTACAAATCGAAAATCTGCAAAATTCGTTCAATAATTTGACTGATACTACTAAAGATCATAATATGAATCCAGATCCCCTTTAACTCATGTCTCTGAATGGTAAGTAGCTGCCTCGTAATAACAATTCGCGTAAATAAATCTTACTCATTAACTGACATTTGAATAGTAGGATAGTTTACTCTAATTGCAAGGTTTGACAAGTAGATTCCGACTTAATTATTCGATAGATAACAGAGCTAAAGAACTACAATAACAAATTGACTATTAAAACAGAACTCCGCCTACTAGAAAAACTAATCGAATGTCAGTACTTTAGTGTTACTATTTGCTTTATAAATTGCTAGTGGGAATTGTGTCGTTTATATTACGAGTATACCACTGTTTTGTGATTAAAATGGTTACCGTAATGCACGTTGCGAAGTAGAATAGACTGTATAGTAATATTCTGTTTTTTTTATAGATAATTGCCTACAATCTAGCCCAGGGGCGCAAGGGTGGTTTGGTAAATTCTTTTTGAAAATGGCAATTCAAGATTCGACTGCAGGTTAGGCTAATTCCCAGAAACTACTACTAGACTAGACCAAACATTAGGAACACTTTTTACTTCATAGATTTTCATCATTTTTCGTCATGAAAAAATCTTTGACGCGCGTCACACTTTCCAGTCCTTCCGGTTAGAAAGTCGCCTCTACCCCAGCTACTTACATTGAGGGGTGCCATTATCTCCCCTCTGAGGGTCCATATTTCACATCCTCTCGGAGACCATGAATACTCTCAAGCCGAGTGTGGGGCCTGCCGCTGATGGCAGTTAATGTGACCCGCCACATTGTTGATCTTTAAAAGGGGCGCCATATTGATTGTTTTTGACATTGCCTAAACCGACTCTTGACTCTGAATTTTGAATTCCCATAAATTATCACAAGAGAGGTTTTACACCGCATCCGAGTCGAGTCCAAAAAATTGCTTTCGAAGTAATCACTAATCACAGTACTATATCTGTGAGAAAATGGAAAATTAAACTCGTTTCTGGTACGTTATCCGTCATTTATATATAAAGTCATTGACGAAGAAAAAAAATATTCATCAAATTAACGGTACGAACTCTTCTTTAGTAAGAGATTTCATGATGATTTGTAATGATTTCATGATGATTTGTTCATGATGATTTTGTAAACGCGGGCTTAGATGAGGATTAGCTCTCTTATCACTATGCTATCTTATCTAGAACTCAATTTAGATGTTAAGTAATAAAGTATTTTCATATTTTGATGATATCATACTGTAATAAAGTAAAGCCCTACGTGTTCTTATGTAGATTGAGACTTTCAGTTGACATAGCTTAGTTCTGCGGTTAGTGCGGTTGGCCATTCAGTAGACTAGTGACTAGCCACTAGTCGTTCATAATTCAGCTCACCGCAACTGCACAACTGCCCAACAGACGTGAGGCAGTGTTTAGCACAATTTGCCTACTGTTACTCGCAGATACAGGTGCCACTTGTGGCTACGAATCGTATGTACCTACTGTATACTGCATATTATTCATAGATAATTTTCGAATTCAATAACTGCTTTTGATTGTTTTCATTCAATTTCGAAACTAAGGGTTTAATATTAAATTTAGTTGTGTTTTGATTTTGATCATTGGAATAGAAAAATAAAATTTCATTTCAAGCAATCATTTGCGATATGAATTAAAGATACAACGGTTTAACAGTTCATGATAGAGTTTTGAAATGGATCTGGCGGCGAAGAGTTCGGTCGCGAGGTGGTTGGTGGTCGCGTGGCCGGGACCGCCCGCCGCGGCCGATGCTGCGCTATGCTAATTCAATTGTGTTATGAGAGCGGATAGCGCGCGATACCATCGGCTCCGCCCGCATTATCATAATAATGCGCGAGTCACCTCGCGACGCGCGCGCTGTCGACACGCACTCCAATATCCGATACACAACCAATACATGCCATACGTTTTTTGTAACCCACATTGATGTTATCGAATAACAAGCGTCGCCGCAACACCTCGACGAGAGCGCACCTAGCAAGTATCGGAAAGATATAAGTAATTTATACAGGATATAACACAGGTACATAACTCTTGGGAAACGTTGGCATCGTCGACAGAAAGTCAGATGCGAGTCGAACCGGTCACAGTTAAAATCACGGAAAGAAACGCAGCATCTAATCGATTCGCAGAAGTGTTGAAAAGTGGCGAAAGCTGTTCTCAGGCACCATTGCCCGCGGCTCGTAACCGTACCCACAGTTCTTACGCCGACGACGATTACACTCATCTAGCGGGATGCAAATTGAATTATGGGACTTTTTGTGTCTGTTCAATTGTTTAATACCTTAGCTTTGTTCTTCCGCCGCGGCATGTAACTACGTGACGATTGAACACTCAGCGCCTTGTAATCGCTCGCTATCTCCTCGCGCGCCGATTGTTCGCCGCCATGCCGCCGCTCTTTACGTGACGTCAAATTATAGTGTTTTGTATTATTATCTAATTGTTGCTATTGTTACAAATTACTACTCTCGAAATTCTTTCAATCTTTATGATATCTAACCAACAGTCATATATCAGGCTTTCAGCCTTTACAGCTCTATCTGAGCTCTATTTGAACAAGTCTGATGACTATTACTTGAGAAATGTATTATATGGCAGTTCAACTCAGAAATATTGAAGAAGTGAGTTCAAGACGATGTAATCGGAAAGGTATAAGTATGGAGTGAATTATAATTGTTCGTTTTTATAAACCGACTCCGCTAGGCCGTTGCAAGTCTTTGTGGTTTAGGCCCTGGGGGCTTGTACGTCAGTAATTTTCTCAGCAATTAATATCTTACGTGGTTCAATTAGTCAAATGTAAAAAATGTGAAACAGAAGTCGAAGAAAATTACAAAGTGGAAACAGTTCCACGCTATTATTGGATCGAGTGGCGGATGAAATGTCAACTAATTGCCCACAGGCATTGTGGCGACATGTGGCGCTGTGGTTTTTGTTATTGAGAAACTATAATATTTTGTATTTTCCATAGGTAGGTCCTATTCCTATCTATAGATACAATATAGCTACAGATGTATTCACATTCGTGTTTGTCGTCACAACTAAGTGTTATATATATTAATGAATAACAAATAATGGTGGGTATTTGTCCGTCAGATAACAGGGCTGGCCCGTGTTCTACAGAATTCTCAATTTCCGCATCAAAGAGACTGACAACAATCAGAGCGATGTCTGTGGAGCAAAGCGATTGACTCGCGTGCCCCAGGCGTCGTGTTCCTTCCATTTTATTTGTTTGTTACTATGCTATAAATGGACCTAATTATTATAATTTCTGTGAAAATTACTGGCATTAAGTTGCTACCAAAAATACGTGAGTTTAACGACGTTTTCTTGGAATGGTGTTCGAGAGCCGTCGGCGCGCACGCAACGCTCGGCACAGTCTCATTCGTCTGTGCTGGAACATTGGCATCGTCCTTGAACCTCACCTCGCAATGCCTTCTAGCCCATTAAGCAGTCTCTGTAAAAAATGCAGTATTCAATACTTTACTCACCATTGTTATACTGTATGTACTTAAATTTGTATTGTTGCCTTAAAGATACTTGCTTAAGAGACCTAAAGAATTAGTAAAACAATGTTCACAAAAAATGAAAAAAATAATCATAAACAGATCAACCAAAAACATCTTTCTGTACCATGCAATTCAAACAGCTTTTGATAACCTATGTCGTTTAAGTCCGATCAACTTTTCCTGTCCTTCTACACTGAAAAATGTTTACGTTGTGTTATTTTCAATAAAAGAAACCTGCAGTATTTGTGGACACACTGAGACAGAACAAAGGCAGATCCCTTGTTTCCATTCGGTGTTATTTTTTACCGTGAAACTGGTTTTCAAATTGGAGCTCCTATTATCTGGACCCGGACGAAGGTCGACCGTCACTCCAAAACTTTGAACCAAATTCCGACACGCAAAATATTGGAGATAATTTTCTTAGGTACTCGACGTGATTCGACGGCTCGCCTTTTGAGTACCTAGTTTGTGTTATTGTGGTCTTTCAAAAGGTGCATCAATTTAAATGTGTTTTATATTTTACATGTCTGCTACCATAAATAAATTTTACTTTCTTTGAAACCCTCTGAACATGAGTTTTTGCTAATTTTTTTGCTCCCAAGACCTAACCATAATTCAGATAGGTATATATATTTCTAAACATAGTTTTGAGTCTCGAGTCTCGGGTTCTTAATATGAGCAGAAAAGTTTTTGCATACTAAGACCTGTAAAGCCTTATTTTATTTATCAAACTTTCTATACTTATGAAGTTGGATGATTCTTGCTTAGCGGTCTCAGATAGCCCCGGGCACCTGAGTGGGCGCCGCGGCTGATCCGACACATTACCACACAATTTCATCGACTTATCAAATCTTTGAACCTCCATAACCATAACAACAACGATCGATACAAAACTTAAGAACCCATAACGAAGTATCGAAAATAGATATTAATGATTCTTTAATCATGTTCTTCAAATAAACTGAATAAATGTGTAGTAAAATTTTACGACAAGTATACGTAATACGTAACTTTTATCCGAAACTGGATTTTTTATTCAAAAAATAATTTCTGGGTATCTGTTCTGTAAGTCCACGACCGTACTACATGGGCATCGAGTGACAGTAGGTACCTACATCTCTCTTGTAAGTTACGCTTTGCAACTGACAGTGACATATATTGTCGAACAGAGTCTTGTCGAACGTTCGATGCTCCGAAATCATCGGTCGCAGACTTACAGATAATAGATACTCTGAATATATAACTTTTATTGTATCAATACAAAAAACTGAGAATGAGAAAAAAAAATGTTAACTTCAATCTTAAAAAAAGCAAATCAAGCCAAAGTACAAGCCTTGCTTATTTTAAGGTTAGATTTAGCTGTGTGAATTGTCCAAGAATATTTATGTTTATTAATTTATTCAACGAAATACGATCTATACCTACCCTCAGCATAATATACGCTTGTATACTTAGATACCCGTATTTACATTATATATACTGCTGGAGCTGGACATGTTATAAAACAAAAACACGGGACAAAATATTTCAAGAAATCGATCAAGTATGTTATAAAATCAATCACAAACTGTCGTTAGCAATGAAGCGTCAAAATCTCAGTTTCAGTGCCACATGGCGACGACATTTCAAAATTGGTCGAAATGAACGCACATGCGCGTCAAAGGCGGTGGACGATAGTCGTAGGCGGTAATTTCCATTTAAATAAATAATTCGTTTCGGCTCAATTTAGGCCGATCGAGCCATGTGGCCGTGTGAAGGCCGTAATGACCGCACCTAACTAGCGCGGTTTCACGCCTTTGCCCAGAAACTGTTGTATGGGGACAGCCCTCGTTATAAAAATAATACAATTTGCCTGAATTGGTGGGAAAAGTTTGAATTAAGCTGAGAACAGTTGGCTGGCTTAGGTCGTTAAATTAAAGTTTTCTTTCTGAGAGAATATTTTAAACAGAGGAAACCAGATAAATTAAAAAGAAATTTGAAGTATAATCACTTTTAAACAAGTAAAAAATAATTATAATTAAGTGAAAATCATTGCTTTTTTTAGATATACTACAGTCTCTTACAATTGATTGTGTTGAATAGAATGTATTACCATAACATCCTTCTATAGTTTATCAGGCCCAATATTGAAATTCATACAAAATTCTATACAGTTAAACAAACCGATTATTCTAGTAGTGAAAGCGCTATCCAATAAAATATTACCCAAGGTGTTCGCAGCTAAGAGGTCTAAGAAAACGGGTTTAACACTTGAAACCACTAATGAGTTGCAATGGACCCTGCACTCGAGAGTTTCACACTTCAGCGCCACTGGTCGCGTGTGGGTAGATTACCCTTAATGTGGAAATAATGTCTTGGGGTCATTATCTTTTACTTAATCTATACTGGCTTATTATTTTACGACATCGACAGTTACCGGACGATGAGTTATCGACGTTGCTCTTAACATTCGAGAAAAAGTCAATCGATATTTATTCCCCTTGTCGGTTTCAGGTGACAACCCTTCTGCATTGTTCCCGTAATTAGTCTTAGCAGGCGACGAAACTGACATTATTTTGTAATTCGAAGATGTATCCGCGTCGTAAATTGTAACTGGATGTTCTGTTAATTAGGGATAAGTTGGTCATCGAAATATCTACTTAGGTACTTACTTACTGTTGGGTACGAGACTTATCTTACATTCAAACTATTTGTTTTTTCAACCTTATTAATTCTGATAATATGACTGGTTTCTTTGCTCAGCAGCTTTTTAATATTGCGGTTTGGAATAGAAAAAAATAAAAGTTTTTTTTTTTAAATTAGACATTTTTAACGCACGATATCTATGAGACGTCTTGAAAATCAAGCCCGCGCACAAAAAAGTCAGCAGCGTCCATTGCATGTTTACAATTCATAAAAATGTATAGTCTAGTTTCTATAAGATCGATAAGGTTGAAAGACTTTGATTTAAATGAAAATTGAAAAAATAAAATAAAACCATCATTTGTATGAACTTTAACTCAAACGAAGCACGACCCCTGCAAGTATTCAGTAAAACATATGCATACGTATTTGTACAGTTAGATAGAGTTAGTGGTGAATAAATTGGCACTAGATTAGTTGGGGCATCAAAACCAACAATATGTCATAAATTGTTAGTGGAGGATGTTAGTTTGCATTAGAATGGCATAAGGGGAGCCGCACACGATCCGACGGCGCAACCGACGGGTACAGTTTCACCCGGAATTAACTCGGTAATTCCCTAATTGCACAATTAGCCATCCTCAATTTGCTCTCCAGTTATCGATCGCACTCCAAAATTATGTCGAATGCGTTTACAATCTCGCAGCTTTTATTATCTTTACTTTCAATGTAAAGTACCTAGAGGATGATTATTGAAAGCGTTATTTCTGTTACATGTTTACATATATACAGTCATATCACACATAGTTTATTCTTAACATTTAAATCTATAGTATAAATCAAGAACAAAATATGTGTATGTATGTATTTAAATCCTTTAATGTATGTTTGTATGTATTTAATGTAATTTTGACTTATTGTAAGTAACATTCTGAATGTTCTATGAAACAAAGATATTTTGATTTGATTTGATTTATAAAGTTCGATGATTACTCGTTTTTCGAGTGATTACTTTAATCTCAATGCAATGGAGTTCTGCCACTTGTAATTAATAAATAACACTCGGCATCCATTATGTGAGCGATATCCCATTGGTTAATTAGAATGCAATAAGTAAAATATCACTATTAAACAGAGGCTTTCAGTCTCTGAATTCTAATTATTCATATAAGACTAGCATTCCGCTCGGAACTTCGTTCCCGTGGGAATTCGGAAAAATCATGTACCCTATGTCCATTGTCCATCCCGGATCATGTAGGATTCTAATGGTGAAACAATTTTTCAAATCGGTCCAATAGTTTCGGAGCCTATTCAATACAAGCAAACAAACAAACAATCAAATCTTTCCTCTTTATAATATGTATAGAAGATAGATTTATTTAATGATACCTAGCTGTTTTTTTCGGTTAGCAATCACAAGTTGTTTCCTTATTGATAAGAATTTTGAAGGATTACATCTGGAACCTATCGCATCAAATGAAATAAATTATAATCCCACGGTTTCCGTTGAGACAAATATACAAAACCTGTAATCAAATAACAGATTGACCTGGTGCGATCGCTATTTTACAATAATGGCTTTGGACATGTATCGAAGCTGACGAAAATGATTCTATGCGTCGAAATTTCTTATAGATAATAAAAATACCAATCGATATTACCTATAATCGCTTATACACAGATAGTGTCCGAAACGATGATTAGGCTTATTATTTTCAATAATGTGTTGTCGAAAAATATTAGCTCATAAGTATAGTTATGAGCTTTATGAAATATAATTTCCTCGGTAACGACTTCACGATCTTCTTAATAACATGGCGAGGGCTAAGCGTTTCGCTTGAATATTCATTTGGGCTCATCACAATTTTGGTAGATAATTTGAAATTATCCAATCTGCGCGCCACGCCAGCTCCCTCCCATGACCGGTCGGTCCAACAACTGGGACCATCGCATCGGAACGATTTATAGCTTCTTATATTTATTCAAAAAAAACAGGTTTTGTACTGAGAAAATTCATTGTAGACGCTTTCTAGATGTTTAACAAGTATGTTAGTTTTCATTACCGGTAAATAATTTCCTACGTTAAAAACGTATGAGTCACCGACTTCAATCCCAACAACAGTTCGCACAAAGTATAATAACTAATATTTTTTGCAGACTACATTGCCTATTAGGAGATAACCACAAACGAAAATGTCACTCATTTATTTAGATGATGTTCTGGTTTGTAGTATTTTTTTTGTTTTTGTTGATTTTTTCAAAGCGCTCAATCATTTTCGATAAAATGTATATGGAACCACCTCTGGAGTGTATTCTTTCGAACAAAAAATAATTTTGAAAATCGATTCATAATTGGCGGAGAAATCGGTGAACATACATTTAAAAAAATACATACAGTCGAACATAGAACCTCCTCCTTTTTTGAATTCGGTAAGAATGAGATAGAAATTCACATATTTTATAATCATACTAACTTTTTCACGCGGCTACGCTCGCGCAGAGAACTCTTTTAGTCACCCATTTCATTCTTGACCCCTTTGGGCTTAGGTAATGATTATTGAGAAATCGCGAAACACGTCTTCGTTTATTTGCTTCAAGATATATCTTGACGAAGTTTCGAGTTAAAATTATTTTCTCCATATAAACTTTGAACCCCCATTTCACCCCCTTAGAGGTTGAATTTCGAAAAAAATCCTGCTTAAGTCATAATCATAAAAGTCATAAAGCTGGGCGTTGATGAGTCAGTGAATCAGGACCTCCAATTTTATATAATTAATCAAACCTCGAAGCTCCGGCGCTCCTAGGTTAACTAGTCAATTCTCTGGTCTGAGTTGAAGTCTTAGTCAAAGCCCAAATAAAAGAAATATATCGGCCTCTTACCAAATAATTTTAGTCTATCCTAGAAGACACTAATTTGGTCAGGCAAACGTCAAAATCCAATTTCATGAAATCGGGGTTTGACCAGTCAAACTTCAAATAGGTATTAGAATGTCTTAGTTTGTTAGATTAGATGTAATAAAACGCCATTTTATTGTTTTAATATTTCCATAATTAAAATAAAAAAAATGTTTAATAAAATATTTTTTTATTTTAATGTTTATTGTATTAATATTGTCATACTTAATTAAAATAAAAAAATAATCTTTATTCTCACATGGCGAGACATTATGACATTTAGGATCGCACAATACGTTAGATCTTTTACATTTAACTGCAACAAAATGCAACTGCAACAAAAGTGCATTTTTTGTTGCAGTTGCATTTTATAAAGCCAGTACAGATCGACGTTTGACCGAGTCTGCCAGTCGCTTCCAGGATTGACTACGCATAGCCCGAAACAGATTATTTTACTTTTGACGTTTGACAGAAAAGTTAGGTACTTCTAGGTTTGACTAAAATTGCTTTAGTCAAAGGCCGAAATTAGAATTTATTTTGGAGCTTCCCGAAGGCTTCGGTCAAACCTAGGATAAACCAGTCATTCCACGAAGAGACTGCATATCGACCTTTGACTAATACTATAACATATATAAGATTCTGAAACAATGTAGATAATATTTGGTAGTTACCAATTGTATTTACTTACTTCTTTGATTCGCGTCTGCCTTTTCACAAAGTTGCTAGTCTTTCCCAGGGAAGAACTAAAGCCAACTCAAAGAGTTCCATTGCTCCAATGATACTGATGTATGAAGCAAACTGTTTCTTAATGCGAGGAATTCCGATCGTTTTTTGTCGTTGCTTAGTAAAAAATCCTTTTCAAAACTTTCTGCTACACCAATCACCACCCAAACGGTTTATTGGTAAACGAAGCAATAAAACAGAAGAAGACTATTCGGGACCTAAGCATAGGTTGTATGTATACGAAAAAAATAAAATAGCTTTTAAGATATTCATTTATTTTCACTAATGTAATACTATGCATGGAAATATAGGCAATTGTGGATATCACAATTAAATCATTAGGTAGCATGGAACAAATTGGTACCGGCTGACCTAGTAAGCCAATAAAACGAGGTGGTCAATTAAGTAATCCGAGCCGTGTGTTGGCAAATAATACATCCGGCGAATTCCACAACCTTTCAAAGTAGCTGCCACTACTTGTCAGTATACTTAATACCACATTTTCTTATTGCTTTAATCAGTTAATTCTGGTTGAAACTTTTCGGTTCGGATTATAGCTCTACATACCGCATACTAAAATGTCCTAAGATATTTTAAATTAACCTTCACGCAAAGCTAAATTAAACTGATTTCGTTGTTTTACAATGATTCAATCCAATTAGCAAAGTTGATTTGAAAGTTCAACCATTCTGACGAGTAACGAAATATGAATGACGAAAATATCAATCATAGCCTTTCATTCTAAAACGTTATTCTTTAGCCGATGAGAAAAGTCGAATCCATAAACAAACGCCGACTACCTGACCCGATACTACAATTTTATACTCACATTAGGTAATCTCTTTTTATTCCATCTCATATTTTTTATGACAAAAGATCTTCGTCATTTTTGACAAGGAAAAGGCCATCAACATTGTAATGCGGTACGTGGCGCCGCCGAGACGGGTGGCGATGGCGTCATCCACACTTTGATCCAATCCCGAGTTGACGACCAATTACTAATAATATCACTCGGGCCCGCTCGCGCCCAAATGGAACATAATGCCTAGGGTAATTATGACTTCAGTGCCGCGGCCCGCGCGCCGTCTCACATTGATTCTTCCACTCTCGCTTACTCTTCTAATACCATTATCATTAAATTGCGTCCAAATAGACCGGGTAAAAAATAATACTATACACTTCAAGCTTTTATTTTACGATCTTGAAAAAAACGGCTGCTGTACAAAAATACAGTTTTAGTGTAAAATCGTACAAGTAAATACGATTTCAGATTTAGGTCAAGCAAAGGCTTTGCTTATAGCGCCTAACCTTTTAAACTAATAAGCATACGTCTAAATAATTGCTAATGATTACGGCAAATGGACTTATTAAGTCACTTTGCATAAAACTTATGATTGTATGTTATAAAAGCTCTTGTTCTTTTTTAAAAACCTAGACCAAAGACATTCAAGCAAATACGAATGGTCGGTCGTAGCTCACATTTCGAGCGATGTAAGTGCCCACAGCGGCAATTTAATGGGGTTTTATTATTTTTTTATGGTAATCGTAATTGTCGTGGGCTAATTGAGAGCGCAGCCATATTTGCGCCGCGGCTCTGGAGATCGACTGATACCACTGGCCGCCCCATTATTTCTATTTGCTGGAATGACGTCGCCCCACATCTGACCACCATTATACGAGTGTGAATGTGGTTGTAAACATGTGTAATTGCTTCAAAAATTACTAAAAGTACTCAACAATTTGAAGAGAGTTATTATGAAAATGTACTGACGAGAGGTTCGGTACAAAACATATGTAATAGAGTTCTTAACCGTTATATCTATGCAGTTTTTTTAAATTAAAAAACACCATTGATTATTTCTGTAACTTAAAGATGGCTCACTGTTATCCTCGTGCTTAAAATATTAATTTCAGTATAAATAATGATAGTCGTGAATAGTAAGGGCCGGTTCACACTGCACCGCGACAGCTGCGCCAATCACAATGTAAAGGGCGTGGTCGGCTCCGCACCCCTCGACCGATGTGATCCAGGATTATATTATTGCACACAATGGAACTTTTTTATCGGCCCCATTGTGCCCCATATTAGGGTGAAATATCCGGTCGGATGTTCGACGTTCACCTTTATTTAACTCTACCAAATGAACATCGCTTTAAACTCTGTGACGGTTTATATTTACGTATACAACTCTATGTTAATCAGATTAATCACAAATAATAACCGGATTCTAATCAGTACGAATCAAAAGACCAAAATAGTTTTGACGGTGACTTGAGGCAACCAACAAGTTTAGGACTGTTGGTTTAGTCGCAAATAGCTTGTCGATATTTATTTAGAAAATTACCTGCAATAAAACAGACCGAGTTTTACGATCGCCTTCGACAAGAAACGTTATTAATAAGGACGTGCAGTGACCGGCGACCGGTAGCCGCGACCGGGAGCTGTCACCGCTCCACCTAATTGTAAATACACTACCTATAACCCACTCATAATTTATTTATATTATTTCTGAGCGCCCGAGGCACGAGCCGGACGCCGCGGCATTAGTTCCCATATAAATTAGACAATAAATTTGACTCGACACTCAAAATCGCTCTCACGGTCTAATCTAAACTGTGTTCGATAATTAAACCTGAATAAAAAAACTTTTATTATACATTCAAAATAATTAACGATTCACTGTCTGTCTTTCCAGGAACACCCGAGCTTACGCGGCACGCCGCTGGCGATGCTGGCGGCGCAGTGCAACAAGCTGTCGAGCAAGTCGCCGCCGCCGCTGGCCGACGCGGCCGTGGGGAAGGGCTTCCATCCGTGGAAAAAGTCCCCGGGCGCGCACTCCCCGCCCGGCGCCGGCGCCGCGCCTCGCAGTCAGCCACCCTCCTGCGGGCCCTACGCACGAGCTCCCACCTCCTGCGCCGTCACACCTTCGTACGGCAATGATCTCTACTTCCCTTCGTCTGGAGATCAGCTTCTCGGGAAAAGTGAATCCAGCGCAAGTCTCGGTTCCATGTACTCCAGACATCCATATGAATCATGGCCTTTTAATGTGGGCGGTGGAGGAAGTAGCGGTGCACTCAAAGCTGCTGAAATGGGCGGTGTCGGAGCGGTCGGTAGCACGTGGTGGGACGTCCACAGTGGCTGGCTCGACGTCGGCGGACAGATGGCCAACTATGCCGGACAGGATTACTCACAGCTCACCCATTCACTATCAGGCGGCGCACACCTCCTTCCTCCGGCGCCACATCTCCTACAAGATGCGTATAAGTCGGTGTTGCCGACACAGGGTTCGTTCGGGCTGCACGCACCCGGCTCGCCCGCGCCACCCGCGCAGGCGCCATCCCCGCGCTCGCAGCGCCGCTACGCCGGCCGTGCCACCTGCGACTGTCCCAACTGTCAAGAGGCCGAGAGGCTCGGACCTGCGGGGGCACATCTTAGAAAGAAAAATATTCATAGTTGTCACATTCCCGGCTGCGGCAAGGTGTACGGTAAAACGTCGCATTTAAAAGCTCACCTTCGCTGGCACACCGGTGAGCGACCTTTCGTATGCAACTGGCTGTTCTGTGGAAAACGATTTACGCGCTCCGATGAACTGCAGCGGCATTTGCGAACGCACACGGGGGAAAAGAGGTTCGCTTGTCCCGTGTGCAATAAGCGGTTCATGCGGTCGGACCACCTCGCGAAGCATGTGAAGACACACAACGGAGGGAAGAAAGGCAGTTCGGATTCTTGTTCGGATTCGGAAGAGAACAGTCAAGGCGAGGGAGGCGCGGGGCGCGGCTCTCCTGAGCACCCGCTGGACGTGAAGCCGAGCGCGCTGGTGTGACGGGGGCGCGCGGCGCCGCCGCCGCTGCCGCTGCACCACGCCGTCGGCGCCGCCGCGCCGCTGCTGTGATACTGCCACCGCCGCCGCACTCCCACTCCTCTGTACATAGAATACATATCAAACAATTGTATAGAAATGTGGACTAAGTGAAAGACGATGCGGTGCTGATCGAGACCGATGTGTATGTATTTGTTGTGAGAATAAAAGTGTTGTACAGTATAGATACTATTAAAAATTATCTAATATTAAATATAGTTAGAAACTGTACGGTAAATTAGGATGTAAGTAGAATCACTCTTTTAGTCCAAAATTTCCGTTTGTTAATTTGTTTACTTCAGTACCTAACACCTTCACTTAAGTAACAGCTTAAAAATGTTTAAGAATGTCTAAACAGGGAAAATTACACTGGGAATGCTATAATTATTTAATCAATTGGTATCTCATCCTAGTCGCAACTAATGATAAAATGTAATAAATTAAATTGATGAAATCTTGTTGTATTATCAGATCCAGATACAATGAGAAAGATCAAAGGTTGATAAAAAATAACAGCTGTTTAAACTCAGTAAAGCTTAGTTTTACAGTTCAAAAATACAACGCTACCAAACAAACATAAGTATGATAATGTTTACTTATTGACTCATAACCAGTGATCTTATCCCACAGAAAAATAATAAAACCAATACCTGCCCCTTCGTTGTTATGTTAATAGGTTTGAAAAGGTACCAAATACACAAAATTGACCAAGTTTCACATTTACAAATTTTGTAAGAAAACTGCTCATAATATTTATGAAGAATACAGACAGACCAGTATCTAAAATAGTGTGTTTCTTTTGTTACAAGTGACCGTTCAGTTGTTAACAATTATTTGCGGCACGCGGGACTCATCCACGCTGTATGGGCTAACTTTAAATTAGTGAGGGGGTGGCCCATGAAACTGAACAACTTTTCCCAAAAAACCCATATTCAATTCTCAAAAAAACTTTTTGACTTAGCAAACAAAGCAAATTAGCTGATAGCACAAGCTGTACGGAGAGGCAAACTTTTTTTTCAAATTTTGACCTATGTTCCTTGAGGAAAGTTGTTCAGTTTTGAAGGTTGATTCGCTAGCTAATTTAAAGTCACCCAATATAAAAACTAAAGATGCATATTGCCTTAAAATATACCTCGTTTTTCTTTTCCTAATACGTGGTGCGTATAAGGATCCCGTATACCATCAACGAATGTGAAGTAATAAACAACGATCGTACTTTCAAATTAAAATTTACAAAAAGGAAAGAAAATTATAAAAAAAAGCACATATTATTTTAAATACTTGGAAATAATGTTATTTTCTTCCTCAACACTTTTGTGTTAGCTTGGAACTTGTAAACTATTATATTATGTATATTGTACAAAAATTGTGCGAATTAAAATGCCTGAAATTGATTTTATGAAAATTGAAATATATTTTTTCCGAGTGGATTTCTGTGTTTTTATGATCTCCTAGAGTACCTGCTAAAATATTCATAATAACAGTTAAAAATATTGCACGAACAAAATAAATGACAGAAACAAAATAAGTCAGTCGGAGAATGATAGAACTATAATCCAGGAATATTAGGGGTTTCACCTCGGAATGAGAGATAGTCAGCTAAAAAAGTTGTATAAACCTTTATTTTAAAACCCTAAAACTTGTCTCAAAACCTACATATCGTAGGGTGTCCGCGTCTGCAGAAATTCCAAGGTCAAAGGTTAAAAAAATCGATTTTTCGTACATTTATCGCAAATATCTCGTTTCCTATGGGTTTTATGCTATTTGTATTTAAGACAAATATTGTTGAAGATTAATTTTTCTACAACTTTATTTCAAAAACTTTTTTAATACCATTTTCGAGAGAGAGGGCAGAGCGCGCGCAGTGTTTAAATCGTTATAGATCCTAAACGGTAATTATGATTGGAAAACGGTATGACAAACCTAACAATGTTTTTTTAATACCTATTCAACGATACCCCACTTGATATAGTTCGTCAAATGTGTAAAAAATCGATTTTTTTACCTTTGACCTTGGAATTTCTGTAGATGCGGAAACTCTACGATATGTAGGTTTTGAGACAAGCTTTAGGGTGTTCAAATAAACGTTTATTCAACTTTTTTAGCTGACTATCTCTCAATCCGAGATTCTCACCCTCATTTGACTTATTTTCCTGGATTATTACAGAAGTTTTAGTAAGATAGATGAAGCTTGTAAAGCATAGGCAAAAATTGCAGGCAATTTAGTATTTTAGCTAATTAAATATAATATTTAGTCTTTTTTATTATAAGAAGGGTTAACTCTTGACCTCAATCTTGACCAAGGTCATAGATGAGGTCGATGATGGAGCGAGTTAACCCAGAAAATGCCTATAAGGCACTGGTACTCCTACGCACCGACGGAACACAGGAAGCTGTTTGGCGTCGGACTTCGGTAGAAGGGTGGTCGCGAACCAGACGGCCCTTTACAGAGCCTATCACACCGCATGAGACCATAGGACGACACCTCAGATTCAGAAAAAAATAAAGTGTCGTTGCCTGGGATGGATTACTAGGAGGCAGGTCTTATTTGTGTTTCCTTAGTCGCCTCTTACGACACCCACGGAAAGAGATGGGGTGGTGTTATTCTGAACCAATCACCACACGGCAAGAACTGAAAATACAGGCATCTATAGCTTTATTCATATGCCTGAATGGCGTCGAAAACGGATTTGGGCTTTTCATATGACTATAATTTTTGTTATTGGCATGGCACACCACTGGACTGGTGTACTGGGTTACAAATTTAAAAAAGATACAGATATAAAGTAAACACGAACATGATTTTTACTAATCTCCTTTATCATCTCCATAAACAAATGCTCACTCACTATGATACTTTCAATCACAGCTTCCATTCACAAACTTACTTAATGAGTACATAAAATACAAATAGAAAAGTGCAATCAGTCTCTAATAAAAACACCTAGATAATAAATTTTGAGCTTTATGCCTGCTTGTACAACAGCGATATTTGTTTGACAATGGACAGGGATTAAATCATTTTTAGGATAGAAGTAATTTAGAAGAGCGGCCGCAAAGAGGGTGACGTTCATCGTAAAAAGCGAATTGAAACCACAAATAATGAGAGAGGGAGGAGGGCATCGCGAGTGTCGCCTCTGCGGGTGGCCGCGAGCTCGTGCCGTAAAAACCGAGCTCATCTGCAAGCTCCATTACTGGCTAGGCTAATCTCCGCTTTATTAATGACGGCGCGCGACGGTGGTCTCAAATGCTACTGACTCTCAGACCGCTCACCGCTGCTGTCACATTGATGTCTCTATTCGCGGCTTCATTTGTTACCTGTCAATTAATACTTGCAGTTTCATGTTTGCACGATCTACTACCGTTATTGCCACCAGTTGAGCGGAGATTGCCTGATGCTAACTTTACTTACTGCTAACATTACCATCAATAGAATAAGATTGAGCATCATTATTTTCAATTAAAGTACATCCCTCAGAGTATTGCAGTATAATCAAATTGCGATAACGCTGTTGACCTCCATAATCACATAAAGTAGTCCGTTATCATACCAACCTCCTGGAATCAAATTAAATCCCGGGCACTGTAACTAAACACAGATTTATCACCCTTAACCGAATTATGTGTAAACTGATTGAGCGGACCAGACGAGGGTGGAGCAGGGCTTTACTATTTCGTATTCAAACCATGAACGCTCCCTTGCGTAAAGTTGCGAGGAAAATTTTGTGTCCCGTCTCGAGCAACTTTTCTAACAAAGCAAATTGGTAAGTATTTTACTAAAGTAACTTTATACGTATAAGTTCAATTTAGTTCTTGGAACAGTGATTCTTGGATTCTTGCATCCACAATCGTTATTTTGACAGTGTCAGAGTACGCAGGGTGATCAAAAAATACCCAAAAAGGGCATATTTAAAAAAATACTCATTTATTCACTAATATTATTATTATCTCTTTCAATCACCGTCGTATATTTTGCACTTCTGCCAGGGTCTTTTCCAATCTTCGAAGCAATTCTGGAACGCACTTTTTGATATGGCCTTCAGTTCCTTCAGCGACTCCGTCTTAATCTCCTATATGGTCTCGCAACGTCGTTTTTTCATAGTTCTCTACATCTTTGGGAACAAGAAAAAGTCGCACGGGGCAAGTCTGCTGAATACGGTGGCAGAGGCATCACTGCGGTCTTGTTTATTGCCAAAATATCGGGAACAAGCCGGGAGGCAAGAGCGGGCGTTATCGTGGTGCAATTGGAACAAGTTGATTTTCCACAATTCTGGTCTTTTTCTGCGGATCGTCTCACACAAACGGCGTAAAACTTCTAAACCGGATGGCGAGAATTCATTTAGATTAACAAGCACAATTTCTTTGATTTTGTGGATATTCTCATCAGTAATCGATTTCTTAGATTTCTTAGATTTTAGTAAAATGCGTCTTACTAGTTTGTCTGTCAAAAAAAGGTCAAAAACAATCTAAGCATCCAAAATAACCGGAAATTCAAATACTATTTATGAACATGTGTACATCCTGAGAAACAATTCGAAATTCAAATATTCCGTGTTTTTTTATCAGCCCTCGTGTAACAAGGAAACCCAGTATTTATGTAAGTAGAACTTTATTATAACGAAAGATTCACAAATGCGCGATTAAAGATCGCGAACTAAGGCCTAGTAGCTGGCTCTGGTCCGAGACCGGCGTTCACCCGCGGAAGCACCGAATCCCGGATACTCAGGATAGCCACTAGGTGGTTTCAATGCTCAGTTAGGCTCCCAGACTGTTCCACCGCGGGAAGCGGTCATAGGAGTTTTCGCTGAGTTGACCCTGACTCTAAGTTACAATGACAAAGTATGGGCCGCTTATAACTAGGAGGCGGAACACTTCGATACCGCGTTCTAGAAAAATAGATTAAAATAGAGCATGGCGAAGACAACAATATCGAGTAAAGAAAGGAACCCTTTAATTAAGGGTTGTTATATGTCAAAGCCTTGTCCATTGCACCGGGTGCATCGCTAGCAGATGAGGATGACGATTTTAGATCACTAAGAGGTTATGACCCACTTCAAATCTATTTCCACATATAAGTCAAAACTTTATAAACACTGCCTTGAAAACTGCCATTAGTGCTTGTAGATAAAGTATATATATATTTATATAAGTAGTCATATACAGGGTTATTGGTAAAACGTCACGATCCCCTTAAGGGGTGATAGTTGAGATCATTAGCTATCAAATCTCCCCCGGGTAGATGGGGAAAAATTTTACCAATGTCGAAAAAAAAATTCCTCTGTTTTTTAAGAAAAGTGGGTTATACTCCTTCAAATTGTATTTTAAAAGAAAATTACGTACGTAATGGTTGTTTTTATCCGAGCCAGTATTAATGTTCATCCTTATCTTCGTTGTTATTTAACTAAAAAAATGTAAAAACGTATTTTTCTTATGAAAAAAGAGTAATATTTTTCCAAAATTGGTACATTTTTGCCCCATCTACCCGAGGATGATTTGATAGCTAATGATCTCTACTATCACCCCTTGAATTGATCGTGACGTATTACCAGTAACCCTGTATATGTATATATAATGTGGTATATGTAGTTATTTATTTATTTATGTAGGTACACACTGTCTATTTATATATTATAACCTATATTTATAACTATTCTATTCCATTAGTCTATTATTTTCTATAAGTATTACTCTGCACTACTTTCGACTTCGTAAAGTTGTCCCTAAAACAAGGGTTGCCTGGAAGAGATTGCTCTTAGCGATAAGGCCGCCTTTGCGCACTTTTGTTTAGTTAAGTATGTAACAATTTTTTTTGTGACTGTGTGCAATAAAGAATTTCTATCTATCTATCCAATCGATATAAGTTGAACTCAGACGTCGATTACGATTTAGAATGTCAAATTTGACATTTATAGTACTTGTTATCGACAGTAGTTTACCTTTGCCATTGGCTGACTTTACAATTTTACTCTTCAATATAACTCCTGCCGCCATCTAGCGTAGATTTTTCGAAACACGCACTATATGATCAAGGGTTCAACACTTTCACATGCCAAGAATTTTCATAAATGAAATTCATCTTGTATAATAAAGGATTCAAGGGAAACGCTTCCAAAAACGAAGACAGCACATAATACTAATGATTCTCAATACAAAACTTTTTTTTTTAAATATTACAATAAACTAGCTCACGCGTGGATAACGACGTGGCGTTGAAACTACGTGCCCGGGAATTGTCTTTTTGTATCAAAATATATTTTTATTTGCAAAGAATTCCTTCAGGACAATAGCTACCTACATTTGTCTTAATAGTAACACACATTTATTGGGCAAAAGTTCTCCAACAGTGTATTTAATTTATGTTTCCTTATAGATCCAGGTGTTGAGGAGATGCCTCGTTCCACACCATTGGCGTGAACTTCAGAAGCTGTCCTTTGAACGCTCCGGATAATGCCCTACTTAAACTTGCCCACTACTCGAGTATTTCAACCGTACTATTACGACTTACAATAACTTCAAAGAAACTTTTGGAAAGAAAACACCCTGTACCACCTACTTAGAGGGCCGTAAATGTGTTCTCGGTTCATGAATTTTAGTAAAATTCTAACCACGTTTGGTGGCGAGAATCTCTTAATAACCTATTGAATAGAAGAAGTAAGTACATATAACATTTTTTAAAGCGTATTTGACCAAAAAGAATTGAATAAGCCAAGCTAGACTAGGAGTGAAAGAAAACTTAGAATGTACCAGCTACCAACTCTACTGTAGATGACAGTAAATGGGACATGAACGTTCTGCTATATATTCTGGGTGAAAGCCTGAAAACCTATACCACTATATAATATTTTTTATCTTATAACCCTCAGAATCGATTTCAAACATGGCGTCATGTAAACCACATGATGCTCTGCCTACCCTATCAGGGATTATGGGCGTGAGTGTATGGATGGATGTAAAAAGTAGCTCGGATTATTAACAGCTTGTGCTAAAAAACAAAATCATAGTTTTATATATTTTTCAACACATTTGCTCATAAAGTGAGTCTTACGTCATTGTTTTAAGGTTCATAATGATATGTTTTACCCAGCCCGTGAGTAATAAAAATAAGGCACTAGTACGTAATGTTTTTTTTCTAAATTTCAGCAAAGAGATCAGATCTTATTTTTTATTTAAAATTAAGTGTGAATAATAAACTATTTGTAAATAAAAGTATAATTCCACTAAACTATTTAAATTTAACAGAAAACTATCATTTATTTATGCTAAAACTGTGAAAATATATAGTTCAGTATTTTTAATTATTTGGCTGTATGACATACTTGTCAGAGTGAATCTCATTTTGCGAGCGAAAAAACATATAATAATCGCGCCTCTTTTCAGATGTTTTCACTTGGTTTTCACAAACGGTATTTGTATTCATCAGATTGAGATTATTGTCAGAAATACAACACAAAAGATGACTTCTTCAAGTGCAGAACAGGAAACCTACGTGGGTACTTACGCCGCCATATAGGTGTGTGACCGCCAGAAATACTTTCCGAGGCGCAACATGCAAGTGATAGCTTGTTGCCGTCAATATCAAAGGAAAGTTTTATTTCTTTCTCTCCTCGCAAATGTGTTTAAAAAACGTCGTATGATACGCGTGTGCACTGGATATTACATTCTCGGCTCGGGCTGTAAACTCGCCTCTAATGTAATATCCAACTTAGCACATATGTAGCATAATGTACTATTATCAACTTATAAACTATATAATCATAAATGCTCTATTATACGACATATAGTTGGCGGAATATTCTCTCATTAGGGGCAATGATTAATATGAGGCCATAAATCGCACCAAGGGTCAAAGGGAGCCGCTTGCGTAGCGGCGCCCGCGCATCACATGTTGGGACTCGGAACTTCCGAGAACTTGTGCAAAACGGTTCCCGAAAACAGAATTATGTTACTATAACTCAAATGCTGGACTAACCATCTATACCATCTCATTAGAGGAAACAGCGGAGTATAGAAACAATGTTGCAATAACGACGGAAATAGCTTGAGTGCAACTTTTTAACATACAGCAGTAAATCACCCAAGTTTAGCGTAGAGACCTCTTCAGAAGTAACATCTACTTCCTGGAACACGCATTAATCTGCAATACTTCAATACGGCAAAGGAAACGAGACGCTAAGCATCAGTTTCATGGGAATACAAACGTTGCATTTCGAATTTTTATGTATGCAACATAATTTATGGTCAGTGTTTTTACTTTGTAAATGTTTGATGGATGTTTAAGAAATAAAGATGTAAGTATTTGGATCTTCATAAAACCTGCAACGTAAAAGGCTAAAGCCCTTCTTTGTTTGTGGTTAAATTAAGGTGCGCACAAGATAAGTAACAGCAGTTAACGCAAGGTTGAAGTGCGCACGCAATAAGAAAGGAGCAAAAGTGTTCTAACTTTACATACTTTTGACCTTATAACAGAAACTAAAAATTTTAAAGGGAATTTAGCGTAACTGACCCACTACGTACGGCAGGCAGGTTGGTGGACACGTTTGCCTCCAAGATGTTGTAATAAATTAGTCTAAGACTGGATCTGATCCTGAAACACGCACATGAACACTTTAATCAGTACTAATACTGTTAATATACACCTTATCCATAATACTAGGGATTCTAATACCATTCTATTTTTTATCAACAGTTTAATTTTCCAATCCCTGTCTCTAAAAAGATGAAAACAATTAAAATAACTTGCGATGTTCATTTAATTTTATGTTAACTTCAAAAGGTAAGTAACATAATTATCACACATAGTTAAATCCGTAAACAACTATTAAACACATTCTGACATATCCAAAAAAGCAACAAGTCCTCTACAACCGTTCATCACTTTTTGTGAACAGGCGACATGACTATTGGAACTGTCAGCTGGTTCATAAAACAGTAGCTCTTATTACGATGGCACTCCAGTGACACATGACGAACAAAAGTGTCATAGAGCTACACTTCATTATTTTCAGGGTTCTGTACATCAAGGGAAAAATGAATTCTTCATAGGAAGTCCGCCTATTTGTTTGTCAGCTATAGATCACGCTCATTGGCTCAGAAAAGCGTGGAGGTTTCCAATTGATATTAAATACATACATCAAATACAAAAGCTTAATTCTAAGATCCCATAAAGCTGTAAACATCGAGCTTTAAATTCTAAAATGAAAAGCTACAGGGAACTTCTAATTAACTTACCTAACACTTGTTGTTATTTTTGTACAACGCCAAACAAAACTGTTAGCAAACAAAACTTAGTTCCTTAAAATATCAACAGATGGCGCTAGTCGTATTGTAAAACGCGCCATCGAAGTGTTACCAAGATTTGTATAATTTGAAACTATTCTTTTGTTTTTTTAAGCTCTTCAATATACCGTGTCTAGTATTCGGTCGTTTGGTCGTTTCATTGAGTAATTACATGATGTATTATAGAAAAAGTTGACTACGTTTCTCCATATATGTATCTATGTAATTCTGCAGCCATAGATTAATAACTTTCCAAGAAAATACTATGGAAAGTAGCTGAAGAAACAAATCCGTTGAAATTAAAGATTAATTGCGTAGATATTTAATAGTCGATGAGATTACGAGTGTTTTGTAGCTATTTGTCTACAACTGCTTATCACAAGTCTCGACGCATTAGAGTTGATTGACGAGTTCAACAATAGGCAGAATAAAACATTAATTGTATGATATGATTTTCTAATAACTGAAACTAGCGTAAAAAGGTTACGCTATACTCATCATGTCATCATTGGCTCTGAATAAACAAAACAGTTAAAAGTATAGTCGAACAGGAAAGTGCTTTATCAAGTTCTGTAACAATTCCAATAATTACGTTAAAGATTTCTCTAAGGCTTCTGTTTGAAATTGTCACTTTGAAGTTTTAATCTAAAATAGATCTCATCGTTCTACAACATAAGGAATGTTTAACCTTATGGTGGTAAAACACTTTCCTGTTCGACTTTAATAACAAATACGTAAAAAAATAAAATATCGATAAAGATTTTATTTTTTACGTTGTCGATTACAAACCTTTTCAAATATAAAAGTCTCAACAGAGTCTCTATTCCACCGTGTGTCACTAAAAACGAACAAAACTCCCCGGTTGCACCGTGACGCGAGCTGCCAAGTTAAAATGTTTTAATTTAGCGCTGCTTAACAGGCCCAGCACCGGGGCATATCCGCCGCCATACGACGCTTCTCAGAGGCAATAAATCTCACACCACCACCGCCACTAATCACGGAAATGAAAACAACCCTTCTCTTCACTCGTTTACATTTAATGTTCTGCTCAAATGCACGTACTCTTTGGATAATCTATAAATAAGAAATGTGACATGTCATCCAAATCTAATGAAGTTCTAGAAAAATAGACAGAGGACGAAGTGCGGTACACTACAGCACACTACAAAAGAAACAAAAAAAAAGAGATAAATAGATAAAAAGTTGCAATATGGTTTCTGTTACTGGGTAGTCAGGTTCACTTTGGTTCATATAGTTTGGTCGATTTGTTGTCCAGTAGCACTGTCAAATAAACTTATCCGAAATACGGGAACAAGTCATCTGCCATCTTAACTAAGCTTTCATTCTTTCTAAGTATTTGATTAATACGGTGTTTCCGTATTTTTGTGTACAACATTATTAAGACCTTTGGAACACGTACAATGCCTGTTAAACAAACAAACAAGCAGCTAATTACTCAATAGAGACAGGCACGTGACGAAGCACAGTCAGGAAAACAAACATTTATCTATTCTTCCTGTCACCGTGGAGATCAAACAGTTAATAAAGCGCTTCGATAAAGGAGAGGGGAGACCAAAAGCACATAAAGAGCGTTAGAATTTTAAATTTGTAAATACGCCGCGCCGCTAACCCGACGCGTCTTTTTGTGACGTGATAAAATAATGATGGCAAATTGCCTCTGGGGTTTCAGAGATCTATCCGACCCCTCAGCAGAAACAAACTTTAAATATGACAACATGAGCGAAAATTCAGTAACGAAGTGTTACCCGATTAAACTTTGCTGTTATGTAAATTTTTAAATGATTGATTCTCGACGTGTGAAGTGAAAATCGGGTAACCATCTCAAGATATCAAAACATTTATAAAGAAAGTTATAGTTTTGGACTTTATTTTGCAAATCTCAGAAAGACCAAGAATTGAAATGATTTTATCAATACATCAGATTAAAAAGGTTATTTCTCCGCATAAGTAATTTCCTTAACATTATCGATGAATCAAATTAGCGCATCTATTGACTGCAAAAGCTCTGTCGTCTGTCATTGCGAGGGGAGTGCTCCCCCTCTCATGAACTTTAAAGTGACCTCGCTACTTTATTAGTTCCTATGTCTGTTTATCCTTTTGATGTGAAAAGTAATCCAGCTTCTGCTTTGATAGTGTAACAGATTATTCCCTTCTGTGTTTATTTATGAATGCGCATTGAGATTGAAATACGTAATTACGTTTTTTTGTCTCCACTTTTCAAGTGTTTAGATTAAAAAGTAGATATACTTTATAGATTTAGATGTTTCACGATATAGGAAAGAAGTTTCTACATAATATGTTTGGTTTTCAATCGAAAGACTTCTCGAAAAAAAAATGTTCATTTAGCTTAACATTTTAGTTCCAACTTTGAATTTTTAATATAGGGACAAATTTTCAAGCATTTTGGTTTTACCTCATTACTTACTACAAAACCCAGTAAAACTATTTCTAACTCAAGAAATTTCCTTTCAATTTGAAGCATGTCATTTGAAAATTATTCTTAGAATACCTTATAAAGTCGGAACACACATCATTACTCTATAAAAGAAAGTCGGAAACGCTCGCTCATTACCATACGTACATTTGGCGAGGAATGGGAATGAGGGCGAGACATGAATGACAAAGTAGATGCAAATGTCGGTTCCTTTGTAAGGACCACGCGGTGCCAATCAAAGACGTATGTAGGTAACGAGTAATGTATGTAAAAGAAATGTAGAGGACGTTGTTACATAGAACTTCATGGAAGAAAAAAGACAAATACTCACGTGCTTCAAATTTTGAAACTTTTGCGAATCCGTATCAAGAAGACGAATGTATTTTGCTTCTAAATCTTGTATTTGGTGGTACTTAAGCCATTGTAGGCCAGTGATATCGTCTGTTAGCTTAGTACTATCTGAATTCTCTGCCTATTTCTCTATGTCCGAGAATCTATTCAAGGTTTCAGTGAATCAGACTTCACCTGGGTGAACTGTATCAACTACATCTTGTTAACATATATATACAATTAGGTTCCTACGAGTATCTAAAGAACATTGGAACCGAAAGAGTTATTCATAAAAGTAATTTAAGATCGTAGTTCTATTTATTACAAATTGCATTTGTTAAAAATTATCTTCCAAAGCTGTATCGAATTATCTAAGGTGTTTATTACATTATTGTGTTCTATATTCAAACTAACATATGCAGAAGCTGACACGTTTTTGCAAACATACCGCAGTTAATGAACGTCGTGTGTCGAAGCAAAAACTCAAATTCTTGTGGCTAATAAATTTCTTAGTCGTGGGTTGTCACGGGTCAGGGTTCAATTTTTGAATCGGTAGAATCTTTAAAGAAGTCAAACGTAGCGAAATAAATAAACAGACAAACTTTGGAATTGGTAACCTCCTCTTTTTTGATAAAGACAGTTTTAATTGTGGTTATTTTAATTGTGGACAGTTTTAAGTCTGCTAATAAAACAATTATGGACCTTCATGTAGAAACTTCCGTGTACTTCATTGACAGGAGTATGGAACTGTTAAATTCAAAATACGACTTTCGTACGTTCGAGTTTCGAGTTTCATTTTGACAGATTCACTTTTTCAAGTGTCAATAACAAAATGATGGAATGTTTTGCGATAGATTCATTTTTCTATGTGCATAATTCTATTTTAAATACAGAAAAAAAAACTCTAAACATAAGTTACAAAATTTTACAATGTTCTACTGGTTTCAGAATTCACTCTGAGGTCGCGACCTTTTAAATTATAATGTGAATTCCTGTCACTGCGCTGCATTCCTTGCTATTTTCAAAGCAATTTCTTGTCATTTGTCTAATGCTGACAAAACTAAACTTAGAGAGATATGGAATATCATGTGAAATGTTAAAGTACATCGAACAATAATTTCAATAGGGTCAGTATGTAGATGAGATTATAACATACTAGCTTTCCGCTCGGGACTTCGATCTCGTGGGTATTCGGGAAAATTATGTAGCTGATATTCTTCTTCTTACTGTATAGGTATCGTCAAGTGTGTGGCGAACTTGGCTAACCCTGGTGTCAGAGTTTTCATAACGCACAATGACCTCTGATTTGGTTATCGGTATGTAGCCGGTATTACTCAGAGATAATTTATTTGAAAATAAATTTTTGAAATCGGTTCAGTAGACCGATACAACCATACAAATATGTACAAATCTTTCTTCTTTATAATGTTATGTATTTTATTTACACACATACACATCTAGATTAAAATGGAACTAGCATCCCTCTAGAGATTAGTCGTTTTTAACTAGTCGTAGTGCCTATATTTAATAACGGTATGAAGTAACATCAATACAAAAGGAAAGTGTTGAATTTCACAAATGCGAAAAATTTTGAGGGCGTGTTGGTGACGACGTCTGCGCACGGGCACGCGCCGGAAACGGAAGTGCGTAATTACGTCACTATTGCGAAACGTCTCAATCGTGACAGATGGCCAGGATTGTGCTGCATACCTACCCTGAATAGTTTGGCTGCTGTGTAGTTTACCCGCCCCCTTCATAGGTTGCTTTGATGGTGTGGTAAGCACAATAAAATACATACTACTTTGTTTGCTTTGCCTCACAGAAGGTTAGCCTAGAACTGTGAACTATCCCTTTTCATGAGAGTGAAATAGTGACACAAAGTCCAAAATATCAAACTAGACTTGCACCTAACTATGTATACCTTTACGAGTGTCTCCATTTTAGGCCAGAGGGTTTCATATTTTTCTGGTTCGGGTGGTAGATTTTTAAAAAATCTAGCGAGAAAATATACAATTAGGTTACTTAAAAGGAACTTACTTTAAAAAATATATTCTTTTGTGGAAATGTATAATGTTTTACTGATTTGTCTTAGGAACATGTTACTTTATACTCATTCATTCGACAAAGGTACAATGGAAATAATACTTAATCCTTAGAAAATCATCAATAATTTTAATTTATCTACCAGATCTGCGTTTGAGCACTTTTGTTTTGAGCACGTTAGGTGCGAATAAAATATGAATAAAATAAATTATTGAATGTCTTTTTAATAAAGCGCTTATTGTTTTATCGGGATAATGGAGAGCCCATTGTATGCCGGTGCCGCCCCGCTTCGTTCGTAGTATTTCAACCCGGGACAAAGACCAAAATAATAAATAGTCGTATTTTGTTCGCGATTTCCGCGCTTGGCCGCTTCGCTGTTGTTCTTGTAATTGGTGGCAAAATAAATTAATTGAATTAATTGAATTACGCCGCTTCGGTAGACCCAACACGTTGTTTGGTTAAAATGTTTAGACGTTCTTGAAATAAGTCTTTAATTAATAGGAAGTCAACTAAATAATTCGATAAACTCTTTCTCGGTTGGTGTTTTTGCCACGCAAGTATATTTAAATAATAAGCCAATATCAATTTGTCTTGATGAATCACATTTTCTTCGAAAGAATCATCAATAAGGATGAGAAATCGATAATGAGTCAGTCACGATTGTAGATTAACATAATTTTATAAATTTTGAAATGCATGTTCGTATTTCACAACGCTTTGAGTATGCGGGATAAACAACTAAATCCTAGTTTCTCATTTGATTATCTATAATACCTATTAACGATCTAATAACTCATTTAAAAAAATGCATGGTTTGGTCTGTAGTTTCATTTTAATAAGTATTAAAAAGAAGAAGAACAGACCCGACTCTCTGACTCATCAATGCCCTAAACTCAGAACACTGGGTTTCTTATAATTTCTGCGGGAATAAACTTTAGTACGTCATGATCATGATTAACTTTTAGTGCTACTATTTATATGTGGTCTAATATATAAAGTTACTTAAAATCAACTTTTAAAACTCTCTATAAAAATATCTGGGGACTAAAAAAAGAAAAGCATTCAACTAGGTAGGTATTTACTCCAACACAATCGATATCCAATTTATTCCTAACTGTTCCATTAACTTCCGTTTACAAATATTCTAAGTTTCATATAAATACAAAAAATACTTATCTAGGTAAGTAATTATCTATATCAAAATTTTGTAACTCTGTTACTAATACTTTTAGTAGTGTATATTCTTACTTAATTAAGTTTTTCCATTTAGTTTGACAGAACAAGTGTATAACTTCATTCAGAAATAGCCCTCCGTCATATACAAAATATCATTATTAACTTTTACAGGCTAATGAAATTAATTTAGTAGGTACTTAATGATTAAACAATATTCTATTTGGCCCCAGGGCCCCTATTCCACATTATTTACCGCCCTAGTGCAATTTTTCACGTCACTTGATGACTCAGTGAGTGGTGCATTCTCTAATGCGTTTGTTTATTTTATGTACACATGAACAATGCACTCAATTAATCTACAAGCTTGGCGCCACGCCCTCACTAGTAGTGAACTTTTGTACGAATACAGCGAATTCAGAGCAGTATGTTTTATTGTTTATTTATTATTATTTATATCTATAATAATTTTAGCAGAAACTTAATTGACTTTGCTTTGTGTAAACTCGATTGAAAATGTTATTCATATGTTTTTATATTCTCTTTCGTCTCGTTTTCCTAAATTTCACCAAAAGAAATAAGATCTAATAAGTGTATAAATTGCTCTTGCTGAAAGTTTTTCTTTACAACACGTGCTTCGAGTCTTTTCTTATACAGTTGTTAAAAAAGACATCTGTTGTATGAACAATCATTCCTAGATATATGATCGTATATAAAGATTATATTATTAATGTTATGATACTTAACGTAACTGGGCAGAACGTAAAAAATTTATTAATTAGTATTTTAGTAGAATATAATGACTGGTATTTTAATTAAAATGATATTCCAAGTTGCTTATTAGGCTCTATGAAAGTAAGTTCATTGATGATTTTTTTTCAATTAACTGAGTCAATAAATTCAGCCTATCACTGTAATTACCAATGTCGTAAACGAAAATTAAGTTTAAAGTTAACTTACGAAAAGTTTTGACGGGTTGCGCCATCTAGCGGTGAGTAGTTGCACTAATTGGTAAAGCAAGTGTTCTGTAATAATCGGTGTAAGGAACTCACTTCAAACTTTGATTAATTAGAAACCGTTATATACTTTGTAACGAATGATGCAAAATGTTTAATTTACGCGAGTTAAAAAAAACTGAATTATACGATGTTTTTACTCCATGCGTCTTTTTTACGATTTTTATAATTATTTGATTGTATGTTTGCGATTTTATCCAATACATATGTTTGAAGTTTATTTTATAGACACTAAAAAGGTTGCGTTACCTTGCAATAACATCTTATTCCATATCCTGCCCATCCTGACAAGAAAGTACGTAATATACCTTGTTGATGCGAGGATAGGCAAGCATTTTTCCTGCGGTGTGGTTAAAATCGTGTGTTTTCAATTAATGTTTGGGGTATCTCCGCATTTTTTTGACTGCGTAACAGTCGTATGTAGTAGCTCCGATCGTCAATAAAAAATGGGTATTACGTTCAAATGTTGCGGTTAGGCAAACTATCAATTTCACAGCAGTTTGGAGACGGAATACGAAACTTTCTACTTCCCCGTCTTTGTGTGGCGTACTTTCTTATTTCTTTATCCTTGGCTAAGGAAATAATTGGTTTTTATAAAACTAAATGGTCTGTACAAAGGACACTGGTTAGTTGAAAAGCGTAGGAAGTAATTAGGTAAGCAGATGGTACATGCGGCGTATTACAGGGCCACCGCAAACGTCTCTTTGGATGCACCGTGCATATGCTGCTAAGTGCAGCTATACTGTGGTGAATTTATCCGAAAGAATACCAAAATCCTAACATTTAACTAAGGTAGGCTGGTTTAAAAATATTTGAGCTCTCAAAATGTTATTACATTAATATTTTGAGAGCTCATTTTTTTTTTACCAGCCTATCTTATTTCCTTGTCCTTTTACTATAACATTATGAATCTACAAGCAATTTTTTGTTTATTTGTCCGTTCTTCACATCGTAATGGAGCAACGGATTGACTTGATTTGAAAGGCTGGAGAGTAACATAGGCTATTTTTTTACACGAACGAAATCATAGACGGAAAGCTAGTAACTAATAAAAGACCTTTATCTTTGAGCCTTGGTTCTTCTGCAAATCTCCTCTATACTGATTCAGTTAAAAAAAAACCCAAAGCTATTGTAGAGACTTGTCAAAAAAATTGAAAATGAAAACATTTATTGCATAACACCATTCAACCGGACCACTAATTACCGCTAAACAGAAGCACCTACTCCTCAAAATGCACTAAACCGTCGAGTCACGAATACGTAATGAAGACATAATACGTTTAGAATTTGCCAAAATACATATTTGCTCTTTGACCGCAATGTAATGTGCTTATTACGGAAACGGACGTGTTTACTTCTAATGCGTGGTTACGATTTGATTACAAATCGTTGCATTGTTCAAAAAAATGCATACTAAAAAAAATAGAAATCTGTGAGTATACATAAAAAAGGAAGAAAAAAGACACGTACAGTCGAACATAGAACCTCCTCCTTTTTCAAAGTCGGTTAATCAATGAGTTGTCATTATCACACTCATTAATATTATATTATTTTCTATGTATGTTTGTTTATTTACAATAGAACGGCGCGATGAAGCTGGTGAGTTACAAAATTGAATTACAAAATTCAAAAATCGAAAGGGCTATTACAAAATTTCTGATTATCTATCAGACAGGCAGCCGTGGGAATGAACTGCTCAGCTCTAGAGTTATTTCAGATTTAGTTAAAATTAATAAAAAAGAAAATTTGTAATGAGATTTAAAAGAGCAACCTCAGAGTTTCCTGCCTGTTCTTCTCTGAGGAAGACTGCACCTTTGCGAATAGGCGTAGAGTCAGTAGGGTCAAAAGAACGAATGCGTATGTATGTATTTAAATCGATTAATATATGTTTGTATATATTTCATTGTAATCTTGACTTGTTTTAAGTGACATCCTGAATGTCCTATAAAATAAAGATTTTTCTATTCTTTTCTTTCTTTTCTAATTGTCAGCTGATATTAATGCTGACACTAGAATTTGTAATAATTGTTACTCGGGATATACAAACACTGAGTAATGATCCCCAATGCGGCGGCCTAATTGCTATAGAGCAATTTGTGGTGTCTACTAAAAAAAATTCAAAAAGATATCACCTATATATATATATTGACTTAACATGAAAATGATGTTTCTAGTTTCAATATTTTTTTAAAATTATATTTAAAAAACTGTTCATTATTTAACGTTGAAACTTTGCACAATTGATCACCGATATAAAGACTATATTTTCACAAAATTTCAGCCAAAGCGACCGAACGGCTTTTCCCGAACATTTTGTGCGGGGTTCTTTCTATTGCTCCTAAAGTTAATATGGGCAGGAAAAACATTTATGTAGTTTATTCCGGGCCACACTTTAAAAACAAGTTTTGTTTAATTTTAGTTTTTCATAAAGTATTCCATTTTGGAAGTTATCGAATAAAGTAGGAAACATTAATTGTTATCACGTATAGGTGAATATGGTAAGCTTGCAAATTTCCACCCTGTATAACTGTAGAAGCAAAGCTATTAATTTATATTTTATATAAAAATACGGTATACTTTCAAACGGACTCAACTCTTCTGTTCCCGAGAATAACTGCCTGAAAAGGCGACACTATAGGTACGAAGCTAAACCTTCCTATTTTTTTATTTTTTTTTACACACTCAAAGTCCCACACTAAGGTTTTCCCTTGTGTCGAGGGTCCCTCGAAACACACATAAAGACAAACACAAATACCCATGACCCGAGAACAAACATCTGCTTTTTACACAAATGTTGGCCCCGACTGGGGATCGAACCCAGGACCCGCCGATCAAGAGGCAGCGTCACTACCACTCGACCAAATCGGTCGTATTGTACCGTTTAATTGACTTTGTTCCCGAGGGAATTTTTTTTTCAATTTTCCAATGATTTTAATAGTTATTCTGCTATTCGGGACGGAGACAAATACAACAAATCAAAAACCATCAAAATCGGTCCAGCCGTTCTCGAATTATGTGTTCGAACAAACCAGATTTTGTTTATAAGTTGACATAATAAAACTCCTGACCTGAGTGAAGACGTACTAAACATTTTTATCTAATTTAACCTCTACAAAAGTAAATATAATGCAATACATAAGTAACTGCAAAAAAAAACCACAATTAATGAATTTAAGATTTTGCCTAATCATGATAATTACGTTTCTCTGCCAAACATAAAATAGCTCCAATCTTACAATTACCTATTTTATGACACGCGGAAAGAAGTAAGTCTTCTCACAATAACAAACAACAATACTTCAATATGTCTCACTAATGTGACAAAATGCCGAAAATTACCCTCATTATTGATGGGAGAAACATAATGGCTCAGTGCTGCGAGCTCGTCATCATGCTGCGTACGCGCAGCAGCTGTGACAAATACTCGCGACCGCCGCTCCAACCATTCTCTACGCCTTTTTGACTTTGATTTATGCGTTTTTTATACACTATTCAGCCGTCACGGTTACTTTAGATTGTATTTCACTAAAACCAAAGTCGCGAACTTTTTTAAATCTAAAATGAACTCTATCTTGATCAATTAGAGTTCAAATTTGTATTTTTACGAATTAAAATTCACACAGTAGCAAATGAAGCGCAGTATAAAATCGCAGTTGCGTCCGCGCCGAGTATCGCTACATCATATCGTTAATAGTAGGGGATGAGAGAGGGTTTCATTCTATTTTCACAGTAATTTGCTTTTGTTAGCGCACAATTGTGTTTTGTGTCGCTCGATTTTAAAGCAAATATGTGTGAAGTTTGCAGGGAGTGCCATGGACACGGTACACACCTTCTTTAAATAAGTTTGGTAAATAAGAAATAACGCGCGAAGACACTTGTAATGAAACCAATCTAAGTACGGTGTTTTTGGAGTGCTTCGCGCAAAATTCTGACAACCTGCTTTCATCGTGTTCTTCTTGTTTGTAATTTCTTCAGGTCTCGTAACTGTAACCGTAATAACTTTAACGTTCTAGGTATTTTTATGTAAAAAGGTTTTTTGGGCCTTTAACAGAAAACAAAGAATTATTCACTTATCGCACGTCCTAAATTTGGTTTAATAAATAAGTTTCATTATTATTATTTACGAGTTGAAAGTTTATTACGAGTTGGCCCTGTGCCAATTTTATTCAACTAAACTTTTGAATCTTCTAATGGGAGGTTTTCTTTTCGGGTATTTAAAAAAAAAGTAGTTCCCCGGAGCTCTCTAGATGGCGCTGAACTGACTCCGTTACTAGGTGCCAAAGCCAAAAGGCTTGGAGAAAAACATTGCATCAAATATTCTGTTTGTTTGCTTTGGCTTTCGATCATCCTAGTTTTCTCGCGCTTTGTTATAATTCAGTTTTGTTTGTTCGTTATTTTCGTAAAATCGCCTAAATACGCGTGGTATATGTGATATTGATGTGATATGACAATAACGTTTCGTTTTTTGATCTCAAAATTACGTTCAAGTGAATTAATCAAAAATAATGTAACGTTCCGTTCCTTGCAGTAACGTACCTAGTTTAGCGCCATCCATCCGGCGACTGGGGAAAAATTTAAAAAAAATAAAAATAAAATCCCTCATTGTTTTTGTGTGTCGAATCCTGTATTTATCATGAAGCTAATGCGTCTTGTTCATAGCAGCAGACTACCTTTTTTTATTATGAGATGGGTTAACTCTTGACCTCAATCTTGACCATAAGTTCAAAGATGAGGTCGACGATGGAGCGAGTTAACCCAGAAAATGCCTATAAAGGCACTGGTACTCCCACGCACCGACGGAACACAGCAAGCTGTTTGGCGTCGGACTTCGGTAGGAGGGTGGTCGCGAACCAGACGGCCAGACACAGAGCCTACCACACCGCATGAGACCATAGGACGACACCTCAGATTCAGAAAAAAATGAAGTGTCGTTGCCTGGGATGGATTACTAGGAGGCAGGTCTCATTTGTGTTTCCTTAGTCGCCTCTTACGACACCCACGGAAAGAGATGGGGTGGTGTTATTCTCAACCGATCACCACACGGTTGAAACCTACCTGGAATAATCATCTTTTTTTGTGAGCTGTCTTTACGTCTTTCATAAATAAAATTTGCAAAACTTCTCCATGTTATCACTGTAACTAACACCCATATTCTAAGAAGTTAACTCGAAAATACCTCCACTCAACTTCAGCTAAGGAAATCCTCGAAACGACCTCGAAATTGGTATTCTTTGCAATATTATTTTTATTTTCCGATACTATAATGGGCCTTTTTATAATTCGAACGGCACGGCACGGCAATTCAAAATTTGAATTACCATTGCCCACTATGTTCTCAGCTTCTAGTATTACTATTACATAGGAAGCAATGGTAACACAATTTTGCCGTGCCGTTTTCGAATTATAAAAAGGCCCAATGTCGAAGACTATTTTGAAATGTGGTCTTCGACATAGTAAAATTATTTAAGAGCAAATTTATCAAAGAAATTCAAAGGATCTATTCTAATAGCTATCATTTTTATTTGCCTTGTCCTTAGAATGTTTGCCTGGGTTTTGTTACAATGTGTTAACCAAACATTCTTACTATTATCACCCGTTGGACAAAGCACAACAAAAATTCACATTTATCATGTAATAAAATTGGATACTGAGGCCTCTCCGCGACCCACGGGACATAATAAAACCGATTCGCAACATTCTTTAAAAACGCAGAAGTGAAAATGATAGCCGACAAAAGTCATTCGGAAGATTCATCAGGCATTGTGTTCGTTATGGACGAAAGAACGTTTTAAAGAATGGAGCCAGTGAAGAGACGGCAGTTTTGTCGTCTTTCAACTTTAGGTGCCAAATGTGGTATACCAATATTTAAAAAAGCTTCAAACGTACAAGTCCCGGCCGGAAAGCTATTAATAAAATACATACATAATCGTAAAGTTTGTTTGGCCTTTATTTAAGTTATATTTTTTTCTACAATAACATTGTTTTACCTAGATTACTTACCGCTACTTTAGCAAGTTAAAAATGTCAAGAACCGAGTTGAGTATTCTTTAATACTGTTTTGTATTGTAGTATGTGCCTTATGTTTGCTTGTTCTTAAGTAAAACTACAAGATATCTAGATACCAATGGTTAAGAATTCTCTAACCCTGCACTCTTAAATAGGCCTAAGGTAAAGATACCCATTTTTTCTAAACCAAAAAGTGAAGTTTTCTGGGGTATCTTGAGGGAAGTAATCGTTTTGGACAAGACAGCGAAACTTATTTATTTATCATCAAGATTTCTTTGTGAATGAAAACGCTGTTACTTTTTCATGCTTTCTGAAAAATTAACAACGTTTTATTTAAAAATACACCTATAAACTTTCTCTCATAAGTTGATATCGTAATCGTTGCAGTTAGGGGAGCGATGACGACAAAGCACATCTCTGGTTCGGTAGCCAACAAAGAGGCGGCAAGCGAGAGGGGCAATTTGTCAGCTTCGACAATGCTGCTCGACATATTGACCATTATTTATGGAGCCTCGCTTTTATTGCGGGAAAGATCGAACACCCTGTACTACATGAAGCCGGCGACTTTGTTGCCTTACGATCAATTGTTTGCGTTCATAAATTCAGGAATAACTCACTCCTAATTAGCTACCACAGTTCTGTGGAAATTAGTAACTTGAGAACATGTTCACTTTTTTTATTCGTAAACAGGTTGGCACTTTTATATATGGTTTGGACACCCCTAAATTATTATTACTTTAACATTCTTCAAGGCTTAAAAGGTTCACCCGATTATGGGATTTGGATAATTCTCAATTTCGCCACCTTAACGGATAAAATGGCGACCATTCCATCGACACACAAATTGAGTCCCTGGTCACACGTACATTTTTTTTTTCAGTCAATTCCTCTCAACTAAAAATTTATCAGATGATAGTTTATATGGTACTCATCTGCTGGGTGTATCTCGGTGGGAAGATCGTCTGCTGAAGCTCTGAAGGGTGTAACGCAGAAGCATTCGTGTGACTAGCTGACGCATTTTCCACCATCCTACAGAGGCCAGAAGTTTTTTGTTTAAGATATTGGATTAGCCATAATATGACGAATTTTCAAACTGGAGTTAATGACTGTTTTTTTTTTCAACGTGATTAGAAGGCTATCGTTGCTTAACTCACCCACCGAGCCGCAGCAGACGCTCATAGAGCTTCATGTTAAATATATCTGAAGCATTTAACAAATTTACGCCCGAAAGGAAATTGGTCGTGATAATCTGTTCTTAGCTCGTGTACCAGGAGTTTATTCTTTCGCACAACAAAAGAATCTTGAAAATCGGCCGACCATTGGCGGAGTTTGTGTTACAAACATACAAAAAAACATACCGTCGACTTGAGAACATCCTCCTTACTTTGAAGTCGGTCAATAATATAAAGTTCACAAAAATACACTCATCAAAAAGTGTAAGCAACATGCACGATTTTTATACAACGGAGGCCTGTTTGTGAAGCTATACAAAGTATTTAAGACACGTATTTGTATAAAATCTTTAGGTATTATGAGCAAGTTCTATACTTTTCAATTCCTGATGTAAATGAAGTAATTTTCTTTTTTTATAAAATGAAAATTTAATTTTCATAAAAAAACATTTTTATACTAAAAACAGGAGAAAACTGCTTTTCGTCATATATCCTTTAAATCCTTGTTTACGTTATAAAAGACACCTGTTTGCCAAATTTCAGCTTTCTAAGTCTAAGGGTTTGGGCTGGGCGTTGATGAGTCAGTGAATCAGGAAATTTTATATATAAGATTTTAGACTTTTAATAAGTTTTGTTTTAGCCATAGATTTTTTTTTCTGAAGCCTAAAAAAAGTATTAAAAAAAGTAAGATACAAAGAAAAACCAAACGTAATGTAAACTAAGTTAGGCCTTGAGTCTTCTTTCTATATGTATAGAGGTACAGTATGCCCAGGAAGATAAGATTCAACAAGGTTCAACGCATTTACTGCACGTGGCTCGACACGCTCTTGATCGTTTTTTTTTTTGTTTCATAATAAAGTTATGATATAACAAAAAGTATAGCGAAAGGAAATTTTACGGCCTTTATCAGTAAAGCATTCAGGAGGCCAACAATCAGCAAGGCGGTGCTGCGCCGCCCCTACCGCCCTCCAACCGCTGTTGGCACAAGCTTCACACGTGGCCACACTATTAGGTGGCTGTTTAGAATGTTATACCTTAAGAAACTGTAAACAATTCGTTTTGGTTATACATTCGTAAATTTTTCCATCCATACACTCACGCCTATAATCCCTTTCGGGGTAGGCAGAGCGCCATATGTGGTTCTAGAACCATTTGACGCCACATTTGATATGAATTGCGGGGGTCACAAGATGGAACATGAGTATGGTGGTGATAGGTTGTCAGTCTTTCGGCCCACGTTACAGCAAAACCCTCGCTTCCCACTAACTGGCTTCTACAGTATGCCTGGGAAGAGTTGGCAGTTGGCACATTCTAAACTTTTCTTTCACTTCCAGTCCAGCATGGAAGATCGTACATTTTCGCTTTCTGTGTGGTCAAGAAATGGAAAAGAACCACGGTTACAAATGTGTTTGAGTACCTTTACGTCAACATCTCACTGACGCTTAATAACTATAAACCAGAAGATAATAAACTCGCAAATTCAAAATCTGTATTATTTTCATCCAGATGGCGCCAAGTTGTAAATGTTAGGTAATTTTTCTTTAGTGTAAGTACTTTTACTTCGATTCTACTTAAACACATAACTAAAGTTTATGTTGTATTATGAGTTTAAAAAAATATGTGATAAATTGAACCTATAATCTCGCTGTGTTTTTTCAAAATTTTTCTATAATAAATAAACACTATGATATTTGTTTAGAATTGAAGTAATTATAAAATTTTCTTCTTTTATCAGCTTAATACATCCAGCACCGAATCTATGATTTTTTCGAACCGGGGAAAAAACTTTACCTTTATAGTGGCGCCCCCTCCCTTCAGTGTTTGAGAAAAACTGTTAAAACTGATAAATGAGTAGCATTTTTTGTGACGTTTGTGAAAATAATAATCCTTTAATAAAATTAAACTTTTTATTATGTATTATCTAACTTTCATTTGTGACATAAAAAAAACTAACTTAGATTTGTTCAAAAAGTAACTAGGCGTATGGAAATACAAAAGTTTGTTTTTCAACCATATTATTTTAAGATTCGATTACTTGATAAAAACCTGAGATTGTAGGAAAAGAGGGTTCACTTGTTCGATATTTAGGATTCTTGTCTGAAGGATTTGGCGCCCCCATGAAACTGTCGCCATGGGCAAGTGCCCCGGTTTGCCCCCCCTTAGCTCCGGGTCTGTCTACGTCCCCACAGAGGGGCAATTCATCTATATCTATACTAATATTATAAAGAGGAAAGATTTGTATTTTTGTATGTAACGAATAAACTTAACAACCGATTTCAAAAATTCTTTCACCATTAGGAAGCTACATTATCCCTGAGTAACATAGGCTACATAATTTTCCAGAATTCCCACGGGAACGAAGTCCCGAGCGGGATGCTAGTTATTAAATAAATAAATAGCTATCCCCACCTAAAAAGTCGGTGTTTATTAAAAAAATATTGTTTTTATTTTAAGTTAAATACATTTATAACTAGTATGTATTAAGAGTATGTAATACTGTGGCGCCCCATCGGGGTTCATGCAAGTACATCTTTGTGAATACTCATGAAAGCCATTGAAAGCAATAAACAATTTAACTTTGACTTTATACATTACACTTTCGAATAATAATGACAATATAATATGTTTTAAAATGTAATTAATGATGTCATAATTATGAACACGTAGTCAAGACACCGACATCTTTTGTAATATCTATAAAACAGATCGAAAACATGTCACGGAATATAAATTCTCGATAACGACTTCATAAAAATTCCATGGAACAAGTAGCGAAGTAAACAAATTACTACATTGGCGCATTCGCCATCAAATTATGTATCATGTATTTCTTTGGCATGTCACAGTTGCATGTCTGAGCTCAGTTAGGTTCCGCTCCACCACTGCACGGCGGCTTGGAAGCTCTGTGATGAATACAAATGCATCGCAAATACGCCATAAATACAAAAATAGCGCAATTTGTGGGCGGGGCATATTTTTTTCGCCGTTTGTGCAAATACAACGGCAGTCACGCCTCTGACTATGGGAATCGTAGAAATTAATTTCTAAATAGAGTTAATGCGCGATATTAACCTAATTATCCCCGTTTATGGCGCGTAGATGTTCAATTACCGAGGAAAAGTAACTCTATTGTATGTAGAGAATTCACTGAGATAAGAAACGGTAGTAAATTAAATGAGAACGAACGTTCAAATTATAAATAGCGCTCTTTTGTGTTTTTAGAAGTTCTGAATTAGAACGAAATTCAATTTAATTTTACCTACATGCAGGAAAATTAACTCTACTAACAGTAGGGAGTAGTGCCACCTATTTAAAATATGAAGAACTATGTATGCATCTCAAAGAGGTGCCATCTTGGGTCGAGTAGCAATAATATTCATAACTTCACTACGCAGCTTCGTTGACTACACCACTTCTTTGGGGGAAAATGTATTGTTTTTTTATGATAAAAACCTTGCAATACGTGAACAATCGGATGGTGAACATTTTTCGTATAATATTTGGTACGGCTATCATCAGAAAGTCAGAAAGAAAGCAAGAAAGAAAAATAAATTTACTCACCATATAAAACAGACATCAAACAAATTACAAATGAATAATGTGGTGAAAACTCCGTTTCCTCTACCCAATGAACCCTTTTTGTTATCATATGTTCCTTTCTTTCATAGTAATATTGTATTATATGTATTAGTATATGTAATATTGTTATATTATGTACTTAAATATTAGAGCTGTAGTTTATGTAATATATAAATATATTTTATTATTATTATTATTTCATTTTTTTTATTGTTAGCCACCACCCGCTCTGCTTCATATTTTTTTCATTATTTTCCTACCCAAAGGTTGCCTGGAAGAGATTGCTACCTTAGCAATAAGGCCGCCTTTTTGTACATTTCTGTTTTCTGTCCTTGTTTGTTATTTTAATGTGTTTGTGTCACGGTGTGCAATAAAGTATATAAAGTATATGTCTGTGAAAAGGTGCTGCCTCAGACAGACTGTTTTTCAGTCAGCACCTTAGTTGACTGCTGCTGACAAGAACATGCATAATGCAGCACAATAAATAATAAGAAGAATAAGGAAGGTATGGATATGGTTCAAGTGTATGATGTTTCGGTGGTTCTCTATTTTGCCATCTAAACGGATAAATGGTCATCATTGTCATTCCACTGCCATTGAGACGCAATCGATTAGAGGCATAGCTGCCCTTAGTTGTTTAAATGACTAATATTTTATAATACATTTACCCTCAAAAATAAATGGGTATTGTACAAGTTAATAGGTACATATATGATTTTCTAATAACCAATAGGATACAGCTACAAAATATTTTTTAATAATACAGAACTAAACATAGCAAAATTACTTTTAATTCATTTTGGAAGGGTAAATTGCAATAAGATTTATATTACATATTTTAAGCTGTTTTTTCCACACTGAAAACTCCTTAAATCTTAAAAATAATATTTTATTCCGTGAATTTCAGTGATTTAATTGGCTTAGCATCTAATAGGCTGAAAAAGTAACTATAATAATTGCATTTCATTCATTTTTAGACATCTCTACTTGCGTGTAACATCTTAAATTGTCAAAAACAGGTGTTCCAAACCCACCACGTCGGTCGATAACAATCCAACTGTCGAGAATGACCATTTTATTCCAAACTATGTTAATTATGATACAATCTTTGTCAAATTTGAGACAATTTGGAGTAATAAAATAAAGTTTTATGTCGCATTTACTTTGATGCGGTCTGTGAAACGTGTAATTATCAGACAATGGGACTGTTTGGGTCGTCCCGAGACCCATTTCTCTATTGCATTTGTCTCCTTAATGTTTCCTTGATATAACTATAATTATAACTAACTACTTGTCTACGAAAATTGTTCCGTTTTAATATATATTAATTTTATAAAGGAGGACAGAAGAAATAAAAACTTACTTTCAAGAAAAATGATAACAACAATATTCAATTATGTAGTTTAAAAATATGTATCGACGGCCGGTATGGTCTTATGGTAGTGGCGCTGCCTCTTGATCGACGGGTCCTGGATTCAAATCCCAGTCGGGGAAAATATTTGTGTAAAACCGGCCAAGAGCGTGTCGGGCCACGCGCATTGTAGGGTTCCGTAGCAGCATGGTTCAAATATGCAGCTGGTTTCTTAATTCTACGAACATATTGACGGTTAAACCGCTAATAATGTCTAAAAACGAGGTCACAAAGAAAGATGGTAACTAAAGGAGTTATTAAATAAATTCCAGTGCCATAAAGAAAATGAAAAAAAAAAACATCTGTTTAAGAACCACCTCGCGTGGACACAAATGGTTGTATAAAAATCGTTAACTTTACGTATTAATTTAAAACTGGTATACTATCGTTACGGATGTTTTTTTTTAAATTATAAGATGGGTTTACTCTTGACCTCAATCTTGACCGAGGTCATAGATGAGGTCGACGATAGAGCGAGTTAACCCTGAAAATGCCTATAAGGCACTGGTACTCCTATACGCCGACGGATTACAGCAAGCTGTTTGGCGTCGGATTTCGTTAGGAGGGTGGGCGCGAACCAGACGGCCCTTCACAGAGCCTACCACATCGCATGAGACCATAGGACGACACCTCAGATTCAGAACAAATTGAGGTGTCGTTGCCTGGGGTGGATTAATGGGAGGCAGGTCTCATTTGTGTTTCCTTAGTCGCCTCTTACGACACCCACGGAAAGAAATAGGGTGGTGTTATTCTCAACCGATCACCAAATGGCGATGTTAAAATCTCCAAATACTAAAGTATCAAAAACAATTGTATTAAAGAGTTTGTAGTTTCAGAAATAACTTTAGTTTTGGGCTAAATACAACAGAACGGAAGTATTTAATACGAAATTTTTTTTGACTTTTTTTTTTAAATTTTTAGCATTTTTTTACTTTTTTTTATTTTATTTTTTATAGTTTTTTTGCAACAAAATTATTGTTAGGAATAATATCGTGCTGCTGCTAAAGAGCAGGTCGCGTAGCACCTAAATTACGATTTTATGATGCGTAGATAAGCATGACGCACTGCATTAAATCGAAGAAAAAAATAGTACGGTAATATTCAGGACATAAACTAGATAAGTAGTTTGCTGAAAACATGATTCAGCACTTTTGGTTCGATAGAAAAAGCTTACAAAGTCACTTCTAATACCTACCCAATATTGTGTATCTTTTAAGCTATAAAAACGATAGTAAAATGCACACATGAACTTGAATTTGCTATGAAAATGTTCGTAATTGAACACTTTCGATAAGTAGTTAACGCATTTTTCGATTTAAGCTGTTACCTTTCCATAAATCTCATTTTTCTAACTTTCGAACATGTTTTTACGCACGCACGCTTTCATAGTCCGTAAACTTCGTGTATCGACACTGTTCGCACTGCCGGCCCAGGCCTGTTTAGAGACGGAGATGGCACTATTCCTATGTGCGCTGCCTTTGTCGGGTGCTGTAGTCGCCTTAACACCCCCAAAAACCTATAACGACACATGAAATGTCAATATGTTACAGCTTGGCTTTCGACCTCGCCTCACTTTTAGCGTGGAACCTTGTATGGCAGTTGTTTTGTATTAAGCTAAACTTCGTCGTAAATGCAAAATGCTCGTGAATTATTTCACATTTAACCCCTTATATCTTTTAAAAAACTATCCTATGACATCCCACTCGATGATATCGGCAAAAAAAAATCCATCGCCCTTTCACGTGTATGAGAAACACCCGAAATTTTTTTTTTTCCAAATTTTATTTTTACGATCTGTCGGCGCAATCAATATGTATGACCATGCCAAATTTCAGCTCTGTAGTACCAAGGATCTAATATTAGTAAATATATTCTTATAAATCCCAACAATGTTTGACACTTGGTCTACCATTACTCGCAAACTTGAAGGGCCAACTTATGTTTTATAGTTTTCCTTTTAAATTTGATGTATATTCTACCTCTTTGAATTTTTACACATTTTTAGAAACAACCGTTTAGCTGGTAGAGGGGGGGGGGGGAACACTTGAGTTTGACAAACATTTTCACTTTAAAAATTTATGATTCGCAAACGGAGTGCTAAATCGAAAAACGTTCTTAGCAAACCCCTTTTATCTTTTAAAAAGCTATCCTATGACACCCCACTCGGTGACATTGGCGAGAAAAAAAAATTCATCGCCCTTTCACGTCTATGGGAGACACCCGAAAAATTTTTTTTTCTAAGGTTTTACTCTACAGTTCTGTTGGCGTGATTAATATGTATAACCATGCCAAATTTTAGCTCTGTAGTACCAAGGGTTTCTTAGAAAACCCGCGGACAGACGGACAGACGGACATGGCGAAACTATAAGGGTTCGTAGATTACTACGGAACCCTAAAAAGCAGATGTTTGTTCTCGGGTCATTTGTGTTTATTTCTGTCTTCATACATATATGTTCCAAGGGACACACGACGCAAGGGATGACCTTAGTGTGGGCGTTTGAGTGTGTAGCGTTTTTTTAGTAGTTTATTTTATTATTAGCAGAAGTAACTGTATAGAGTTCGGTGATGGTTGTTAATTAGTAAAATAACTAAAGAATCTTAAATAGATACTACACCGTCTACTATATGGGGTGACTTAAAAGTTAGCGAAACTTTAGGGGGTTATTTTTCCCATGAAACTGGACAACTTTAAATTAGCGAAAAAAATATTCGCTAACTAGTTTGATAATTAAATTGACGAAACGTATGTGAATTTTTATTTCTTTTTCTATATTCTGTTATCATATTATGTCTTTTATGTATTATATTTATTAAATTACTTACTTCTTTTTAAAAATTAAGTTCTAAATCTTTGATCTTTTGTATTAAAAAGCGTTGCAAAATAGCTCGCAAATCATGAAATAGAGATTTTATTTTCTTTGTCATTTTCCGACGGGCAAATTGTAGAGAAGCATTAGAGGCAAGTTACAGTCACAATCAAACGTCGGTCGTCTTTTGTTAATATACCCGTTGGAGTCCCACAGAAACACAGCTATCACTGCAAACTACTCTATAATCTTAGTCAAGCCATTATGCATAGAAAACATCGGTTGGGACAATAAAAAACCTCCTCCTTTCGTGGAAAATCAAGGCGATTACTGTATATTACGCAGAAGAACGGACTGCATGCATGCGGTGTGAACCGTGCATTTTTCATGCTGGGACAATACTGTCACACACTCGACTAGCCATTTTAAATACCTCCTATTAAAAATAAAAGACAATCATAGCCTCGAGAAATCTAATATTACCTATAGTTGATGACCTGTTAGTTGGACGTCATACGTAGCATATTAGTTTCTATGCCTAGCTTTCGTTTTGTATTCAAATAATGCGTTTTCAAATGTGTCCTCTTTATCCGGTTACTAATAGTTCTGTACATTCGTAATACTACAATTTTAAGGATGACATGACCAAAACAACTTTTTTTTCCGTAAAGAAAATAGAGGCGTAAAGATAATGATGTTTTCGAACTCATGTTGTCCGCAAATGCAAATTAAGTGCCAGCAGAGCGATCTTGTAGACTAAAAAATACGACTTTTACAAAGTTAACGTATAATTGGCAGTATCGAGGATTCCAGATTTAAATTACTCAATAACAACTATTAATGATATCCGTACAATCTATTGGTTTAAAAAGTACATTGAATAAAAAAGTGTTCTTTTTTATGTAATTATTTTTATTTTATCCTAACCCTCAGATAATTTTCAATTGCGAAAATGTAGAGACGCATCAAAAATAGCGGTCAGGTGCGCGCGCGACGCCAACAGCGTCGAATCAATTTGCTGACGCGGCCCGCTGCCCGCTCCGCTCGTCGCTCCGGTAATGACAGTGATCAACGGATAGTGGTGTAGCTAAGGGGCTAAGTTTGATTTAAACTACATGGACCCGACTAAACCAAAGTTATCAAAGTTTGGTAACTATAGCTACGAAGGATTATTTTTTCACTGTTTGGTAACTGGTAAGAAACAAGATTTTTTTTCCATTTTGGTAACTTTTCGTAACCGCAGTTACGAATCGAGAGATTTTTTTCCCATTTTATTACCTAACTACCTTGTTTACGAAAATGTTGAATAAGGAATACTTTTTGCCTTCATTTGTCCGTATTCGAATTGTCCGACTCAAATAGTATTTAACTATGAATTATAATTTCACAATCCGATCAATCAACTTGAACAAGTGGATTACGACTTTCTTGATTATCTTTTCCTTACTATTCCTTAATAATTTAAACGTAAAAGTGTGTTTGTTTGTAATTCTTCCACGTCGTAACGGAGCAACAAATCGAGCTAATTATTTGCATAGGTACCGTTGGAGGGCTGAAAAGTTATAGGATTTTTTTCGCATAGGACATAGCCTGTATACGTCCCCACCAAAGGGCACGAGTAATAAATGTCATCAATAGAAAATTAACATAAGTAATTCAATACAATTTTATTAAGATTTCATTCGCAAAAGTGTTAAGCCGCCGAATAATGTGTAACACTATCGATTGTTTTTGACACTTGGAAAGGCAGAATTATTTTGTTGTGAAAAATGTTACAAAGTATTTCTTTCGTGGGTTTTTGTTTCAACTGTAGTAGTATAAAAAGATGTAACTTGTAACAAGAGTGATGCTCATTACATTTGGAAAACGAATGTCTATGAAAACGAATGGGTTTTAGCTTTTAAATTTATTTATTTTTATTATGAGATGGGTTATTTTTCCTCAATTTTGACCAAGGTAGACCACCAAAAATAATGATCGATTTTGTATTTTTGATTGTGCAACTTTAATTACATCCAAGCTTACTTACACAAAATTTTCCCCGTGGACCTTCAGCTCCGTCTCTGTATTCATGGATGGCATGATGCCTCAGGGAGCCATTATGTCATTAAGTGCAGCTCTTGGAATGTCCCGGACACCGGGCCGTTGAAAAGCTCAATCGGACCATAGCCGACAGCGCCGTGGACCAATTGTCTCCAATCATACGTTTGGCGTTAGATTTCTAAAGTTATTGGTTATAGCCGCTCTGATGATCCGTGAAATGGGTCAGTTTTGTTCCACTTTTGGAAAGGAGAAAATTTTCGATGGATCAACAAAATACAGTGTCATTTATATAATACGAGTAGGTAAGTAAATATGTAGAAGAAATTAGACTTTTGAAATACTGACCTTTTGGTCAAAAAAATTCTTATTGAACTTGGTTTTGGTCATCTAACTAAATAATCACTTTGGTCCATTTACGTTACTGTTTTTGTAACTGGCTACGAAAGAAGATTTTTTCTTCACGGCTCGTGTACCGGAAGTATATTCTTTCGCACAATAAAAGAATCTTAAAAATCGGCCGACAATTGGCGGAGTTTGTGTAACAAACATGCGAGCTTACTTTGAAGTCGGTCAATAATATAAAATTCAAAAAAATACACTCATCAAAAGACTTCTTCTTGATCGGGAAATCCAGACAACCCCGATAGGTATTATAGTAAAAAACGAAAAAAAAAAATTATGTTTAACACTACAAGCCTTTCTTTGATGGGTCTATGCGAAAACTGCTACAAAATTACAGGATGTAATTTTAAAAAGTGAAATATTTAGTCTGTTCAGAATTAGGATGTTACTTTGTTATTAAAGTAATTTAAAAAAAAATCTTACGCATAACTGAATGCACTACTTTATTTTCACATTATTGACTAAAATTGACGTTCTTTTGAAGTTAACTAAGTATTATATTTTATCTAGGCTGTCACAATATTTCCCTTTAGATTAAAATTAATCAATTCTTTTCTAAGTTTTCCAATTCTCCGAAGTGGTAAGAGGTACTGGCAGGCATATACTTAGTTAATATGCGGGTGTGGGCGTGCCCGTCGACGCGGATTGGATCACGCGGCGCCAATGCGCGTGCGCCGCACGGTAGCACATTCTCCGGCAACTGCCATACATTACTTTAAATATATTGTACTTAATATTTAAATACATAATCTATTTAAAAAGCCTAATTGCCATTTAAATGTAGTGGAACGAGTGGAACAGATGCTTTGCCCTGTTATGGGAATACTTATAACAAGGACATTATGCTCATGACAACTTTGCTGCAGCCGCCCTTTCAAACAAAAACGCAACTTAAAAATAAGTAAGCAGTCCTATCATCCCACAGACTCGAAAGTCAGCTTCCTAAGAACGTTTAAGAGTCTGATATTACCAATAATTGAAGACATCGAGCTATTAAGCCTGCCGGGGCAGGTACCTCTGTTGATTACTCGTAGTTATCAAGAATTTGAGTATCGGTGGACCTATTAAGATGATACGACGACTACGGGCGCTTCTTCGTAATAACCATGATGATGCCTGAAATTATACAATTTGTGAGGAACTTTGTTGAAAATGGCGAAAACATTACAGAAAAGTACAGGGGTCGTTACAACGGCCGGGCGGCGCGGCCCGCGGCGACCGACCCGGCCTGTATGCAAATTAAACGTAATCAAAATAATCATTCTGAAGCGAGTAGAAACACACTCCTCCTCTCTCCCTCTTACACCAGCTTCAGACCTTCGTCAGAAAGGAAAAAACACCTGCCTCGCCGACGGAAATGCAAATGGCCTACGCCCGTTTCACTTTTATTATTTCGTATTGTTTCAGCTCTATATAATCACACACGCGATAGTGGCTTAATGCGCGAAATTACTATAAGTGGACTGAAATATTTCAGTAGTGATTATATGGTTAGTCTGGCCAGTCGAAACGTGATAAAGTCTGCAATAGGAACAATACGATCAAATTACTTTAATAAGGCTTTCCAGTAGCAAACGTGTTGCAAGTCGGTTAAATATTCTGCTGGTGTACTTAGCTCAGGTAGAGCTGTGTTTAGCTCTACTAGAACTGTTATTACACCTGTAATCTTTGATGAAGCGCATTGCAGCCTGTGTCAATATACTTCTCAGAACTTAGTTAAAGCTTAGCTGGAAACTTTGCCAGCAAGATTATGCATTTGAAATCGACGACGTTGATGTCTTTTATATCCACAGTTAGGAATCTAAGTTACATAAACTTCATATTTTCTCGGAAACTCAAATAAGGGTTCTGTTTGCATCTCTCAATGCACAAAATCGAGAACTTATAGCACATTTATTACACAAAATCGAGAACTTATAGCACAACTTAGTTACGAGTGCACAGTTCGAAGTTATCAAGGTTGACTGTCGTACTTGTAAGTAGTAATATCAAGAGATTAAGCATCCTTGGCTTTACAGGATACGTCGAAACCTTTCCTGTATTTTGTCAATTGACTACGGTTATTAAGTCCTTTGCATTTGCAACATATCAAATCGACTGTGTCAGGTCAGATCCAATAATTGTGTTTACTTATTTAATGCCAATCTTATACCTTAAAATGAAAATAACCTAAGATTGATGTGATGACAACTTATTGGCTCTGGGTATAGTTTCTTGACGTATGGGTCCTATGCTATTTTTGAATCCCGCGGATAAATACAACGTAAAAGTATTTATGTTTTTTTTTCTATTTTTTAAATTACAAAAGCACCTCATATTAAATTAAAAAATGATGAAATATTACATACGAGTAGTGGCTAAGTAGGTACCTTGTGAAACAAAAGGATATTTCCTATTTAAGTTGTTGTTCCTGGTATATAAGATCACTAAAACAATGAAATTAAAAGTCTGAAGTGACATTCCTGCTGGACATGAATTCTCCGTCATACTAGCATTAGCTTCGCATGCAAATAGACACCCAAGCATTGTGGGTACGTGTAGGTATGGGATGCGGAGTCATTGGTACAGCAATAGGCTGTCAGCCTACCATTTAATTAAGGCTACGCTTGGCTAGCGGCGGCCTAGTGGTTACCTGTGGTTAGCCCTGGTCGTCACGCCGCACGCAAATTGGACACGATTAAAAATAATTTTCATTTTTGATGTCATTTCGCTCGTTACTGCACGCTGCGATGCGAGTAATTCTTCTGACGTACCAAGTTATCTAAGCACTTACACATAGATGTATATAATTTACGTGCATATTTATGTATTGGGTTGATTGCTTAGGTAGATCTACAGTCAATGTACTGGATAATATCTAAGATCCCTGACTTCTTTCCAACTTCCAGTCGGTCACTGAACAAGTAAACACCAGTTGGTAGCATGACTGATTGATTTTAGAGGCCGTTACAGACATATTTTTATTATTAAAAGTTCCTCGTTTTCTATATGAGTTGACTTAAAATTAGTTTGCGAAACTTTAGGGGTCATTCTCCTCATGAAACTAAACAACTTTCCCCGTAGAACCTTTATGAAATTCTCATAAAAAGTGCCACTTTTTATACAAAGGCATAAGTCAAAGTCAGCTTATCGCACAATTAAGTTAGCTATGTAAAAGAAAAGCCGATTTTTTTTATATTTCGACCTATTTTCCTTTGGTAAAGTTGTTCAGTTACGTAGACTGATTTACAAATTTAATTTTCGCAAACCCAGAATATACGTTTCAAAAGATAAACAACTAAGAATGTTTTTTAACCGACAAAGGTTAAAAGAGCATTTCTGATGTTAACATTTGTTAGTCACCTTAAACATCATATATAGGTAAGTACTACACAGGTGTTGTCTATGCATTGCTTGGACATTAAATCCCTGGAAGTATACACACCTGTACAGAACACCATGTCGTAGGGCAGAGGTTGAAAGTACGTAGTTCTGTGTCCTAGTCGATTTTCCTCTGATGCACCTATGATGTGAGGATGAGAGCTTTCTATCCATTGTAAGAGCTGCGTTGGGGTATTTTTAACCCCCGACAAAAAAGAGGGGTTTTATAAGTTTGACGTGTGTATCTGTGTGTTTGTCTATGGCATCGTAGCTAGCTTCTAACAAATGGACCAATTTCGATGCGGTTATTTGTTTGAAAGCTGACGTAATTGCGATGGTTCTGAGATATATTTGATCAAAATTGGTTCAGCCATCTAAAAGTTATAAGCAATCGAATATCGGTGGTGACACAACATTTTTAATTCAGTGCTAATCCATTCTAAGCACTAAAGCAGCGTTCGATTTTTTGCAGACACAATTAATTGCGCATTAAAAACAATGTTATAATGTTAAGTAACAAGGCTACTTTAGTGTTTCTAAATGCCTAAAAGGTTTGTTGTTTTTTCACGTTTTTTAATTTTTCAAGAAAATCTTAACAAAACCATCTTTAAGTAAATTACTGAAGTTTTCTTATAACTACCACAAATAAGTATAGGTAAATGTATACGATACAATTTAACATTCTGTAAAATTAAAACCCTTTTGCTTTAGGAAAGAGTTTTAAAAGCATTTTTTTATAAGAGGACATTTTTATGTGACTAGCTTTGATATACATACATTTCATGTGTTTCTGTGTTACGTACATATGTGGTGATGTTCGCTTAGCTAAGGTAATGTAGGCACTTACCGTACAAGGGCAACGCTCATTACGCAAATTGCCTCAAATAACAGACCGACGACAATTAGATGATGTTCTTTAATGAATACAAATCATTAGGTATCCTCCTTTGCCTACATATTTCACAGACAGGTAAAAAATTAAGAGCTTTTATACATATTTGATTTTTTTGTAAGTCTGATTTTTTTTTGTAAGTCTAGATAATCTGACCATATATCCATAAAATAAGTAGGTACATAGAAGAGAGTACCTACAGATAAGATGTAATATATGTCACCGTAACATTTTCAAACCCGTAATATTGTAATTTTACTTAATAAGATTACTATCTCTCGTTACTTTGTGAACAGCCTCAGTTTTTTTCACGTTACGGACTTTTTTATAATATTAATGCAAACCTATCCTAACCTAACCTAACATTTCCTAATTTCATGCAGGCGGCTCTTAAAGTTTTTTGAAATAGTAATTTCACTGGACAAATTGTAATATTACGGTTTACAATTTTCCCGTGACATATTAGACCACAGAAGTTAACGAAATTCAATTTATATTCCAACTCAACGGTTGTGGCCACTATTATGTCCAATTGATCAACTGAATAGTAATTATAACATGTAATTAGTAAACTTATATCCCACGAAAAACATTAATTTAAAAAAGACCAAGTTCCTAGTAAAAAACTTGCAATACAACGACTGTGCTTTAATAAAAGAAAATCTAATTGCATTCCACATTCTTTCAAAGTTCCTCAAATCACAACTCTTATCATGTTTATAACGTTCTTCAATTGCCTGAAAAGAAAATGCATTATGTCCTTTGCTACTCAATAGAGCGATGTGAAAACGATTTGTAAAAGTAAAAAATTTTCATTTAAAGCCTCGTGAATCTAATCCGATGCTGTAGGCGACACAACTATGTATGTCTGTTAGAATTAGCATACGCTCTACTGAAAATGTTCGCCGCTTTTCCCTACGTTGCTGTTCGGCAGCGGCAATGCGTTAGATGTGCGCAATTTGCCCCCATTTGGCGTAATGACAGGCCCTGCTTGGCAGTGGAAGCTGCATAATGAGCCGATCAGACGATTGATCCAACCTATCTAGGCTGTAGCAGACCTACATCTATACAAGGTGTAATGATTGCAAAGAGGATGTGACTAACTGAAATAAATGTTTCTTATGCTCAACAACGGTTCGTGGCTTGGAAAGATCATTTATTAATAATCGATTCTGCCCATTAAACTGAACTAAACCAGAAACGAATATAAAATCCCAAAAAAGTTTTAATACTCAACTCAAAAATTTCAAGACAAAAACAATCCGCAAGTTGGAACAATGACATGAATTATTGAATTCATTATTGAATTATTAAATTCATTAGACTGGTAAATAATGTTTTTTTTCTTTAGTAATCTAGATACCAGGTAACTACTTTGTGGAATCGTCGCCCTATTTTAGTGGAAATTTTGGGAGAAAAAGTAGCCTATGTTATAGCCCACTCCCCTAAAACTGTCCTTGTTTTCCACAGAATGACGAGTTGCTCCGTTTTTTTATGTGAAGGAGGGACTAACAAATAAACACAATCTTACATTAATAAATATTAGTACCTAAAGAATAGAGGAAAGATAACACATAAAAGTATAGACAAGAAAATAAACAACATTTTCCAATATTATGTATTGTACTGTGGTATGCAGACCTTCACGGAGGATCGGGCATAACGCAACTTCTTTCTCATTCGGTCATTTCGAAGAAGATAATTCGAATATCAATTTAAAAGGTTTGAAATGGTATTCGATGTCAAGATTCGAAATGATTGAAGATCTGGTCTTGCGCCATTCATTCATTGATTATTGTGAATTCATTGTAGTGAGCTCGCGGAATAAGTCGTAAAATACGTTCGTAGGCGTGCAAATAGCACTTAAATAAGCATTGCTAAACTCTGTAAACCGAGGAAGTGGAAGATAATGAAATAAAAATTGTAACGGATGTGCAGATTTTGATTATAACCATATACTGAAGAGGAATCAAGTCTTTTAATTGAACGCCCCCAAGAAACACCGTTGCAGTACCATAGAATTTACAACCTTCCACGCTGGACTGGGAGTGAAAGAAAAACTTAGAATGCCAGCTGCCTACTCTTCCCAGGCATACCGTAAAAGTCAGTAAGTGGGACGTGAGGGTCTTGTTATACCATCGAATGGACGAAATGCTGACCACATCTCACTATTACATAACATGTTCCATCTAATAACCCTCACCATCTGTGTCAAACGTGGCATAAAGTGGTTTTCTAGAACCACTGATGCTCTGCCTACCCCGTTAGGGATTACAGGCGTGAGCGTATGTATGTATGTAAGAATTTACAGTCTATTGAATAGAATGAAGAAAATAATTTAGAAAATTCATAAAAACAGTGATTGCTCGTCTGACTGCACCCTGTAAGTGTAGCCAAAGCTGCAGCCTCAAGCGCGGAATGCCGCTCTACCATTACTATGATGCAATTAGCCATGACTGGAGACGTGCCTCCTCAGGATGTGAGCACTGGTATCACGGCTCGCCAACCATCTAGCCACTTGTCTTGCCAATTAATAATTTGTTTTTGTGGTTAGATACCTACCTCTTATTCGATAAACTTCCTTACAAGTTGTTGTTTATTTTGTTGTTGTTGAAACTTTTAGATTGTAAAACTTTTTGAACATAAACAAAACAAAAGACTGTACCTGTACGAAAAGACAGAGTTTCGTCTATATACTTCATTAATTACATAAGTAACATGTCTTAAGTAACATCCAGCATATTCTTTAAAATAAAGCCTTTTTATTTTATCTATCTATCTAAATATAAGAGAAACTGGCCGAAAACATGTACCTAATAAATATATACAAAATTGATATAATTATCATCAAATCTTTTGTCATACCTATTTGAGCTGCTTAAGAGTACGTAATTGTTAATTCACAATTTGTATTTAAGTAGCTGATACCACCTCTGTACTTGGTACTTATGTTATGTTATGTTGTGCAGAAGAAGCGCAAGCGATCGGGTAACAAGAATCGCTGCGGGACGGCAGCGACGGACCCGGAAGTGAGTCTGCGGGCTGAAGCTCCGAGCACGCCTGTGTACTTGTCGCGACTGCACTACAGCATTGATGTGCAAGACGTCATCGAGTACATACGGCAGAAGACAAAAGTTCCCTTAGGTCTCCAGAGAGTGAAACCGTTGGAGTCGCATCACCATGCTAGTTTCAAAGCATTTGTGGTGCTGTTCCCGACGTTCATGCTGGAGACAGTCATGAAGCAGAGCTTTTGGCCGGAGGGTGTGGTGTTCCGCTGTTTCCGAGGGAGATTCCCGGTTGCAGACACCCCCGGAAAAACACCCGGGAAATAGTGTTAGTTAGTTTTATTTTATTTTGTTTAATTATAATTCATATGTATGTTAGTCTGTAAGGTGTTTATATATGGGCCTTAGATGCCTGATAATAAATTATATTAATATTATGTTAAAATAGTTACACCGGTGATATCTTCAAATTTCCATCTCTATGCAGACGACTTGCAACTTTACCGTCATTTTACCATCGATAATGTTTCGACCGCTGTTGATGCCATAAATTGCGACTTACAACGCATTGGCGACTGGGCCAAGTCCTTTGGCTTATTAGTCAATCCTAAAAAGTCGCAAGTGATGGTTATTGGTGGGCGGTATATGTGCAGGCAACTGGATGAGACTTCTCTTCCCTCTATTATTTACAACGGTACTCCAATTGCCTTCACTAACACTGCTAAAAACTTAGGCGTTATGTTGGACTCTCACTTATCGTGGACTGCTTATGTCAATGAGGTAAGCAGAAAACTTCACTTTTCTTTTCATTCCATCAAGTGCCTTCAAAACTTTTTACCTTTTAACACCAAAATCTCTCTAGTCCAAGCCCTACTCCTTCCTATTCTTGATTATGCTGATTGTTGCTATCTGGATGCCACTGAGGAACTCTTGAACATGCTTGAGCGGCTTCAAAACCTGTGTATCAGATTTATATTTGGCTTACGGAAGTATGACCGTGTTTCTGAATTTCGGAAGCAGCTCAAGTGGCTCCCCGTCCGTCTTCGGAGGAACGCTCACATACTGTCCTGTCTCTTTAACATTCTTTATAATCCACTTGCTCCTAGTTATCTACGTGAGCGCTTTCAATTTTCACGTTGTCAGGATAAACCGTGTCGCTCAAATGTTAGGACCCTTCTATCTATCCCTTCGCACCACTCGGATTTCTTTTCTTACTCCTTCACGGTGCACGCGGCAAGACTGTGGAACTCTCTCCCTCACACTGTCCGAGACAGCCCATCGCTGGCTGTGTTTAAGAGAAGAGTTAAAGAGTATTATCTTTCTTCTTGTAATGACTGTTAGGTTTAAGTATTGTATACGTATTTATATATGTGTTTATATATGTATATATTTTTGCTTAGTATGTTTTTTTTTATTGGTTTTCGTATTACGCGCACGACTATCTGCTAGTTTATGTTTCACATTTCCTATCCTTGGGTTTGCTGGAAGAAATTTCTAAATAGAAATAAGCTATTGTGTCGTCTATCTTTTCTTCTACTAATCTGTTTAATTTTCATGTGTGCAATAAATTGTTAAATAAATAAATAGTTACTGTAAGGGGGGCGTGATTTAAGAAACACCGCACATTCGATTTACACAGGACTTTATTACACGAAAGAGTAATACGCAATACGCATAGATCAAATACACATCCGAACACTTATTCACACGTCTAAGACACTTGGCTGTCTCTCATCGAATGACCCCTGGCCCCGGATACATCGACTTGGTCTAGTCATTTTTATCTTTATTTCTTCTACTAAGCATTTGTGCTGCTGTGCCTATTCAACATAGACGGATGACAATAACTTATTATTGTCATACGCCTATGTTGTGAACCTTAGTTCACAATAGTAGAAACTACGTAAATTAACGTGCATCTAGGGACGTTTAAACAATGCAGGTCCTGAGGGCGCATAGTGGAACGAATGAGTTACAAAAGCATATGTTTTGAGCGCTAGAGCACACCTTATCATTTACCACATTACGTCGTGCAATGATTATAGTAATCTGCTCGTAAGGGAACAATAGTATGCCGTGCCACCACATGCATTTGACATTCACAGGGCGATTCAGTTCGATTGATTTGTGCAGTTAATTAACGACTTTTCCAATATTTATTTACGGCACGGCTATATTGCATCGTGAAATTTTCATCAACATAAATTAACTAGCTTTTACCCGGGACTTCGTTTCGTTTTTGTGGGAATTTGGGAAAATTATGTAACCTATGTGTTAATCCAGGGCGTCAGCTGCCTCCATACCAAATTTTATCAAAATTGGTCTAACCGTCTGAGTGTGAAAGAGGAACAAACATCCATATATACAAACTTTCGCGTTTATAATATTAGTAAGAATAGTGTGTGATACTACTATGAATTATAAAATATACAATTTGTATAGTTCGTAATTCTACAATGTAGGTTATTGAATAAAATTCTTCAACACGCTTAGAATTCACTTTATTCCATTTCTATACAATAAAGAGTTAATAATAGTACTCGTAAATCCGAAGAAATTTTTCTGGTTTGTTTCTCTTTTCAACTAACGTATTCGTGAAGACGATGTTCATTTTAGTGGTCATTCGCTAATACAAAATTAAGTTTCTGTTAAAAAAAAATTAATGTAAAATTGATTGTCCATAATAATCGAAATCATCAAGTGATACTGGATTTCTAGGATTTTTTGCCATGATATAATAAACGAACCTTATGAAATAATTTCATTGTAATTTTGTAATTGGCCGTTAGAAAGTTATTGTTTTCTATGTGCCCAAATTATTGTATGTAGCTGTAGGCTCCCCAAATTAAAAAAAAAATGTTAAAATCCTAGTCTATATCTATACACATTATAAAGAGGAAACATTTGATTGTTTGTTTGTTTGCATCGAATAGGCTCCGAAACTACTGAACCGATTTGAAAAATTCTTTCACCATTAGAATCCTACATTGTCCGAGATGGACATAGTAGGGTACATGATTTTCCCAAATTCCGACGGGAACGAAGTCCCACTTGGAAAGCTAGTATAAAATAAAACAGCCTGTGTATCGGTTGTACAAATTTAATAGAAATTGTGACCCTTTCACTGTTCCACATAATTAAGGAGTGCGCAACGACACAAAGCCGATCGGCTACAGTTGTTAACATGTTTTATTCCCCGGAATCGGTTGACAATGGCGACCTGCGGAACTCTTTCTTCGGCAATTTGCGGACCAGCGGGCTCCGGAAGTGGAACCCTCACCCCGAAATTAGGGATCCTTAGGCTCTCCAGGACTCTTATTGTGCTACAACTACTCCGCCCTCAAGACTTTGAAGTAAGACGAGCGCGTGACATTTTGTATAGACTCGTGACATCTGAATCAAACGGTTACAGATTTTTGACGGTTGACGTGCTGAAGTAAGATCGATTCTTCACAAAGGTTAAGCAAGTGAATATACATGTTGAATATTTCACTTATGTCGCCCCATGTCTCCAGAGGTTAACGTTCCGAAGATTTCCTGCTGGAGAACGCTGATTTGATTTAAAAAAATCAAGAAATTGCGTGAAAAGCCGATTTTTGTCTCTACGATACCCATAACCTTTGGTAATAGGCCTTTGAGTATGTGGCGTCATATAATTGTCTTCTCAAGAGACCGTTGTAAAGGTTAAAAATAGCTAGAAAGAAGCCCGAACATTCTATAAGTCTACGGCCGATACTTCGGTACATTAGATGTCAGTACACTTATTTTTCTTTTTTTGTTATACAGACGACATTGACGGGTAGGTACCTACCTACATAAGAGGATTTATAGGAAGCGCCATAGAGACGCCACTATCCGGTGCTTAGACTAAAATTATCTCGTTTGGGCCGACTTTGACCTTGTCCAATGAACTTGCAACCACTGATTACCGAATTACCGACATCCGCGCCTATACTTAGCGCTCGAGCCCGCGCGCCGTATCGGTGATTTAAATAATATCTTATCTAAATAACACCCAGCTATTGTTCTACCCTCTCAAACACTAAAATGACCTGCATTAACTCGTACCGCTAATAAAATTAGGCTCGCCACGTAATTTGACTTAATTTTGCCACAATCATGTCTGAATCAGAGCTCAAACCCGAATATTATAAATGCGAATTATTTTTGGCGAGTGGGAAATGGTAAATGATTACGGGTTTGTGTACTTTGATATAAAGCATTTCGATTGGATACAAGCTATTTATAGACTTCTCTTCCGTAGGAAAAAAGGGAAACACTGGCTATAGGTATCTAGATTATTTAGTCTCCAAGGTCAGTGGTAGGGAAAAATGTTATCATTATAAAATAGGGTAACTCACTAATTCATTGGTTTCGACTGCGGCGGCTATTTTAAAATAAACTAATTTTTTAATTATAAGAATTATCTCATAATTATGCATGAGAATTAGCATATTAATGCTGCATATATGACAAAAATATTGCAAATATATAGTACTGTTGACTAATAGACGATAGAACTTCCTAACAATTATTTGGTACAGTTCAGCAGAAGAACATTTGGATATTCACACTTTCAAAATAATTTCATTAGGACTGGTTTAGTGCTAAATACGACATGTGAGGAAAGATCTTTAAATTAAAATATTAAATATTTAGGTTCAGAGTATTGCTGTTTCCTTATTTTTGTATTTGAACTCTTAATAATATTGTAAGGGCGTCGTGGAAGGGGTCGAACAAGAAAACGGTGGAAAGATGAGTTAGAAGCTTTTGATGACGCCTGGAGGGAATGCATTGGACCGAAATCGGTGGTCAAAACGAGGGAAGGCCTTTGCCCAGCAGTGGGACAGATTAGGCCAACAAAAAAATGTACATGTGTGATGTGTACGTTTGTTCATCACGTCGAAACAGAGCAACTGATCGATGTAATCTTTACACAGTTCTCAAACTCCTACCTTAAATATTAATGAATAAAAGTCGATTGCCACATGTATGACGAAGCATCACTTGAAAACAGATTTGTCTGATTTATTTTTTGTCTTGTTCATTATCAGGATGCAAACCTTGCATGAAATATATTTTTTGGAAATTCTACCAAGAAAATTTCCACGGGAAAGAACCGATGGAAAGAAAACAAGTTAGATGTAAGTTAATTACATTAACTCTAACCTTACTCTACTCTAGGTATATCGTAACATTTCGTGAACGTTCGCGGAATGAGATCGTGAAAGGTTGGCACACTTGCACCAGGATTCCGGCAGTTGAGTGGCAGTTTCAACAGAATGCCACAGTCGCAGCTGCAGCAATTGCGCTTAATGAATGCTCAGCTCACCCACTAATTAGTCCGCCATATTAGTTAATTGTAATCGCCCCGCCTCCCTACTCCCCCCTTCCGTGCCTGTTCGTGGGTAATTTATGCTCGCTTTCGTTAAGCTTATTTTTTAACCCACTACCTACTATTGAAACTACTGAAACACACATTGGTTAAACTTAGTAGGTAATTGGTATTTAATAAAAAAGGTTCATGATGAAATTTACCATGGGTCTCGTGAATTGAATAACATCGGCTATACTGAAAAAACCTCTTCGACTATTTTTCTTCGACTATACTTTAGGTACCGTGTGTGCAAGATGTGGTCGGGAAAAGTAGTGAAAATTCTTTCTAAAGTTCGGAAAACTGGGGATTATCTTCGTATCCATCTGTTTTGTTTTATACTTACTTGTGATTATGTGCAATAAAGTGTTTACATAGGTACCTGCATACATATTAATATTTCTGTCATGTAAACAATTTTCACCAATAATTATTTTCAGTATCTAAGTAGGTATTTTCTCCAGCTTGTATGTTACAAGCTCATTATAAAAAATAGGGATGTAAATTACTAGAGATGCCATTTTCTTATTAAAAAGTAAACCTAACTACATTATAATTACCATTTACTTACGTGTATAGAGTACACCTAGCCATTACGATAGGAATGGTTTTGCAAAAGAAATGGGGCAACCTGATGCGGCGTGGGCCACTACAAAGTTGGGGCAGCCCTACTTTTTAATATTTTTAATACTCGCGTTACGCATTCCGTCGTTAATTAATGTCGTCTGTAGACTTGAAGCTTCAAGAGTCAGGTATTGATAAAGTGGTATTATTTTAGATTTCACATGTAAATGCGGAGGCGGTGAGGCCGCGGGCGATGGGCGTAACCGCCGACCAATGGTCGCCGACCGTGCCACTCGTCCGCTATAGCCTCTCCACAATTTTATACACACACGGCTCGTACCTATATTAATTGACACAATTTGCATATTTTGGACATTAATGAATACGGAAAAACGTAAAAAATATATTCCGCGCAAAGCGTGAGCGGTTAAGGTAAAGATGTAGTTAAGTACCTACCAACAGCTACCCAAACTTAGATCATAACTACATAGTTGGAAAGAAAAATTGAGCAGCATGTACCTATCCAAAGTATAGGTACGTGCTGCTCATTTTTTCAATGTGCCAATGTTAACTTACCCCATAGATACTTTATGACTTAGGTACCCAATTATAAAAGAAATTATGGAAGTATATGAGTGAGTGTGTTTGTGTGTTTTTCCTTCACGCCCAAACAGAGTAGGGCTGTGACGTGACTTGGGATATTTTTCCACGCGAACTAATAGTCGGAAAGCTAGTTATAATATGAGTAAATAAAGAATATGTAGTGTAATATAATAACCGACTTTATCTATTTAGAACTGCCTTTCAACGACAACCTACAATTTTGCGACATTAATTAGTTTATCTTATAATGTTTGACAACGATAAAATGTTACGATCGACTTCTATCGAATTGGAATCCCCTCGGTTACACCTACCACAAAAATCCTTACACTCACTGATCAACAACACACAACCCAAACCTTGGATTCTAGAAACTTTCGATCTCCACTTCTACCTACAGAGATTCCCTTTTTGATGTAGACGGGACAGAAAATCCAAATTAGTTGGAAAAGGAGACAATTCGCAAAGGAGACAAGAAAAAGGAGTCGCCCTCCCGTTAATGAGCTATAAGGATTTTTTTGTGGCAGTGCCGAAATAAGCTTATTTCGGCACTGCACAAAAAAACTGCACCACCTAGCGAAGATCTGGTTTCACCCAGAATTAGTCCAACTTTGATCGAATTTAGACTTCCGTTAAAAAGATATAAGCATTTGGCTCGGCCTTTCGTTAAAAAGTTATAAGCATTTTCTATGGGCACTGCCGAAAAAAGGCTTATTTCGGCACTGCCCAAAAGGAACTACGATGATCTGATTTCACCCAAATGTTGCCTTTAATTGGTCCAAATTAGTCCCAAAAAATCACAATTATTCGATGCGTAATTAAAAAGTTACACGCATTTTAATAATTGACGCAGTATAGTCCGAGAGCCTGCATCAAAATTATACCTTGAGTCTATAATCTTTATGGAGGCGGCGAATTCATACTATACACTGCGTAGTTATACAAATATCTAACTATTGTTTCAACATAGAAACATTAAAAAATTCGTTGTTTCTTTCTTTTTCGTAGATGATTTGAAGAAAGAGATTAGATGACACATAGTTCACTCATTTCTCTTTCTGGACAACGTGCCCGGTCAATCTAGATTAAGTGATTGATTAAGTGATCTAGATTAAGAACATGTCTGCATACCAGATGAAACTGAGTTGCTCAAGGACTAACAAATATTTAATATGGATCTTCCGTCGGATAAGGGAAATTAGGTACCTCATTTTGCTCATTCTGTAATCATGGGGAACTGAAATTTAGAAAAAAATATCTGTAACCAGAGGTCGTATAGACCTTTGTATAGGAATAGAGACCTTTCAGAATTCCCATGGAAACGAAGACCAGGGCGTTCTCTTGGTATCAATATGAGTCACAATTCCTTAACCAAGTAGATAAATACCTATTATACTTGTTGTTCGATTTTGAATTAAAACGTATTGTTGTTTAATTATTTATTTATTTTTTAAAGATTACATTAATAAAAACCTTGTTAAATAAATAAATAAAACGCCATACACTCAAAGGCCCACACTAATGTTTTCCATTCCATCAAGGACCAAGAAGTTGTTTGTTGAAGATAGCACCAAAAGAGAAAATACAGTCCATGATAGCACCACTTCAAGCAGTTTGGTTGAAGTGGTGCTATCTAGTGGGGAGTAGCGATACCACATTATTAGTTTAGTACAAAGGAAGATTTAAAGAGGGCGCTGTAATAAAATATTTAATAATGAATCTCAAGACGGGTAAACAATTCCAAGTTCACATCTGTAAGATCCATTCCAAGCATTGACATAGAAATAAATGGGAAACCAACTGTCTTATACAAACTTGAAAAAACTTGCTTAGGGTCAGTTTACACCGCGACTTGACGCGGCGCTGCGCGCTGCGCGCACATTTTAATAGAGCCACTCAAAATTGAATCTTATTTATCACGTGTGAGAAATTAGAATACGTCGCACCACTCAGCGCTGCGCCTCGAGATGCCTCGCGGCGCGCCGGCCGCGGCGTTCTCACAAAACTTTTCAAGTACATAAATAAAATTCAATTTTGAGTGGCTCTATTAACAGTGCGCGCAGCTTCGCGTCGCGGTGTGAACTGACCCTTACAATCATCATTACTTTTTATATAAAACCATTCATATAAACTGCAAAAACAGTTTGTTTTGTATCGATGGCAATTTACGTAATAAATTATATATATCCTGGAATAAATAGAAATGGGAACCAGTCGCCGGGAACAATTTCCCCGTTGTTCACCTGGGTAGACTACGAGGTGGACCACGGGAAACAAACGAACTATTTTTGATGTTAGAGATATATAGGTAGAATTTAAAAAGACACGAAAATTATCAAATAAATTTTATTTTTGCTCATGAATAAATATTGAAATGAATGATTGCATTTTAACAACTTTTGAAATAAAATAAAGATCACTAATTTTACGTAGTCATAGCCGACCAAGGAGGTGACATAGGTGCTGGATTTTGTAAATAGGACATCACCACTGCAGAAATAGATAACATGAAGGAACTCACAATCTGCAACAAAGAAAATTTGACATTATAATTTTTCATTAATTCCTCAAATATTGCGTATTCAAGAGGTGTTTAGAAAAAGACAGAACATGTTGCCTTGCCAGCCTACGTCACAAATGGGACAAGACGTGTGAGCCAGCGAAAAGATTGATGTGATGACGTCGGCTGGCGGTAGAAACTTTTCTAGAGGAGCATGCAAGTAAATTCATGATAAAACAATACCTGTTTGGTATCATCAGAAACTCTGGAATTGGCAAAACTTATACTAGAGCAGAATACAGCAGTCCATGCACACCATTTCAAACGCATCATAAGGCCGCACATAGAAAAGATCATCCCTGAAACATAAAGATAAATGTATATTCAACGGTTTGAACAATAAAATAATACAATAAGAAACAAGCTTTCATGCCCAACTGGGAGTGAAAGAATAACTTAGAATTTGCCAAGCTGGATACTACTGCTAATGCCTGGTTTAAGTGGGATTTACTGTATCGTGAGCGAAAGGCCTAAAACCTACACTTATAATTCATCTAATAACCTACACTTATATTTCATCTAATAACCTACACTTATAATTCATCTAATAACCTACACTTATAATTCATCTAATAACCCTCAGAATTATGTCAAATGTGGCGTCAAGTGATTCTAGAACTACATGAAACTCTGCCTACCTTGAAGGGTTAATAGGTGTGAAAAAATTAAACAAAGCTAAAAGCTCTCTGTTAACTTGGCAAAATTTTAAAAACATCTGTTAAGTACATTTTTTCTTTTCAGAAAAATGAATAAACTTTATTTTTACAATTTTAGAACGTAAATTTACAGTAAAGGTATTTTACAGGCGTAAAAAAAGGTACTTTAAAAATAATAATAAAGTTTCCGTACTCTGTATGCTGTATTGAGATGTGTTGTGGTATATAGAAAAAAGGGCTTACTGAAAATGCTAATTTAGAAATATTGATACTTTCCATGTGTCACGAAAAGGGAACATAAACTGAGAAGCAGCCTCTTCCAATTTTTATCATTTCTGTTAACAAACAAGGCATGTTTGTTAATGGAAATTTTAAAAAGACATTTGCCTATTAATTGGGTCCACAGATACCACAGATACAGCTGCACATCATTGACCTTAATGTAGCCATATTATTTTACTTAATTGTTATAGTTTTCGCAGATCTCTACTGTTCTGAGTGTAATAAGTAAATATTTCTTGTGATTACCAAATATATTCATGTAGTCAGTAGTGAGGTCCTCAGCAGGGGCTGAAGTCGGTGGCGGGGGCTTATAGCGACGCTCGCGGTCGGCGCGTCTTGGGTCAGGAGTTGTCAGCATCTGAAGTAATTAAGAAATTACAGCCTCAGGCATGAATATAGGACAAATAAGTTACGCCCAATAATCTTACTTCAACAATGACAGCGATATGTTCGCCAAAATCTATCTTTCAGCAAAGGTACAAGCAGCAATGTGTACAGCGAAAGACTTTTTTATGAAGCTGGCCTTATTTACGAAGACAAGCAAAACCGCCTGCTACTTTTTAATACAGATAAATTAGTATTCATTCACCATAATTTGCTCTTGGTGCAGTCTGAGTACTAATTCATTCTCTAAGTTGTAGAATTGTGTGATTACTGATTGTATTTCAACTAAGTAATGAAATTTTTTTTAAGCAGTATTCGGCCGGATAGTATTAAGGCTGCCGGATAGTTACTGGATATCCATTTCATCTCTACTAAAAATTAAGGTAGTTAAAATATTTAAGTGCTGTCCACACTGCACCCATCAAGTGGTTTTTTGGTTGACACCCAACAATAATAAACAAGGTAAGTCACTTTTTTGGCACTCAGTTAACAACAGTCTAACCATAATAATGTATGATGTCTTTTGAAATTTTAGATCAAATTATAATTTATAAAAGACAGGGTACACCCCTGTCAGGTAATTATAATTTAATTAAGTTAAGGGATATTTCCGATGATATACAAAAAAGAAGACTGCGACGTGTTGTCTCCGAAATGCTAATTTGGGTCACATGATCCAAACAGAAGTTGATATGATGAGAGTTAAGATTTTATTAGTGTGGTTAAATTGACTAAAACAAACTTGCTTATTTAATTAAAGCAGAATCTGACCCAAGCCGCTTCATTTACTAATTAGGTCAGAGGGTCAATACTGTTATTAATTAATATAATAATTGTGGTGAATTTGGAATAACCACAGCAAACACTCACCTTTTGAGTTTTCAATACTGGCCCACAAATAATTGAAGTTTTCTATTGCCTTAATAATAAAATATTTGTATGTAATCAAGGCCAATCACACGCATTTAATATTTCAGATTTTTAAAGATTTTCAGTAGGTATCACAAAGGTATCATGAATAATTGGAAAATGAATTGTCAAAATAAATAAGAAAATAAGCAATCATCACATCATTCTTCGTAAATGTACTTCCATTTGTCAAAAGATAGTCGATTTTTTGTCGAGTTAGATTTGGGGTGCGTTTGTAATCGAGGGAAGCCGGATTAGATCTCCTGGCGTTTCTCATTCCCTAACCTACACGCACACGTTCTGGTAAGGGAATGAGAAATTTCGCCACTTGACTTGAAGACACCATAGCTCAGTTGTTTAGAGTACCAGGAGATCTCAAGTCCCATTCACGCCAAGTTGTTATTACCTCAACAGTATCTATTTCTAGATACTGTTGAGGTAATAACAACTGCACATCATTGACCTAAGTTTTTCTGAGTATAATAAGTAAATATTGAACTAAAAACTTTCTCCAGGGAACATTATTTTTTCAAATTCTTGTGATTGGTTGGTATTAGACTTGTTGACGGCCGGTTTGGTCGAGTGGTACTGGCACTGCCTCTCGATCGATAGGTTCTGGGTTTGATCCCGGTCGGGGCAAATGTTTGTGCAAAAAGCAGATGTTTGTTCTTGGGGCGTGGGTGTTCATGTCTGAGCTTGTGGTTCTAAGAGACCCACGACACAAGGAAAAACCTTTCCATGCTCTTGCAAAACAAAGGTATTTACAGTTCATGTGAGTATTCTGGTGACTGTTCTGGCTGGGGTTAGGCCAGGGGAAGAGGAAGAGACACTTGGAGCGGAAGTCACTCCTTTTGTAATTATAATACGTATTCGTTGATTTATATTCACGTGAACTCAAACGCTTTAGTTAGAGGATTAATCTACTCTTCATTTTCTTAAATAAAGAGTGTTTTTTTAGAGGTATAGAACTTTGAAATATAATAAAACAAAGATGTTTTTTTTTATTGATATGAAATTACCTTTATTCGAAAGATAATTTTCTGGCATTATAATTTAAATATGATTTCTGGCATATGACCGCCACGGCTGGCTCGGACGTAGTCTAATCTGGAGGTCCAATTTTCGATGAATTTTTCCAACATTTGTGACCGTATATCGGCAATAACGCGGCGAATGTTGTCCTCCAAGTGGTCAATCTTTTCGGGCTTATCGGCGTAAACTAGCGACTTCACATATCCCCACAGAAAATAATCAAGCGGCGTTAAATCGTACGATCTTGGAGGCCAATTCACGGATCCGAAATGTGAAACTATGCGGTTACCAAACGTTTCCTTCAATAAATCAATTGTGGCACGAGCTGTGTGACATTTTGCGCCGTCTTGTTGAAACCAGTACTCCTGCACATCACGGTTGTTCAATTGATGAACGAAAAAGTCAGTAATCATCGCTCTATAGCGGTCACCATTGACTGTAACGTTCTGGCTAGCATCGTTTTTAAAGAAGGACGGACCAATTATTCCACCAGCCCATAAAGCACACCACACAGTCAGTTATTCTGGATGTAACGGTGTCTCAACATACACTTGTGGATTATCATCACTCCAAATACGGCAGTTTTCTTTATTGACGTGTCCATTCAACCAAAAGTGAGCTTCATCGCTAAACAAAATTCGCTTATGAAAATCGGGATACTTACAGTCTATTCATGTTGTGTTGAAATGCCAAACGAATTCAATTCAATTCAATTTCTTCAATTGTGGCGATCCTTTGATAGATTTCGCCAATGTCCAGTGTTGCCAAGGAGCGTATTTGCGTATATGTTCGGTGTATTTTCCTCCACGACTATGTTGGAAGACTGCTTGACTCTGCTTTGGATTTATGTTTTGTGATTGAACAAGGTGCAAGTTAATCTAGACAAAAATGTTTGAATTTATTGGTCCTGAATGTTGACTATCCTAAAATAAAAGAGACAAACAATATGACACAATAATAATATGTTAGTATTAGACAGACAACTTACAGTCTAATGTTATTCCGGTTAATATAATTACATAAAATATCCACTAAAGGGGTATATACAAGTCCCAGGAGAACAGTTAGATTTGTGGGCCGGGGGACGGTTAAAGGAATGGAATCCAAAAGAGAAGGTCTCAGAGGGCAGTTGAAAAATATATGTTCTGCTGAACCTTCGTCCAGCCCACATTCACAAAGTGAGCTGTCCCTTATCCTTATTTTAGCGAGATGAACTGGAGTGCAAGCATGGCCCAACCGAAGTCGGCATAATGTAGAGGTGACGCGTTTATTGAATTTTGAGTATTTGAAGAACCAAGGTCGTACTGGTATGGATTCTTGAACTGCCGCGTAATGCTTTCCTTTAAGCTGTTTTGATGTATCCCATAGCTGGGTCCACCTAGACACCACGCAGTCCCTTGCCAAGGGCATCAAGTCCTGTGTGTATACCAAGTAGTGGCTGTTACAGCCTGTTACAGTGGCCTCCTTAGCGAATTGATCAGCAGCTTCGTTCCCTACTATACCATTGTGACCTGGAATCCATGCCAGTGCCACATTAATGCCCTTTATGTGGCACCTTAATAAAACTTCTTTAATTTTGAGAATAAAGGGAAATTTGGATTTGCTCCGAAACTGATTGGCTAGAATAGCCTGCAAACAACTTTTTGAGTCCGAAAAAATAACAGAGTTATTGAGTTGATGAGACTCAATATATTGGAGAGCCTCAAGAATGGCAATCGCCTCCCCGGTAAAGACGGAGGCTAGTGGAGGGCACTTAAAATTAAGGACAATTTTGTACTTCGGTATCCACACTGTTGAGCCTACGCAACCATCATTGGTTAATTTGGAAGAATCTGTGTAGATAGTAAGCCAATCCGTCCATTTATCATTAATAATACGGCTGAGCTTGTTGTTAGCGCCAGGATCGTTTTTGCTTATACCAAGATCTAAGGTGATATCAGGTTGGAACACTAATGCGTTAAAGGGGGTTAGAAAAAGAGGGTTAAGACTTGATTCAAAAGTGGGGCAGGGGAGACCAATGAGACAAAGCTGTTAAATATAAGAGGATATTCCTTATGAGTCCAGTATCTGTCAGATGAGATGTAATCGGAAAGAGTATGTAGCTTAGCCGCAAGCGGGTGATCGGTCGACTGTAGAGCTTTAAAGATGAATCTATCTGACAGGTACTGTCTCCTAAGATGGAGTGGGGCCTCTGCACACTCTATCTGCAGGGCATTGATGGGTGATGATTTTATTGCACCCTTTATGATGCGTAGGCACTTAGACTGTATCCTGTCTAATAAAGCTAATGAAGTTTTGTTACAGGGCTCGAGGAGGAACGTCCTATAATCGAAATTGCTACGCACGACAGCGTTGTACAGTAGTTTTTGAGTATAAGGGTGGCAACCCCACCAAACTCCCGACACTGAGCGTAAGATGTTGATGTTCCTCTCGCATTTTTTAATCACCTGATCAATATGGTGTACCCCTGTGAGATGTGAGTCGAGAACAACTCCGAGAAACTTGACCCTATCCTTCACCGGAAAAACTTCGTCATCGTATCTAATAATCGGGTCCGGTATTGATCGCTTTCGAGTAAAGGTGACAACGCTACTCTTTTCAATGGCTAATGACAGCCCATGATCGAAAAGCCAGTCCTGGAGGTAACCGATGGCAGTATTGAGGCGGGAAGAGGCCTCCTCTAAGTCTTTCATTGAAACATACAAAGCTAAATCATCCGCATATTGTAGGACACTACAAAAGGAATTGACGGAAAGTTCCAAATCGTACGTGTAAATACTGTAAAGAAGAGGACTAAGAACTGAACCCTGAGGAAGACCCTTCCAGAGGGTTCTCGGGGGAAGCAGGGAATTTTGCGAGGAAATCAAGATGGAGCGGGAAGAAAAGAGGTTGAAAATGAAATTAACCATCCTCACAGGGATACTCAGCTGTAGCATTTTCTGCCTGAGAACCGGAAGAAGGACATTATCATATGCGGATGAGATATCCAAGAAAACCCCAATCAAAGACTCTCCCTTAGAGAGAGCAATGCGTATATCGGTCACTAATGTACCAACGCTATCCATTGTGCTCAATCCCTTTCGGAAGCCAAATTGGCTTTTGGCAAGAATGCATCTGCTCTCCACAAACCACTCCAGTCGGTTTTTTACCAGGTGTTCCAAGATTTTACTCATAGTACATGAGAGAGCTATCGGTCGGTAGCTTTGAGCGTCACTGCTGGGCTTTGCTGGTTTTAAAATGGGGACGATAATTTGCGACTTCCATTCATCAGGGGGAGAGCCTAATGCAAAAATTGAATTAATAATATTTAAGAACTTAGATTTCGAAGTTTCGCTACATTTTGTAATAAAAGAGTAAGGGATTCCGTCTATCCCCGGGGATGAATCCCTCAGGGAATCCAAAGCTACCGAAAATTCCTCCTTGGTAAAAGGAGCATCAAAAGAGTCCCTTGATTCTGTAGAGGGGAAGTAAGAGGATTCGGAAGCCGTTGGTGCAAAGGGCGGGGCAAGTCGGTTACAAAATTGCTCAATCCAAACTGAAGCATCGTTTGAGGAAATATTGTGGTCTGTATTGACGGATCCCCGGAATCTCCTAATGTTCTTCCAGACTAGGGAAGGACGGGTTCTCGGAGAAAGAGACTCGCAGAACAAATTCCAGCCCGCCTTTTTCCGTTCAGAGAAGAGCCTGACAGCTTTCGCCGCAACCTCCTTGTAGGCCATGTAATTTTCGGTGGTCATAGAAGATGCGTACTTCTTTTCGGCTTCTTTACGCTGCATATAGAGGATACATATAGAGGAACAATCTGAATCCCACCAAGGGAGTGACGGAATTTTACCCCTGGCTATGTTTTTCACAGGTATGGTCTTATCCGCAGCTGACAGCAAGGCATTCTTAAAATCAACATAGACTTTGTGAATGTTGTCATTTGACACTGGTGGGAGATTGGTTAAAAGCTCATCAACGGACCGAGAGAATAAAGGCCAATCATCTTTGGCCAGATTATATTTAAGCCGAGGATTACGAGCAGGCAAGATGGAGATGGACAACACAATGGGAAAATGGTCACTGCCAAATGTATTAGGGAGGGTATTCCAGGAAAGTCGTGAGGCGACTTCTGGAGAGGACAGGGTCAAGTCTACAGCAGATTTTGGATTTTGGTGGGGAAGAACGCGACGGGTAGGGAAGCCATCATTGAGGATACACAAATTGTGATCATCAACGAGGTCTAAGAAAGGTGAGGAGATAGGGTCACACGAGTGGCAACCCCAGGAAGTATGATGAATGTTGAAATCCCCAAGGATAACAACAGGAGGTGTAAGAAAAGCAATGATTGTTTCTAGGCTAGCTAGAACCAACCTATTAGGATTAGGGATGTACACGGATAGAAAGGATATATCGAAAGCTCTGACAGCTACAGCATTAAAGCTTTCGCTGTCATGAGCAGGTATTGGGATTCGGGAAAAGGAAATCGATTTGGAAACTAATAAACAACAACCATCGTGACCAGTACTCTTGTCGTCCTGGAGGCAAGAGAAGCCTGACATCCTAAAATGGGACTCTGGCCTCAATTTTGTCTCCTGGACGGCAAAAATAAGAGGCTTATGTTTGTTCAAAAGATAAATCAGTTCAGATCTTTTGTGTCTAATGCTTCTACAATTCCATTGCATAATTTTGTGAGACATTGTTAATGATATTAAAAAGCTTAGTGAGTTTTTGATAGAGATTGTTCGGTAGTTCAACACCATCGTCCATCTTGGACATGATGCTGATGAGTGTGGATAGGAGATTATCATTGGGGGAGAGACCGGATGAGGGTGATGATAATGCACACCCATTCGGAAGGGTTGATGGTGGGGTAGCAGCTATGGCTCTATGAGCCTGTGCATCGTAGCCTGGACCAGAAGCGGGTGAGGGAGGACGCCGTAGACTTGAGACGGTTTTTCTGTAAAAGGAGATTACAGGGGAAGGGCAGCTGTATGAGGAAGAGATTTGAGAAGGGATTGTATGAGAGGCTGATCTGGCTGTGTCAGCAAAGGATCGTCTCGTGGGAACCTTGCGGATGCCTCAAGATATGAGACGCTCTCTTGCGACATGACTAGTTTTATTGACCTTTGTCGGGCGTGCTCAGGACAAGAAGAGTCTGTTGCTGAATGAGAACCAGAACAAAATAGGCAGGTAGGGTTTTGTTTCGGGCAGGTAGCACCTTCGTGAGGTTGGGAGCAAATGAAACAGCGGGGTGCAGAACGGCACTGTACTGAAATATGGCCAAAACGACAGCATTTATTGCATTGAATAGTGGGAAGGATATACACTTCTACTGGTAACGATGTATAAAAGCAATAAACGCAAGGTGGTAATTTCTGTCCATTGAAAGTTATAACAACAGTTTGGGTCGGAACCCAAGTCGTAGTATTGTTCTCAACTTTCTTCCTGTGAAGTCGTCGTGCTTTTATAACCTGGCCAAACCCACTTGGCACTTCAACTGAACTGACCAATTCTTCAAGAGTCCACTCAACCGGCACATGTCGAACAATACCCATACGGGTTACGTTAAAAGTTGGTATGGTTGCTTCATACTTCGCAGGGGAAAGGGCTGGGTGGTCGAGAAAGGCATTAGCGGCCAGTTAAAAAAGTGTTGCCAACTTAAAGTTCTATACCTCTAAAAAAACACCCTTTATATCCACAAATCCACACTTCAACTTTCCACACTTTAAGTTCTGTTTAGACCACAGATGTACTTAGGTACTTCTTTCGGATCGGAAAGCAGTGACGAGTACATATAAATCACTTTGTCAATTTCAGAACTGGTCGCAAAATTCGGAGATAACACAACAAATACATATAAAGCCGATGCTACTTTACGGTGTTTCGTAGAGGGATAAGGTCACGGATATGATGATGATTTTGAAAATTTCGGGGATAGAATGCCCAGAGATTCTATACAATCCCGGATTTCGTACATTACCGGTAGCAATACATAACTTAATGCAGCAGGTCAGTTTGGTCGGTTCTCTTCTTTTTTTCGTTTTTGAACGCACCTCCGACCGATTGTGATTGTGACTAGTGTTGCATAACTATCGATGGTTTGGCTATCGATACTTGACCTTAAAGAAACAGTAAGAATATCGATAGGACTATCGATAGTATCGATACTATTGATGACAGACCAAACTATCGATAGTATTGATAGTTTTGAATCTATACTGTAATGAAATTTTATTAGAATTCAACAATATCGATACTATCGATAGTTTGGTCTATCATCAATAGTATCGCAAACTATTGATCAATACTATTGATAGTCCTGTCGATATTCTTGTGATATTCTGTTTTTCAAGGTTACGATAGTATCGATAGATTATCGATACTTTCTACTATTGGTTGCAACACTAATTGTGACGAAAAGCAACGAAAGGTGCATGCTTGCTTCTTTGCGGAACATATTTTCTTATTTGCTATCGTCATAACTGTTGTGAATCTGTTCAGTAGCAATCAATAAAAGCAGGTAAATGTTTTCACTATAATTGAGAACAGTGACAGTTTTATTTCAAGATAAATTATGCTGTCGCCATCGGATAACCTCTAGTTGAGCTATCTTAGCTCTAACGTTCTGTTAATTATAAATAGTATAATAATTGCTTATTGATCTTGAGGGTTCTCAAATTTAGTTACAACACATTGTTAATAGCTACCATAAAGTTCATTCATTATTTTTACAAACTTAATCAAACATTTTTGGATTTCTAGGAACTGTCTTGGTAGGTATTGATAAGTTTTTTGTGATTGGATAAATCCTGACTAGTCAGGATACTGGACAGTTACCGGGTATCCATTTCTTCTCTTATAATAACCTACAAATAATGAAAATATAAATCGAATCTTCCATTCCAGAATGCCACCTAAAAAAGTGGAGGAGCCTGAAAAGAAGCCCTTAATTGGAAGGGTTGGAACTAATCTGAAAGTGGGCATTGTGGGGGTACCTAATGTGGGCAAGTCCACTTTCTTCAATGTCCTCACTAAGAGCCAGGCTGCAGCTGAGAACTTCCCGTTCTGTACCATCGACCCTAATGAAAATAAGTATTCCAATTATATCTATTTTCAATTAGGTTTTTTTGAGGGAAATAAGGTGAAATGGTCTGTTATTTCATATTTAGATTTATGCACCGGTCTGCGATGCATCACCATCTTTAATTTTCTATTTTTATCTAATAGAACTACATTTTGTACTTAAGTTTTTTATTCTTTTTAAATGTTCCTTTTAAAAAATTTCAACTAAGGCCTCATTTGAAGACTGGATAAAGAATTATGATTTATACTTGACATTCAACAAAAGTCTAATGACCATTATAAAAGAGTATATAAATTTTTATGGAACCATAGTTTAACCACATTTAAGTAATTCTTGTACTTATATTGTTTGTTTGTAAATAAATTCTATTTAAATGCAGAAATTGCAGCTCATGTTACGCAACTCATATGATTATGTAGCCCATGTAATGTATTAAAATTCCTATGGGAACATAGTCTTGGATAGAAAGCTTATTGCAATAAATGTAATAGTTTGGCTTTGCAAGAAATTTAAGTAATATTTTCTTTCAGCACGTCGAGTACCAGTCCCAGATGAGCGGTTCGACTTCCTCTGTGAATATCATAAGCCTGCCAGGTAAGACATGATTACTAACAGCCAAAACTAATGACCAGTGGCATTAATGCTCTTTGAATCAAAAGTATGACATTAGTGTAAAACGTAGATGTTTTTCTCGGGTCTGAATGTTTGTGTCTGTACTTGTTCATAAACTTAAAAGGCAATCTCAATGTGGCCTTTGAGTGGGTAACACTGTCTTCAGGGGCACTGGCTGTTATAGTCTACATGTAGTCTATATCTATACTAATATTATAAAGAGGAAAGATTCGTATTTTTGTATGTAACGAATAGGCTCCGAAACTACTGAACCGATTTCAAAAATTCTTTCACCATTAGGATGCTACATTATCCCTGAGTAACATAGGCTACATAAATTTCCCGAATTACATAATCACAGTCTTGCCACGTGACTTTGGTTGCGTAGAAAAGTAGTCTCTATGTTAGTGTCCAGCCTTTCAACCTTCCTCTCTGCTGTGCAAAAAACAATTCGTTCCTTGGTTCGTTTTAACATAAACGAAAAACAAATAAACGAAAAAGTCAAACATAATTTCACAGTTATAATATAAGATTAAAGTGTGTGTGCGGGCGACAGACATTATTGAAATACTTTTTATTCTTTTTCAGCAAAGTGCCAGCATTTCTAAACGTGGTGGACATTGCGGGACTAGTACGTGGCGCGGCAGAGGGCCAGGGCCTTGGCAATGCGTTCCTTTCGCACATCAAAGCTTGCGACGCCATTTTTAACTTATGCCGTGAGTAAACAAATTGTTTATATCAAAAAGGAGTCAAAAATTCATAATTTTGATAGTTAACAATTTTTATACTTATATATTAGTATTGCCACCTAAGTTTATTATCCAGAAATCTTATATCTGGGCTAAATGTTACTCCCATCTATAATTTTTTTTTGTTGGAAAATTCTTGTAGGTTGTAATTCTTTGTTAAGTAGTCACTCATTGTAATATTTTATAATGTTTTTCTACTAAAGGATATTACTTAATTTTTAACTTTCAATGGTAGAAGAAATAATATTCATTTTTTTTTTAAATTTAAGGCAATTTCAATTTATCCTTACTAATACTATAACTGCGAAAGTAACTCTGTCTGTCTGTCTGTCTGTCCGTCTTTCACGCCTAAACTACTGAACCGATTTTGATGAAATTTGATACAGAGATAGATTAGAGCCTGGGAAAGGACATAGGCTACATTTTATCCCACAGTAGGGCACGATGTAACCTGTAGTCCACGCGGGCGGAAAGCTAGTTTATTATATGTTACAGTTTTTCACAGCAATACAGTGCTAATGTGACGCCCCATTGTTGGGACTTAGTAAATTGTAGTAGGTAGTTAATGTTGCATCCCCCACATAAGTTTTAAGGTTAAGTCCGCCTTTGTACCTAATGTCGCTTTATGTTTTTAATCAGTGTCTGTTTTATAATTTTGTTGTACAATAAAGGATTTACATACATACAGTTTTATAATATTTAACCTGACTCACTTTACCTTTTGGCTACCTAGCCAAGACACACACAGTCAAGAGCAGGTTACGCTTTACACTACCACCAGATTAAGCTGAGCTTGATTTATACTGCGCGCCATACAATACAGGGCCGGTCCAAAGTGTCAAGCTTGACGTGCTCTTGAGTGTACGTAGTTCTTAAATGAACAACACTGCTGGTATTAGTTTTTATTATTAAAAATCAAAATTTGTTTTGTAAATGTAGGTGCTTTTGATGACGAGGAGGTGATTCATGTGGATGGCGAAGTGAATCCGGTTCGAGACTTGGAGACCATTTCTGAGGAACTTCGGCTTAAGGATGAGGAGCAGCTTATGCAGAACCTGGAGAAACTCGAACGAGTTGTCAACCGCGGCGGCGACAAGAAACTCAAGCCTGAACATGTAAGTATACCTATACAGGGAGTAGGGAAAATAATAATAGCCTTTTTTATTTCAGCAGAACCAAATAATTGATACTTATAAATTATAAACATATCAATTTGCATGCCAACTTTGAATTTCGATGTTGTTTATTGAATTTGTTAATCAAATGGCTAATAGAAGCTACTTGATTTGATTGTATCATATTATTTATATATTTTAAATAATGTATGTTTAATTCTTTTTTCAGGATACTTTGAATAAGATTAAAACAATTTTAGTAGATGAAAAGAAACACATTCGATTCGGTGATTGGAGTGCAGCAGATGTAAGTATCTTTCCGAATAGTCAATGTTTTAATAAGTGCTTATAAAACTTTATTGATATCAGGCTATATTTATGATGCAATCTTTCGTAAATTTTCAGATAGAAGTTCTCAACAAATACCTGTTCCTAACGTCAAAACCAGCATTGTATCTTGTGAATTTATCTGAAAAAGATTACATACGGAAGAAGAATAAGTGGTACGTAGTTTCTTATTATCAATGTTCACCAAATATCTAAGACAGTAAGCTGCTAACCCGACATTTGACGTCATTTTGGTAATTTTTTTGACGTTTTGCCCGATTAGCTGCTTACTGCAGGTTAATCGTGGGTTGAATATACCGAAAGTGAACCTTGAAAAATACATCTAAGGTGTTGTTAATATACAAGGGACGTGGCTCGGCGGCGCGGCTATCAAAGCAACGTAAAATGAATCTTAATAGCCACAGAGCAGAGGTTTTTTAGCCAAAAATAGAAGCATGAGACATCCGCCACTTGACGACAGATTCACGGACGAAAAAAACTTTGCTCTGTAGCTATTAAGATAAATTTGACGTTGCTTTGATTGACCACCGCGCCACGTCGCTTGTTTAAAAACATAGCTTATCTATTTCACGGTTGCTTGCACATACTGAACCCTCAATGTAAGACATTGATTTGGATTTTTCCTTTTTTTAGGTTACCAAAACTAAAAGAGTGGATAGACAAAAATGATCCAGGGGCGCCTCTCATACCGTTCTCAGGGGCCTTAGAAACTAAACTAATGGACATGGACCCGGAAGAAAGGAAGGCATTTTTAAAGGAAGCTGGAGTCACCAGGTATGTGGACAAAAAACATATAGAATAACAGGGAAGGTCACCCTATTCCATACTATTGCTAACTTTTGTAGCAATAAATGATGATGTGGTTAAATACTGAGCCAAAAAAATATGATTTGTGCCATTGAAAGTATGTGGCGTACTTGATTAATCTCAATGTCATAGTTTTCAAACTGCTTAGTAGCCTCTGACTTGTTTTAATGACTATAGTGAATCCATAACAGATGTGATAATCGCCAGTGATAAATCGCCACTATACAGGGTGTAAAAGACAGCTTAGCAAAAACAGAAACCCTGGACTCAGACAATCATTCTGAATGATTCAATTTTTTTTCATGTTTTTTTAATATTTTCTGCTTACTTTTTTTATTATTTAATCGAATAAACTCAATTTTGCAATAAAAACAATCATGACAACGTAAAACACGAAAACCAGCAATGTACATCGCACTCAGATAGCAGCGCGGCGCGGGGGGATCGCGCGCGGGACGCGGTTTCACGATACATTGCGTAGCGCCAAAGTAGGTAAATAATGAAAACTCCTTAACATGACGTTTCTTAACATAGTTAGGGTATATTCCACCATTTAAGTATTTGCTTAGCTGTTTTTTACACCCTGCATGGACACCCATCAGATTCATGAATGATGATGATGTTTGGCACCGATTTTTACTAAGGCGACCAGTTCGACTCATCCAGCAATAAGTTCTGAAATGAGCTCGCTAAAAAGTCACGATAATTATATTAATTCTTAGTTATTTTTCTTTCCTAGTGCGTTGGATAAAATTATTGTACAAGGCTACAAAGCATTGCAGCTGGAATACTTCTTTACTGCTGGGCCAGATGAGGTCAAAGCTTGGACGATTGTGGTATGGAGCCTGAAGCATCCTTTTTGACTAATATACACAATAACACACCTCTGAGCAAAGTTAACTCTGCATCAAAATTAATTGGCAACCCCAAAAGAAAGGCAATACCTACAACGTGTCATCTTTACACAAAATGGAAACTTTTGTCGTTTACGGAATTCGTAAAATATATGTATGATTTTAAATTTGAAGCCGAAGCTAAGAGACCAAAATTAAGATGTAACATCGTAGAAACAGTCTCTACTCTGTAGATGTTAGTCACGTGAAGCAAACTAACCGACTCAACTATTACTGCAGCTGCACGGCAACTGCACTGCTGCGCGACGTGTGTCGAATTCAACAACTCGTTGACGTATGTTTGTTTAAAGCTCGTAATGATGTAGTTAAGCCAAAAAAAAGCAATATTTAAATAAAGATCGATATCAACGAGCCTGTGAATTTGACATGTCATACAGCAGTACACTCACATCCATATTCTAAGAAGTTTACTCGAGATTTACTCCACTTCACTTTACCTCTGTCAAAGATTTTGGCGTTTTTATTTGACACTTTCGTCCTCGACTTTAGGCCCCTACAAGACGGCGTATTTCTACGGCGCTGAAAACGCGCGTTTCAGGAACGCGCGTGTGAAGCGCATTCGAAACTCGTTTGTATCGCTGTATCTGCGCGTATACGCGCTGTAAACGCGCGTTTCACGATCGCTCCGTGTGTTGAGGTTACAAGGTTGCGATCCAATCGCGTTTGAAGCGCGTCTACGCGCGTTTTCAGCGTCTTACAATTTACCTCACTGGAGTCGAGGATGAATTGAGTAATCCATTGTCAAAGTTAAGGTACCTCGCGACCTACCTTAAGATTTCCTTAATGCTTTATTCGATGCTTGAGCTTGTTGTGATGCTACTTTTTCATATGAAAAATGAATGACTGAAGATTCCGTGGATTATCTTTATGATAATATATCGCTAAAGGTTAATATCGAATGAAGGAATCTTGAGGTCACAACTAAGAATACCAATTTCGAGGTCGTTTCGAATATTTCCTTAGCTGAAGTTGAGTGGAGGAAATTTCGAGTTGACTTCTTAGAATACGGGTGTCAGTACAGTTGCAGTTTGTAGTGGAATCGGTTTGCAGTGTTTTTCTTTATACGCCCTCGAGATCACACAGCAGGGCAAGGACCTCCGAATTATTTATACACACAGACCGGTCTTGCGCTATCTTCTGCCAATTCCGCGTGAAAGAGACTAGTTCGTCGCACCATCTTTTTCATGAGCGTGCAGTGATTAGTATTTTTTTATTTGGAGACCGTCATATTAACCTACGGCAGATTACCCAAAATTTTGCTAAGGATACCATTTTTACATCTACTATTCGGAGACCACTGCAGAGTTAGTTAGCTTTAAGATTTAAGATTATGATTTTCATACACAGAAAGGTACAAAAGCGCCACAAGCTGCGGGTAGGATTCATACAGACTTCGAGAAGGGTTTCATCATGGCTGAGGTGATGCACTACAAGGACTTCAAGGAGGAAGGCTCGGAAAGCGCTTGCAAGGCAGCCGGCAAATACAGGCAACAAGGTAACTTAACTTGCTCATAATTTTTTACAATACAATTATTGCATAATATTATCAAATCATTTATGTGACTATAGACAAACTACTGAATTAACCACTTTCAGCAGTTATTTCTACGTGTATACTTTTTCATGGCATTTTTTTCCCATTTCTCAAGATCCACGATTTGGCAAGTTAATAAAGTACATACAGAGAGCATTGTTACGCCAGGCCGATATACTCATCCGACCAAAGGTTCGGTTTCGATCAACAAATCTACTTTCGGCCACAGTCTTAGTTTCGGTCAATAATAGGCCGAAGTCTTCGGCCCCGCCGTAACTCTTTTCGTCATAGTCGTATGTTGTTCTGCTGACTTCGGACGAGTTCGTTGCTCGAGATAGCCACGCCGCCAGCTGAGTTATTGCTACTTTAATTGTTGTTTTCATAAATTAAAAAAATACACTAGATTTGAACGTGCTATAGATATTTTACATATGTTTCAGTTTCGGATGAGAATTCTGTTTCGTTGGACCCTGGTTTACAGCAAGGCAAGCAGCATAATTTTCAAACGCTGTATGTTATTTGCAGGCCGCAACTACGTGGTAGAAGATGGCGACATAATCTTCTTTAAATTCAACGCGGGCGCAGGTTTGAAGGACGCTAAGAAGAAATGACGCGACAAGGTACTTCTCATTTTAGTACATATGTTGTACTTTAACCTCGTCCTCTACACTATATTACACGTTGCTTGAACAGTTGTTAGAGCTTTTTCACAAAAGATGACTTAGCCATGCGACACCAATGAAATATTGAATTTAGAGAGGTTGAAAGAAAGCAGATTTTGTATTTATTTTCTATTAGTAAAGTTCGTTTTTGATACAAGGGATTGACAACAGCCGAATCAAACTTTTTTCAGTGACAACAGAAAAAGTCTATAGATACAGAAGTACCACTTTTGAGTTACGCCTGCGCAGAACTAATAATTTTTATTGGCGCGAAAATATCTGCAATCATTGATTCTTTTAACACGATTCTCTGTTATTATATTTAAAATCTTAATGTAAAGTAATTGTAACTCACGTTCGGTTTTAGTTACGAAATCGCTGATGCTTCATATAAAAGTGGTCGAAGTGTACAACTTAGCAACTTAATGACTTGGCTAAGGAAATATTATGCAACTTACATCCCGTGGTAATTTCGTAAATTCTTTCCATCCTTGTCTATGTTATAAATGGAGCCTTTGGACCAAATTGCAGCTTTCTAGGCTCAAGGGCTGGGCGTTGATAAGTGAGTCAAGAACTGTTATTTTAGATATAACGATTTCCAGCGAATTCCTTAGTTGGCAAATCATTTTTTCAAACTGCAAGAGGTACAGTACAATACTATAAATACTCTACAATTTAGTTTCGCTAGATATTTTTTCGTAATGTAAAAGACAAAATCGGCAGCTTACGTCACGAACCGAGCAATGCGTGAGTGCGTGCGAGAAATATAATGTCGTAAGCTTCAGTTTGAAGACATTGTATGGTGTTGCGCGGTTAAATCATCTGATGTGATTAAGCTCTTTGTTTTTTCTATAAAGTTCAAAACATGCCTTGCATTTTACATGTTCAGTTTTCTTTCGCTTTTTCTAGCTATTATTTTTATGTGTAGTAGAAATAGTAGCTGGAAAAAGCATAATATGACTAGGTGTATTAGAATTCGTAAGGCTGTAAAATAAGTAACTTATATGATCTATAATAATTGTAATAATGAAATGTAATAAAGTGTTATTAATATTTGTATAACGTAGTTTATTTTATAACTAAGTATAATACTTATACTTTTTGGCACCACTTTATTGAGAAACACAAATGATTGAAAGCATTCGGCTTATTATTATTTCTATGATAATATTGCGGTAGTCCTTGGCGTATATATCATCCATATATATATGTTCCACGCTGGACTGGGAGTGAAACAATAACTTAGAATGTGCCAGCTACCTACTCTTCCCAGGTATACAGTAAAAGTCTGTAAGAGGGATGCGAGGATTTTGCTGTATAATGGGCGAAAGGCTAGGACCACCTCTCACCACTATGCAACTTGTTCCATCTGATAACCCTCACAATTTGTGTGAAACGTGGCATCTAGTGGTTCTAGAACCAATGATTCCTGCCTACCCCGTTAGGGGTTATGGGCGTGAGCGTATGTATGTGTATGTATCATCGATATCTTGCCCCTGAGCTAGATTATGGTCAAAAGCGAACCTTTTTTCTATTAAAATAATTATAATTAATTTAATTCATTACTTACTACATCTGAGTTTGACGTTCGCTAGCAACGGCTTATTACAGTTGTAAAATATCTTACAGCACCACTGGCGGTGAGTAGCGGAACTATAATATTCCGATATTTGATATTTGTGTTTGATACAGTCGTATTTAGATAAACTTGTTCCAACATTTAACGTTGGAACAAATGGAGTTAAAATGTAAACTTAGTAATGTGTAAATTTTGTACGAATTTGATGTTTCTTGTTCTCGGGTCAGCCTACCCCAAAGTTCAAGTGGACCTTAGAGGTTAACGCGCTTAGCAACCCTTTCTTCTTCTTATCGTGTAGGTATAGTCATTAGTGTGGCGAAGTTGGTTAACCCTCTCTTAAATGCCGTGATTATATTGATTGCTCATCAAGTTCAATACGCTGTCAAACATTGAGGCCAGGGGGGTGTCACTCCGCAGTTTAAGCATGTTCTTGCGGCGGGCAAACTGAGTAGGTATGCCAGCGAACGCGGGCTGCTACTCGCCGCGCGCGCGCTCTCCGTATTGGTCGCGTGTTGAACAAAATAATAAGTATATCTACTTATTAACAATATTAAAACCAGACAGAAACACGTTTTGCCATCACAATAGTCTGTAGGTGTCTGTAGTTAGTAGGTATGTAGGCTAGGTATCAAATAACATAGTTGGTTATGTTAACTTGTATTTTTACTTACTACATTCATAACTAAAGTTACTCTTGATTTTATAAGCAGTGTTATCTTTCTTAATTAATTTCAATAATAATTTTACCTCTAAATCGGCGGCGAGTGTTGACCCTGAGCTCTCGTCGCGAACGCGGCATCGAGTCGGCGGTGCGCAATAGAATATGAACGTTAGCGGCCGAATATAAGTTTCAATTTCTCTTGCAAGCGTGTGCCGCTCGCAATAGTGGGCAAATTTTTATACCTAAAGTTGACTTTTGTTAGGGAGTGAGACTTCTGTACGTTAGTACTATTATTTATTCTGTGTTGAGGCCAATGTCTTTCTCGGTGCAGTGTTAGACTGTTTAACAAAATGGCGACCATTGGATTGGCGGTCTCAATGAATTGTCAGATGTGTCTGTATGCTATGCTATGCATGCTGATCCCGAAGCCCTTTGACCAGTCAAGGCGCGGTTCAATCCTTTCAGTATTTATCTTAGTCTTATATTAATATTCAATCAGTCTCATTAGGGTACGGGCTATAAGTGAAAAAGTGGTAAGTCTTAAATAAGTTTTATCATAGATGATTTACTTCAACTATTAAACAATTCATTAATTTTATTGTCAGATTGTAACATGCTTACAGTTCTAAAAAATAAATCAACATTTTAATTTTAAATAACTTCAACCAATTCTTCTATTCTTGTCACCTTATTCTCAGAACTTTGCACTTGATCATCTTCTAAAATAACTTCAGAAAACGTTCTATCTAGTACAATTCGGATTTGTTTGATAAATTTCTTTAAATTGACGTGCGATAGTATTCCCAGCTCAGATACAGTTGCAAGCTTTTCTTTATCCTTTTCAGACTTTTGAAAGACATTGTTTAAAATGTAGGTTAATGCTTGAGTGACGGATTCTTCCCAATCCTAAAAGAAAGTCATAACTGATTTTAAAAAATACATGCCTATTCTTTGCTTTGTTGTCGGAAGATAACTTTAATTACCAGCTTTTCGGGATGAAAAGCTAGCCTCAACGGTAACCATTTCTCTATTGTACATTTTTTGGCCCCTAACGCTGAGTAGCGGAGCTAGAATATGTCAGTCATTTTCTAAACATTTAATTTTTTTGTTATTTATTTATTTATTCGAGCATTACCTGATATTCTTCATACAAAGAGCCCAACGTCAGCATTTCCTCAATAAGTTTCACTTTGAACTGATCAGCTATGGTTTGTTTAAAAATGTAAATCAAAAGACGACCAATTGACGTCACTTTGCCACCCGCTCTGCAACAAAATCCATTGAAAGCACTCACCTACGTTATATGGTGATATAGAATTCAGTGATAGAAAGATATATCTTATGAAAGTAGCCCAAAAAAGATTTGTTAGAGAAGTCTATCTTAACTTGTCAGAAATCTATCTATCTTAATTTAAAATATATTGTTTATCTTAACAGTCGGTGTACCTACTTGTTCGTCTCTCTCAAATGCGCGATAGGGAAGCTGAATATTTTTGATAAATTATTCCGTTTATATGGTCTATATTTATCAAAGGACTTGATGAATCTGGATTTTACGTACCTACACACAACTTCCCTGCATTCTATAATGCCACGGACGGTGTTCGTGAGTCTTTTGTGTGTATCCCTCATAAGGAATTCCAAGGGGTCGCAATCGCCGGGCGGCAAAGAACCATACTGCACTAATAGCTTTTTTTGCACCAGAGTAAACTGTTTTTGAAGTACATTTAGTTCATCCTGCCGGTAAAAGAAAATAATTATTTACGGTAGTACACTTGTATAACATCCTCTTGATATTACTAGTAAATATGGCCGTGCGGCTTTGTACCTACGCTAGCGCTACCTACCGAATAACGTAAATGTCCATTAATTAATCTTATAGTAGTTTTTACCTGTAGGCTTTTCAGTTTAATTCGCTCCGTCGCGTGGCTCTCAATACTTTTCAAGAACTTATGTGTAATTGCCTTCCCAGTTTCTTCATCGACTTTTAAGTTAAAACGCAAATCCTTCACATTATTCCGTTCAAAATATCCCGTGAGTTTCGCAACGAAATTCTCCAATATTGCAGTCATGTCAGAATAGTCGTGGGTTTCAATCAAATATTCCTCATCCATTGTTTTAAAGGTAACGGTTTTCTTGGTTGTTCTGTAAATTAAAGTCATATTTTCTTCCGAGTTACCGTGCCTTGTTAGGTCGTCTTTGGAGAAGTCTGGAAATAAATCAAAAATCTATCGACTGGAATAGGTAATTATTTTACAATCCATTGCGAAAGGAGATACTTACCCGTGAATATATCTGTGAGAGGAACGCAGGCGCGATTGGTGTGAACTCGCAGTATCACTTCATTGTCAGTTACTACTTCGCTGGGCAGGCAATAAAGACTCAACGGCAGTAATACCTCCCTTTCCAAAATATTTATTTTCCCTGTCTTCTCTATCACAGTAAACACTATGTTAACTTTCGTGTCAGAAATATTCATATTACTTGATACAAACACTTGTGTCTCTACTATTTCGGTACCGTTGACGTTATCTAAACATATTGTAGATTCTGAACATGCAAATGGCAATGTACAGCCAAAAGTTATTTGTACGTTTTCTAGGAGTTTTGGATCAGGAAACGTTAACATGACAACTACGGGACACATTAGTAAATGCAAGGCTTCGTTATTGTCGTCTGGGAACTGTTGGAGATTTTGGACGGGTTTCCCGACATCAGCTTTTATTTGAATTATTTGGTCCACATTCGCATATGAAGCTACTTCTGCAACATTAAAAAAAATTGCAATAGTAGGTCGCACTGCAGATGTTTAATTACCTGTATCTCCACAATATTTGCTATAAGTACCTTCATCACCATCCAAAATTTTCTTCAAATTCTCTTCGACTTCTTCAATTTCGTTTTGAATTTCTTCTGGATCTGCGGTGTCGTTTATCATTGGTCCAGCGTTGGAATTCAAATCTGGTTCCGTACCCAAATAACTCACAGAGACCACTCCAGTAGCGGAAAGGGTCACTATTCCTCCTGGTAGAGATTTCAAAAAACATCGCGATAACGATATGGCTGTATAGAACAAATCGCAGGACCATAGTAAAGTAGTGCCTTCGTAAATGAATAGCTTGGAATCGTCTGACGATACCATCACAAGGAGACGAGATGTTGGTTCTGGAAAGTAGAGGATTATCGCATTTTAATTTAAAACTTAATTTTATTAGTCAAAATGACGTTTCCAATGAGCAAACAGGAGTACTTACCGTAATACCAACCAATAAGATAGGCATAGAAACAAATCGGCATGTACCCAAATTTTATCATAAACTTCATCAAACCGTTATCTTGGAAACAACAAAGATGTCTTTCGCCTAAAGCAAACACACTGGAAATATTTGTACTGGTCTGAAAGCATAATATTGCGTCTCATTAGGTAATTAAAATTAAGACCTACTTATGGTAAACTACGAACTATGAAATTATTTTATGAGTAAGTTGGCAAAACCTCGGGACTTACTTGAATTACTTGCAAAGCAGTAACCTCTTCGCCAGCGTTGTAAACCCACTGTGGGACATGTTTTTTGGTTTGTCTGACATTCGGCTCACTGAATTCTCGAAGTTGCTGAAAACTGAAATGTTAGGATTTGTTTTCACTGCTCTAGCATAGATTTTATTGTAAGCATATATACTAAAAACGAAACAAAATGATCAGCATGAAACTTGAAGACAGTATGAAATACGAAAGGACTTTGATTCTGCACAGTAACGGCCAGTTTTTCAATGATCGATTACAATTTAAAACCAAGGAATAACGCTTTTTGAAACAAACTCTGTTAGAATGATACAGATATAGTAACAACTACGGTGTGACTGGACTGGGGCACTGAACATCGACCGTGTCTTTTTCCCTTACCTGTATATTTCTAATACCCAAGTGGACTTACAAAGCACGAACGAATCGCTACTGGCTACGTAACACACTGGTCCTGGTATGATGACGTCATTCGACAAGTACATGAACAAGAAAGTCTCTTGGTCAAAGAAACTCAAGCACCCGTCCAACCCTTGTATGCAGATGATATCTCTAGTCTTTATATTGCCAAAGGGTCCAATGGTCAAACTGTGAGCTCTTCTCGTGAAGGAATGCTTCATTATGTGTTTCAACAAATTTTGTTCGCCTGTAATTTAAGAAAAGCGTTCAAAAACCAACATTCGTATCACAGTATTATTATGAAATGTTTAATTTGGAAGTATTACAATTTGAAGTTGAATTTAGCTGCAAAAGATTAGTTTGGCAAGAAGTTAATAAAAGGTAAGGTGAAAACAATGTAGTGCCTATTATTCTATAAAGAACATTCTATCATGCCACATACATATACAGGTAGTGACGCTGCCTCTCGATCGGCGGGTCCTGGGTCCAGTCGGGGCAAATATTTGTGTAAAAATCAAATATTTGTTCTCGGGTCATGGGTGTTCGAGTCTCTCTTTATGAGTGTTCCTAGGGACCCACGACACAAGGGAAAACCTTAGTGTGGGCTTTTGAGTGTGTAGCGTTTATTTATTTATTTATATTTTTCATATTCAACCTATACTCACGAATCGTTTAGTAGTTAAATATATTGCCCGTTCATTTTATCGTTACCTGCATCCGTATGTCCTTCCTTCCTCTGTAACTGGTAGATGGCATAACTTTGTGAATACAACACCAATATTTGTCTATCTTCTGTACCCCTATAAAAGAAGTAACTGAAATCTTAGGTTTACGAATTTACAATGTAAAGCTCTCTAAACTATGTAGATTACCAGAGAAACTTAAGATAAAACACATTTTTTTTTTAAGTTTTTAAATTTAAAAACTTATAAAAAAAAACCAGGGGTCTATTCTATAAGACGAAGTCGATTATGATAAGTATCAAATTCGTCATACATTGCTTTTGTACAAAGGAATCTCCAACGAAAATCACTTGTACAGAAGCAACGCAATTACGGAATTGAAATCAATCGTAGATACCTAATCGACTTTACCATCTGAAATAGACTCCCTAGCCCTAACAATTGCAGAACCAAAACGAATTAAAGTGGTTAATTAATGTAAGGGATCAATGTTTTTGGACCACCACCGATCGCTCTAGGGTCGGAGGCTCGTGCCCCACGAAGACCATAACACTGTAGACTACTTACGCTATAAACTTCCCCGTTTCAATCTGCAATATCATACCATTGAGCTGTGCTTCCAACAATGTATGGGAAATATTCGATTCCGTGCTTGGTTTGTATATTTTCAAAATCATCCCTTCAGCTACCACTATACAGTCGCTTTCTGTATGTGCATTGAATTTATCCACTTTGATACAGTTGCTATTCTGTAAACCTTCGTTTTCGACATCACTTCGCAACCCCTCATTAGACCACCAATGTTTTGATTTAAAAAGCGACATTGTTTTGATCTACTACTACTTAATAATGTACTTGAATATTAGAAAACATGTACTTAAAATAAGTACGTTAAATCTACAAAAGTCTGGGTTAACCAAACTTAACGCTGAATTCAGATTGTCTTTGTATTGAGTTAGTAACCGTGGTTACCAAACCATATCGACTAGTCAAGGTATCGACTCAAAAGTTCAAAAAAACCTGTAGATATTAACCGCATTATTCTTAAACTTAATTTAATGCTTAATTTAATTTAAGTTTTAAGTAACAGTTCCTTATATACTGTTACTTAAAACTTTTATGAATGAGGCGTTGTATGTAATGCATATGGGGTGACTTCAAATTAGTTTGTTAAACTGTAGGATTCGATTCTCTACATGAAACTGAACAACTTTTCCCAAGGAACCCATGTGAAATTCTCAAAAAAATTGATTTCTCATTCAAATGCAAATCAGCTGACCGCACGAGTTGTATGGTGGCAAAGTTTTTATCATAAGTATTTCGATCTAGTTGTTCCTTTGGGACAGTTGTTCAGTGTTTTGGGCTGATTCTTCCTTGTTTTCGCTAGCTAATTTAAACTTTTAAAGTCATCCAATATACATAATTTAAAACTGTTCACTTAGCCTTTAATTTATGGTTTTTTATTTTAACGACTGTTTAAAAAAATGGCCTTTGATTTTAATTTCAGAAAGGCGTTTGATTTTACGGCTAGTGAATAGTCAGTAACTGAGACGTTTATTTGTCGTGATAAAGCTATTAGTTAAGTATGAGTAAAACCCGTTTAAGCGGTTACTAACTAAAAGGAGAAAATTAGTAACAGGTAGTGTTATCCTTAAAATATTTACTTACATTATATTTTACAAAATATGATAGGTTACAAAACAAAACAGCCTTTGTCACCTTCTCGCCCACATTAGGTAGCTGTACTACAACACAACTCTCGCTCTCATTTACTGACTCCTACTATGCCTGGTTAGACTTGGCAGCTGGCATATTGTATTGTCTTTCACTCCCATGGATATGAAAGAAAGTAATTTGTAATTTAGCTAGAAAGTAGTTTGTATCTACATTTTTTTGAGGTATACCTACTTATCCAGTTGGAACTATTTATTATTTTAAAAAACATTTTATTTCACAGACCTATATCGAGATAGACGGTAAAAGTTTACCTACCTTGCGTGTAAAAGTGTGATCCACGGTCACAGTTTTTCCAACTAAGTCAGTCCGTTTGAGACCTATGCCGTTAATGGTAATCGATATTAACCGGATTTACATTATTATTTTACTTAATTAAGCGCCTTTGAATCGTTTTTGCGCGGTCTTGATTTCCCATCACTAAATCTCGCTCGCGACGACGTCATCACATTTGACACGCTAGGTTCTCATACAGTTTGAAGCGCTCTTTTCGTCTATCTCGATATAGGTCTGTGTTTAATTTACATTGAATAAAAATATTTTTAACTAGTTTTCCGCCCGGGACTTCGGGAAAGTGTATGTTCATCGGGGATAATGTAGGAATCTAATGGTGAAATAATTTTTCAAATCGGTCCAGTTGTTTCGGAGAAGGATATGGATATAGTTTTTGTTTTGGTTATGTATGGTATTTTTGTGTCTTTTTTTGGATTTCTTTTTGTGAGTGCCATGATAAGGGTGGCATGTCTCAAAACCCTCTTAATAAATAAATATTTAAAAAAATGCAAATGCAAAAAAATGAAAAGAACAATCAAATCTTTCTTTTTATAATATAACTAGCTTTCCGCCCGCGTGGTCCATATCGTGCCCAACTGTGGGATAAAACGTAGCCTATGTCCTTTTCCAGGCTCTAATCTATCTCTGTACCAAATTTCATCAAAATCGGTTCAGTAGTGTAGGCGTGAAAGACGGACAGACAGATAAGTATACTTTCGCATTTATAATATTAGTAAGGATAGCATTTCGCTCGGGACTTCATTTCCGTGGGATTTCGGGAAAATCATGTACCCTGTGTCCATCCCGGATAATAAAGCATTCTAATGGTGAAAGAATTTTTTAAATCGGTCCAGTGGTTTCGGAGCCTATTCAATACAAACAAACAATCAAATCTTTCCTCTTTATAATATGTATAGATAGACTAGCATTCCGCCCGGGACTTCGTTCCCGTGGGAATTCGGTAAAATTATGTAGCCTATGTCCATCGGGGATAATGTAGCTTTCTATGGTGAAAGAATTTTTCAAATCGGCCCAGTAGTTTCGGAGCCTATTCAATGCAAACGAACAAACAATCTAATCTTTTCTCTATTATTAGTTGTATAGATAACAAGTGGCGCCAGCACCAGCAAGAGGCGAGTAGTGGAACTAAATTGGATGCGTTCAGGTTTAATTATCATTCGAGAAATTCGATTTGAAATCGAGAAAAGATGCTTTTTTCTTTTGTTTAATTTTTAGTAGTGGTCACACTGAACTGCTTTTTGAACTTTGATTGGCTACAATTGACAGCTAACTTGATTTTTCGACCAATCAAAGCTTTCTATCAATTTTGCTTCGCCAATTCGCCATTCATGTAACTTGCATTCAACACATTATTGTTGTGTTGACTGTTGTGGTGGTTACTATCTGTAAACCTGCGTGCTAATTTTTAGTCTTTCCTTTGTTCCCAAAAAAACTTAACTAACCTGTCTTAAAACAAGTAGGACGTGTATATATATCCTGATTGAAGATCGCAAGATTTTACTCATATCAAAATGTCTGAGGAACCGCAAAATAATGGTAATGGTGAAAAGGAACAAAGACCAAACGGTGGAGGCGACGAAGGTGACGCTTGGGGAAGCCACGACTCTTCATCAGGGGCTCGCTATGGAAAAATGCCTGTGGACAGAAATGCTCCCTATTACAACATGAACCACAAGTCCCGAGGTATGGCCATTATTTTCAACCACGAAACTTTCGACATTCATAGTCTGAAACCTCGTACTGGCACGAATGTTGACTGCGACAACTTGGCCAAAGTCCTCAAGAGCCTGGGGTTTCGCGTTACTGTACTCACTAACTTGACAGCAGCAGAACTTAATAGATACATTCAGAGTACTGCAGAAATGGATCATTCTGATAATGATTGCGTGCTCATTGCAGTGCTTAGTCACGGTGAAATGGGCATGTTATATGCAAAGGATACTCATTACAAACCTGAAAATTTGTGGTACTATTTTACTGCTGAAAAATGCCCATCATTGGCAGGCAAACCCAAAATTTTCTTTATTCAAGCTTGCCAAGGTGACAAATTGGATGGTGGAATAACCCTCAAGAGTCGTACTGAGACTGATGGATCCTCAAACACATCGTACAGGATTCCCGTGCATGCAGACTTTTTGATTGTATTCTCAACTGTCCCTGGGTACTATTCCTGGAGAAATACAACTCGTGGCTCTTGGTTTATGCAAGCTCTTTGTGAAGAACTTCGCTATTATGGTACTGAGAGGGATATTTTAACACTCTTGACTTTTGTTTCTCAGAGAGTAGCCCTAGACTTTGAATCCAATACCCCAGACATGTTGACTATGCATCAGCAGAAACAAGTGCCTTGCATAACAAGCATGCTCACTCGCCTTTTAATATTTGGAAAGAAACAATGATCTGCTTTAACTTATTGTTTTTTTTTAAATAGTTACTAATAAAACCATTTGAAATAGTTGTTAGTCAGAATAAGATCAAGCAAAATAATATTCCTAAATAGTTTGTTATTGTGGCTGTTCTAAAGTAAATTTACATAATTATTTAATTTAAAATAATGAGATTATTTGGTATCATGCATTTTAAATATTAAAAGCTTGATATTTTGTTAGAATTTACAGAAAACATGAACTGCCATAGATGTTATAAAATAATGTATACATTTATCCATAACAATTACTTAAACTAACAAGCAATTAAAATTTTTAGGTGTTATAATAATGCATAAAATCCAGATTTTAAGTAATGCTACCATATAGGCTCAAATTAGCATTTAAAAGACTATTATTTTCAACCATTTGTTGAATTTATGTTGTAGCCTTGTTGTAACTATAAAAGCTAGAAGGGTTTGGTCATACATGGTTGGAAATAGTTTTTTAGGAGAAGTACAGATCCTGTTGATGTACTTAAGGAAAATGTATTCTTAAATAATATTAAAATATGACAAACTAAGGATCTGAAACTATTTTTATAGGTATACAATAAGTACATCATGGGCTATTCCAGTTTAGTACATATCATTATGTATATTTTTTTTTACAAATTCTGCTTTATTTTTATGCATAATGTAATGGATTATGTTTTTCCCCACTTGAGCATAGTGAATTCCCGAAATACCATTATTTGCAACTTGTTATGTTTTATAAGTTTTACTGTTTAGTTGAATTTTAGTGAAATACACTTTTTTTCCAATTTTAGTAAATAAACATTATTGTAAAAGCTGAAGTTTTTGAGGAGATTACAAATGTACAGACAGCAGCATGTCAAGTTACCCATTTGCACTACCAAAGCGGCACCTATTATGTATGAGCAAAATAAAGGCAACCTCAAGGTCAACATTTGTGACTGTGTCTGGTAAAAGGGACCACTTTGAGGGTAGTCGTTAAAGGTGAAAATGTAATGTAATAAGCTATGTTAATCGCTCTTATTGACTACCCTCCAAGTGGTCCCTTTTACTAGACACAGTCACATTTATAGCCTTAAGTTGATGCTGTATGTACATTTTTTATACAGATATGTTGTATTTGCCATCTCAGTAATGTAATGAATTAAGACCAGTCCTCAATCTTTGTTTTTATTGTAATTAATCTTAGCCGTAATTGATAAGAAAATCTTCTGTCTCAATTTAGCATTTATTTTTGTATTATAGGTTTTTTATTATTGTAACTACCTGCCATTGTTCAGAACAACCACTGGAAAAGATTGATTCCTTTAATATGCCTAAAATTCACAGCATATCTTTTATGTACTGTAATTGAAATACGTACCTAGTTGGTATTTTAAAGATAATTTTTAATTTTGTAAACTTTTGAAGTGCCAGAAAAGTTAGTATTAGATGGAAAATGTTTGTGATATTGGTACTACCACAGATATACAATTTTAACTGTGGTGTTGACTGATTAAATTAGATTTGCTAAGGTTCAAAGTATCTGTGAGGAGCTAAGATGTGATTTATAGTGAAACCAGTTGTTCTTATGGTGCCTTCTAAGGAAGTATTTTGAAAGCCAGATTTTTTTTACAGAATAATTATTTAAAGGAAATATGTACCGTTTATCTCCTCATAGGTTTTGATGCAATTAATGACATCACTTGTTGAACTTATTTTTGTATTTCATAGCAATAAAGTCTCTTAAACTTAAATGTTCGTTTTCTTTATACTTAGTATGCCCGACATATATTACAAAATTTAATATCCTAAATAAAAAAATCCCTGTAGAATTTGGTTATATGTAGCTCTCCCGGAAGAATTTTTAAAATTTTCGGGATAAAATGTAGCCTATGTTACATTACCCATAGAAATGTACATCGTAATCGGTTGCGTAGTTTAGACGTGAAAAACGTAGCAGACAAGATTACTTTCATGAAGTATGGATATTTTTAGTAAGATACACAAACTTTTCAAAAAAATGTTTTTATTATACAAACAGGATTTTATACATTTTATTTATATTTTACTTATTAGCATCATTTCAACATGGATCGATGCCGTGTGCTTTTTCCTGTAGTTCCCAGCATTGGTCCCAGAACTGACTAAGCCTTTGTTCTTGATTGGCGCAGAAATGTTTAAAATCTCTTAGCATCCTCATTTGGAAGGATTCATCCCCTGTGGCGGGCACCTGCGATGACTTCCACTTCTTAGAGATCATGTGATTCCAGGACCAGAGGAAACCCATCTGGAAAAAAAATCAAATCATTTATAAATCTGCCTAGAAGGTCAAAAAACAAATAGCTTGGGAGGAAATGTTTTTTTTTATGGATAAATGGGTTCACTCTTGACCACAATCTAGCCCAGGAGCGAAGATGCGGTCGAGGTGTTGTAGCAACCTCACCCAGAAGATGTCTAACCACACGAATGTTAAAGAGATTTGGGTTATATGAGCCCGGATATACAGACCCAGGCAGAGAATTCCGTTCCTTAACGGTGCGCAATATTAACTCTATACATTCAATTACCAAATAAAATTTAAAATATCCTCGTTTTTGGTTGTAATGAAACTATCTGCTACTGCCCCGAGTTTAATGAATAGTCCAGTTTAAAATCTTTAGACCTTTTGCCAAACTAGCTCAGGGTATTATCAGTCTTTGACGGCTGGTTTTGGTCGAGTGGTAGCTGCCTCTTGATCAAAGGGTCCTGGATTCGATTCCTGGTCAGGGCAAATATTTGTGTATCTGTTAAGTTTTTGCTAAGCTGTCTCTTACACCCAGTATATAGCTAAAAGTTAAAGCTAGTGCTTATTATTTTACGAAACCCTAGCCGTATATACAGGGCTTTAGGTAAATCACTTTCAACCTCTAGGGTGGTAAATCAGTCCATGAAACTGAACAACTTTCCCAAGGAACAAAGGTCGAAGTATGAAAAAAAATTTTTTTCGTATTCCGACCTTTTTTCCTTGGGAAAGTTGTTCAGTTTCATGGACTGATTTCCCACCCGAGAGGTTGAAAGTGATTTACCCAAAGCCCTGTATAGGTTACTTACCCGTCTACTGCTATCGTAGTCGTCTTTGTTTTTGCCATGATCCACATGTCGCGTTATGATTTCATGGGGACTGGGGGCGGCTTCCGAATGTACTGGATATCTGATAAAAAGCATACGATATATATTTATTTTTTATTATGAGATGGGTTAACTCTTGACCTCAATTTTGACCAAGGTCATAGATGAGATCGTCGATAGAGCGAGAGTTCCTCCCACGCACCGACGGAACACAGCAAGCTGTTTGGCGTCGGACTATATTCATCGTATAGTAGTTAGCGTATATTAATCATATGAGCTCGCAATTTGTAAACATGCGAATCAGACAATATTACTGTGACATCAATTCGTTTACCATCATCCATATCTCATTTGGTGTAATTTTTCTTCAATTACAATCAGTGCTCGAAATGGCAGTTCTTATTCGTGAAGTCACCATTCCTTTTCGTAAAAGTTCTCATATCGTTCTGATACGGCGAAAGACCTACCAAACCTTTTTTCAGAAATACTGGAAAAAGCGCACGTAAAATACGTCAAATTTTTATTGAATTAGTTCTAAGAAATATGTTTTTTTGACTTTGATACAATGAAAAATAGGTACTCAATATGCTTTACTTATTCATTAAAGAATTGAATAAAGTTTAACCGATACAAGAATGCCGTAATTAGTACCTAGCGTATCGTTATCGAAAGCACTAACGAATTTACAGCAATAAATTTACCGCATTTCATATTAATAAAAAAAATGTGTAATCATGTGTGGCTTCTACGGTTAACCATGACTAACGTCAACAAAACACGGGTCAATGGACCTTGAATTGATTTGGGCTAGACGATGACGTGTATTTGTTTGAGTATTTCCACATAAAAGCTAGTGTTTCGGTGACACGGTGACAGTGATCGATAGTAATATTAGCAACCGTCTCCTATACGTAGGCAGGTACTGTGGGTGTGGAGGTTCTACTGAGGGTTGCCAACTTTTATTACATGAAATAAAGTATACTAAGGTGGAAGAAGGTAAAACAGTATTTGTTAAAAATTCTTAGTATTTTATTTCTTCAACGTTTTAAATACATTTTTTATTGGCTGTACACCCACCCACCGCATGACAGTATACTATTTAACTTTACCTTCTTTTCTACGGATACCAGTGATTCTGAAAACAGTATTTTGGTATACTCTATTTTTGTTTAGCAGTAAAAAGTATATTGTGGACTAAAAACAGTAAAATACTGTTTTTTAACAGTATAGTTGGAAACCCTAGTTCTACCTATACTAAGTACGCCTTTAGCGAAAGGTTCTATAATCCAAATCAATCTACTTGCTTCGCCTCGCTATTTTACGTTTTGACTCAGATCTCTCATGGCTTCAGTTCAGTCTAGTGTACTATACGTATGTGGGTACTGTTAAGTAAATATTGAGCTTAACACTTCGAATTATGTGTCAAGATGGATCTTATTCGTAAAACTTGGATAAACATTGTTCACGACTAAAGTACAATGCAATGTAATTGTTTACCGTGAAAAAATGCCATGATGCTATTATTATTTTTTTATTTCGACCTGTTCCTTAGGGAAAGTTGTTCAGTTTCGTGGGCTGGTTCACATATTTCAACCAATATGACGTCTTTCTAAAATGGCATTCGTTCCTGCGCTACGTCTATGTAAATGAACTGATGCAATCACCTAAATAGTGTAGGTATTTTCTTTACAACATGATAATGGCAAAATTATGACGATCAACAAATTGACAAGAATTCCTAGCTTGTAATGACAACGTTACCCATAGCCATAAATTCGTAATAAATGGCAACGGTACCCTTAAATTGATTGAATTGAATACATTGTTGCTTTTGCAGCTATTATTCGATCCTAAACAATAATTACCTGCTAGCATTAAGCGGTTTGTTCACAGGTCTGGTCCTTAGCGCCTTTTGCTCAGATTTCACGGTAGTCGGTATCAATATAAACATGTTACCAGTAACATGCACGTACAGGTGATCGCCCACGCCTACTGCGTGAGACGTGCTTTCGACTGTACATTTGATGAAGCCGAACCGACCGACGATCGCCTCTTGGAATAGGAATAAACGCTCCAGCCAAGTTTCTTCTGGGAACCCTGTACAGGAAGATGGTTTTTAAATTATTGTGTCTCCCAATCATAGTGTAGTTAAAGCACCCCTTTAATTAAGTATTTTTTTAAAACGTAAAAAATACTAAATTAAAATCGTTAATAGGTTTCGCCCTTGTCAGTAGTCAGTAGTTCTCCGTACGAGACACAGATGGCGCTAACCCGCAAGCACATTATCTGCTTACGGAAATGAGAAATTTCGCCGCTTGACTTGAAGAAACTATGGCTCAGTTGGTTAGAGCACCAGGAGATCTGATCTTGGGGTCGTGGGTTCAAGTTCCATTTGCGCTGAATATTTTTCTTTCCCTAAAAATTATTGGTGAGCACCCCTTTATATTGTAACTTGTTTGTGTGTGCATGTATTACGTCACGATGCCGTGTGCAAAGGGCCTTAGTTTGGACAATTTTTTATTATTAAATCTGTAATCGGGGCTGTGATCTCACCTTCAAATAAAGCAGTCTTATTCTTCAACAAAGGCTCAACATTCAAAGGTACGTAGATAGGCCCTCTCAGAGGGTCAGATTTGGTTGTGAATGGTAGCGCTAGAGGGTCGGCCGGTATGGGAACCATTTGTAACTTGCATGTCTGAGCCTTCCTCGCCCAGCCGAATATCTAAAACCAAGGCAATGTGTTAAGACCACTATAATAAAATAAGTCCCACAACAGATATAAGGTAACTTTAAATCGGTAAGCGAAAATTTAGGATATGAAACTGAAGAACCCCAAGAAACATAAGTCCAAATATGAAAAAAATCACTTCACATTTTCGATTTACAACTCAGGTGGTCAGTTCGAAAAAAATTCTTAAGAAAAACTAAATAACTTTACCCAAGTCGAAATATGAAAAAATCGCATCCCATTTTTGATTTGTGTGATAAGTCAAAGGGATAGCTGTTCAGTTCCATGGGGAGAGCCTACGCCTTAAGTTTCGCAAAATCACACCATTTAATATCCCGACGCTTTTTGAGTAGAATCTCAAGGGCAACTCACCAGTTCCGCGACGATGTTGCCGCTAGCAATAGCCCACTGTATGCACATCTCGTACGCCTGGTCCGGTCTAAAAGTGGCCTGGTACCGGGCATGGCCCCACTCTATTCGGTCACTCTTGTTGTTTACGTCGATGTCCAGATGGGTGTTCTTGTATAGGGGTACTAGAGGAAAAGTAACAATATTAAAGATATACATTTTTTAAATCAAATGTGAGAAAAAATTAATGGAATTTCAGGAATACACATTTTTATTTATTTAAGCATCCCGGTCTGTTAACAGAAAGCCAAGTAAGTCCCGACAACCTAATAAAGACAGAAAGATAGAAAGAAAAATAGCATTACGTTCGATAAAACACAAAAACATTCGTTTAATTAAACCAATAGAGTTGTAGCATCAAAATCTTCGACACAATTAAGACAAACATTCATTCTTGAGCCTGAAAGTATGTGTTTACATCTCAACTAGCATTCCGCTCGGGACTTCGTTCCCGTGGGAATTCGGGAAAATCATGTACCTACCCTATGTCCATTCCGGATAATGTAGGATTTTAATGGTGAAAGAATTTTTCAAATCGGTCCTGTAGTTTCGGAGCCTATTCAATGTAAACAAACAAACAATCAAATCTTTCCTCTTTATCATATGTATAGATGGACTTGCAATATTGGGATATTAGAATATACTCTGCGTCAGATAGAAAGGCGGAAAGTGGCGGTTTTACTATTTTAATACAGCCAATGCCCATCTAATCTGGTAGGATTACGCGCCAAATCAATCGAAACTAATGCAATAGTGAAATACTAATAAATAAATAAATATATATTATATACGTTTATTTCACGTAGTAAATAAACGTATAGCCACTTTCTGCCTTTCTATCTCAGGCAAAGTATAGATAAGAAAAAAATATCTATTAGTTTCTTTGAAAGTCTCTACAAACTAGTCAAGACACTTACAGTCATCATCAGTATCGAGCTGCATGTAATTGGGGTCAATGTTATCACAGAGGAAGGCCGGGACTCCGGTATCATCTGTCTGTGGACTCGTGCCAGATATATCTATAGCACCGGAGGTAGTTTCGGCTGGCAAAAGAGGTGATCGTGGCCCCAGCACTTCGACTTCCATCCATTCGTTCTCGAAGCTTTGCAAGTCGCCCAGGGGTTTTACGTAGTCTGTTAGCTCTAAAATTCATTGATTTCAATTTTGTAAAACAGCAAAAATTTTCTTGGGGAAATACTTTTGTAAGGTCGAACAGGAAAGTGTCTTATCAAGTTCAATATTAATTCCAATACATTTAAAATTTCGCTAAGGCTTACATTTGAAATTTTCATTTTAAAGTTTAAAACTAAAATAGACCTTATAATTATAATATACAACACATAACGAACATTCAATCATAGGATGGTATAGTAGATTGTATTATGAGAAAATAAAAGGCGCCTCATATGTTATTGTAATATTATTATACATATAATAAAACATAGAGTAATAACTAAATCGAAATTAAATAGTAGGTATCTAACCTCTTGCATTTCTCCATTCAAGATGTTCCAATACATACGGAGCAATTGTCTGGTGGCATAAAACCACCATACAAGCAAACAGGAATAAACTAGCAAAAGTACAAAGACTTGCAACCCTAATGATCACAGGAGCGATGAGAACCACTCCATCAGCTGCCTTAGATGTATTATTGGGATTTCATCCTCTGGACTTGGAAGTTAAAAAGAGAGCTACGGAGCAATGGTGTACGCGGTCTATTTCCTTGATAGCTCAGTAATGGACGACGAAGTCGTGGCAGGCCGCGTACACTTTGATTTTCTGAAGAGACTCCTGTGGTTACTATTCCAGCAGGTCGGGGTCTACGTGGAAATGAAACACGCCAAATACTGATTTCACACACAGAGGGCGAGAGGAGGACTCTAAACACTCATGAGATCTTCTTTCCTTATTTTTCCGTGTATCTCACTGTGTTGTCGCTTGTGACTTTACTTAGACTGTGTTAAAATCCCGATTTGCTCTGCTTTTATATGATTCCGAACCCTCCTCTGTCCCTTTCTAACATTTTTATTCTATTTTTCTAGATAAACTTTCCAGAACATTCAATTGTTTCGTTTATACATCTGTCTTTTTTTTTCTCACACACAATAGTGCGCAACTATCTCGCTCGCACTCACATATTTTTCCGGAATATTCGACTTTGCGTAGTAACAAATAAAGGTTCGCGAATGTTCTACCTGTTTCCCTATTCGTTAAGGCGAATACACTTCTTAAGGGGAATATTAAATGTTCTTTTTCATACTTAATACGTAATTTATGTTCTAAAATATTCTAAATAAGCTACAAACACTGTGTTTTTACTATTTATGCCCTAGATCATTAGACGTAATACCTAATTCAATGAAATTATCCTAATTTTAAGGCTATTGTACTATTCCGTCGTGCACATTCTCCCGCCGTCGCCGGAAGGCGATAACTTGGATTGCACGACGTTCTTGTCTGGGTGTCTTTTCCTTCGCCGATGATGGGTGCCAGGGGATGCAGTGACTTTCCTCTGCTTGTTGGTGGCGCGACGACGACGGTATCTTCTAATGTTCTGTTGATTAGTCGTACTTTGCCTTTTGCTTGTGTACCTCTTGAATTGAGGCATGTTTTCCGAGGTAGATCGAAATCGCAGTTGGTTGCTGACTTCAGTTCTTGAATGACTTTTACGGAGCTCCCGCCGGTATTGAAGTTGGGGAAGTTTTCTTTGCTTGTGCTGTTGTGACTGTTCCTTGCAGTCGCAGGTTCCATTCGATGGCGCAGCGTCCGATTTCTTTATTTTCCTTCGTCGGCTACGCGCATTCTTCTTTTTTATCGCAGCTGTCTTTTCGTCTTTCTGTGCAGATTGACAATGCTGGCGGTTGTCCTCTTCCACCTTGTCCAACGGCGAAAAGGTTTCTGCTTTTTGTTCTTGTCGGTGTCGAAACCCTGCTCTTTTCTTCTTCTTAGGCAGATTCTGACGAGTATTTGCATTATCTTTATTTTCCTGCTGTTCAGCATAAGGCTTTCCACTAAGCTCATCTGGCTTTTCTTTATTTGCTGTACTGATATAGCGCACATAGCCACAGGTCACGACGCTGCTGCTGTAGGTCGAATTCTGGCAGCCGTGTAGCACCCATCCTAACTGCGTGTACGATGCCACCGGTTGATCTTTCCGTCCCGCTCTTATGTCCCGAGATACGATGAGGTGCCAATTATCTTGGCCGATCAGTACCTTTGGTGACGCTTGTTCATATATGAGTTCTTCTTTTATGCTCTGCAGGTGTTCACAATCTTTAACATCTTGTTTACCGACTGTCTCAGGAGCAAAGCTAAGATGCTCCACTGTGCGTGCCGTTAACATGTACTTTTCTGCAGTATTTTTTCCTTTTACTTCAACGTTCACTGACTTGCTGCGTTCGTACCTTGTTTCTGCACTGATTCCTTGAATCTTCATTGGGTGTACGGGTCCGTCGGCTCCAATCACGTCAGCAATCGATGCGTCGATGAGTGTGACTGTACTTCCCTCATCGAGTAGGGCGTATGTTTCAATGCTGGTAATAGGCCCGCGTAGAATTATTGGAGCTATTTTGAGGAAAGCACGACGTTTTCCCTTGCCGCTGGACGCTGTTGCTACTTCTCGTGTTGATGTGATTACCTCCGACTTTTGTGATGGGCTTTGTTCTCTGCTGTTATACGGAAGATCATAATGCAGCAATTTGTGATGATTAAGCCTGCATCCTTTTTTCCCGCAGGCTGGCTCCCCACATGTCGCCCGTTTGTGTTTGCTTCGTAGGCAGCAGAAGCAAACACTGTTCTTCTTTACTATTTCCCAGCGTGTATTTACATTGGCATTAAGAAACTGCTTACAGTCGGGTAATTTGTGCTCTTCTTGGCAAACGGGGCAGCAGTCGTAGTCAGATGAACTTCTACTGTCAGCTGAGAACGTGCGTTCTGTGCGGTCTGTCCTGTTTTCTGCTCTTCCTCTTTCTTTTCCTTTAATGACTTCAGGCAGTGCGTAAGAGCTGCATTTGTCTGCTTCTTCGTCGAGGAACATTGATATTTTCTTGACCTCGGGTATGTCTTCTTTATTCCTCACTCCGTAGTCATACCACTTATTCTTGAGGATAGGCGTGAGTTTCTCCATTATGTTGCATACGACATCAGGATTATACAGATACTGCGGCTTCTCTATTGCTTCTGCGGCGCCGACAATGTTCGCTATCTTGCCAGCGAAGACACATAAGTCACGTGGGTTGTCTCCTATTTTTGGCATAGCTTTTATCTTTCCTAGCTCCATGCGAATAAGTCCGTCGGGGCAACCAAATCTTTTTTCTAATCTTTCGATGACAGTAGTCACGTTAGACTTGCCGTATAACAAGCCAGCGACGGTTTCTTTTGCAGCGCCTTTTAAACTTTTCCGTAAGCGTGCAAGATTCTCCACATCTGAGAAAAACTGTCTTGTTTCTTCAAATGATGCCCGGAAACCCAACCATTCGCTGCTATCCCCGTTGAAAATGGGCAGCTCTTGAAGGTACTTTGGCGGCTCTCTTCTATTGTTGGTCGCTGCTGTGAGCGCCGCAGCCAGTGTAGGTACGTCGATGAGTGGTGACTGACGAGCTGATATTCCACCGCCGCACCCCTCATATTCCTGTGCAGGACGGCGCCGTCGATCATCATACGCATCATCTCTTGTAGCCTCCGTTTCTCTCGCTGGCTGTACTTTTTCACCGCTTTTTTCTACTAGCGGCGGTGCCACCAATATTTCCTTCAAAGGTGTCCGGTTAAACCATGTGTCCATGCGGACAGATGCCAAATCATCTTCCATTTCCTCATCTTCTGTCTCTTCTTCTTCGTGAAGACGCTGACATCGGATCATCTGTAGCTCCATTTCCGCCAGTGCTCGTTCCATGCGTAGCTCGGCCATACGCTCCTTTATCTTCAAATATTCGTTATTTTTCATAGATGAGCGTGAGTGGCGCGAGCAAGGCTGAAGAGTCGCTGAAGCTGTATTTTCGTGGACGTCTTTCCTGAGGATGTCCTGGTTCTTCTCTCTCTGTCGAGGCATCAGTAACTCCACGGTGCCTTTGCCTACAACGCTAGATGCTGTTGTGCCCGTTGTCCTGGTGACCGCTGACGACGTTACCGACGACGCGCCCCTCTCTAAGACTACCGATGACTCCGATTTCGGTCGCGGTAACTCCGTTTCTTCATTTGAAGCCGATGGTCCCGCCGCCGCCGCCACTGCGGACATCCCGGGTTCTCTCGTCTGATTTCTCCCCGATTCACTGCGAGTTAAAACCATCTCGCTGTAGCTAGAAGTCTCTTCTGCCAGCTCTTGCTGTATCCGGCTGTCGAAGGACCACGCAATGTACGCGGTCTATTTCCTTGATAGCTCAGTAATGGACGACGAAGTCGTGGCAGGCCGCGTACACTTTGATTTTCTGAAGAGACTCCTGTGGTTACTATTCCAGCAGGTCGGGGTCTACGTGGAAATGAAACACGCCAAATACTGATTTCACACACAGAGGGCGAGAGGAGGACTCTAAACACTCTTGAGATCTTCTTTCCTTATTTTTCCGTGTATCTCACTGTGTTGTCGCTTGTGACTTTACTTAGACTGTGTTAAAATCCCGATTTGCTCTGCTTTTATATGATTCCGAACCCTCCTCTGTCCCTTTCTAACATTTTTATTCTATTTTTCTAGATAAACTTTCCAGAACATTCAATTGTTTCGTTTATACATCTGTCTTTTTTTTTCTCACACACAATAGTGCGCAACTATCTCGCTCGCACTCACATATTTTTCCGGAATATTCGACTTTGCGTAGTAATAAATAAAGGTTCGCGAATGTTCTACCTGTTTCCCTATTCGTTAAGGCGAATACACTTCTTAAGGGGAATATTAAATGTTCTTTTTCATACTTAATACGTAATTTATGTTCTAAAATATTCTAAATAAGCTACAAACACTGTGTTTTTACTATTTATGCCCTAGATCATTAGACGTAATACCTAATTCAATGAAATTATCCTAATTTTAAGGCTATTGTACTATTCCGTCGTGCACAAATGGTATAGGATGAAGTCAAGCCTTGAATGGAAAGGGAACTTCATGGATAAAGGACACACCATATTAGATGGAAAGTATGGAGAGAAGTTGTCAATGATACTTTCTAATAATGACCTCATCAGGAAAAAAGTAATCTTCGACAAAAAATACAGGATCCATATAAGAGCTAGAGAAAGCTGGAGCTTGGACACACAAGATCCAAAGATAGTGTGCTACACCGACGGCACCAGGAAAGAAACAACAAAACTATCAGGACTGGGAATACACATCATGAACCAGGTAGATAGCCAAGTTACCATGCACCTGGGAAGATGCGCTAGCGTTTTCCAGGCTGAGGTGCTTGCTATTACAGAGGGAGTCAGAATCATAGACAGCATGATCACTGAAAACAAAGAGAACATCATAGTATACAGTGATAGCCAGGCTGCTTTGAAGGCACTAAACAGAGCCGAAACTAACTCGGCCCTAGTAACAGAATGTAAGGAGGCTATTAACGCCTTAGCCAAAAAGACCAAAGTTACCATTGCCTGGGTGCCGGGGCACGAAGGAAATATAGGTAATGAGATTGCAGACGAGCTAGCAAGGAAAGGGGCCGATGAGACATTCATCGGCCCGGAACCCAGGCTACCTATATCAAGTAAAATCAGTAAAGGAATAATAAGCAAGATCATAACAGAAGAAGCCAATTTAAGATGGAAGCACAACAAACAGTGCCGCCAGGCAAAAATCTTCCTAAAGACATATGAAAAAAGAAAGTCGAAGCAACTTCTAAAGCTAAATAGAAAGGACATCAGGATTGTAGTGGGTCTGCTCACGGGACACTATCCTTTGAACCGACACCTAGCAATAATGGGCCTAAAAAGTATCCCACATGCCCAGAATGTGACAAGGAGGAAACAAGTCTCCATTTCCTGACTGAGTGTCGAATGTACGCGCTGGTAAGATGGGAGACAATAGGCATGGATGAGGTAAAAGAAGAACAAATACAAGAGCTTAACATAAAGGATATAATCGGGTTTGCTAAAGCTTCGGGTAGGTTCAGAGAGGTGGAACTGTCAGTGCAGAGGTAAAACTCATGCGCTGTAGTGGGGAACTGGGTGAAATGGTCCCAAATAAGTGGACTGATCACCCGCCTTTGCCTGACGGGCGTCCCCTCCATAGATAGATAGATAGGAAGATGTTCCAAATTAAAAAAGTGCGCGGAAAAGATAATTGCGGCGCACTCATAGAGAGGATTAAAAACTCATTACCGCCCGCTAAAAGTTTTTATAGACAACACCACCTTTGGGTGCACCAAGTCGTCCAAGTTAAAGGCGAACCAAGTCGTCCTTTTCGAATATATGGGGTGAAAAAGTACTTTCCTGTTCGACTTTACTCACTGACCTCAATTTCTAAACATAAAATAATTGAGGTCAAAGATTTTACTCATCCTTTCCGCTTCTGCAGCGCACTGGCACGTTTGACAGTTCATTGGGACCTATTTGTCAAATATTCTATCTCTTTTACACTCTGCGAGTATGACTGAGACGAAAATGGCGGCGGTTAGAAAAAAGGTCCCAATAAACTTTGAATAATTGTCATTGCGCTGCAGCTGCTGTATTCCTGTTCCGCTACAGGTAAACAGATCATAGAAAAAATTCAAAATAATTAACAAAATAAAATTCGACCCTAATAGTGTACATGTAAAGTAAACCAGCGCAAAATAGTGAGTAGGTACAGTCAACGGCACATCAGGTTACCACAAACTGTCAAATTTCCCCAATGGATAGTAAACTCTAATGCTTGGACATAACATTGAAAATCTATTGAAGAAATTTGACAGTTTTGGATAGCATGATGTGCTGTTGTCCCTGTACTTAACAAATACTTTTACAATGCAGTTGCTCGGAAATGGCCCCGTAACATTGCCACGGAGTGTACGTTTACGTACCCCATAAAACACATATATGTCATGTTATGTAATTTGAAATGAGAAGAAGATTTTGTAAAGAAAAAAATATTTGAACTAATGAGCAAATAAACCATTTTTCATATACCAAAATTCAACTTCAGTGGCTATTCTGCGATCCAGTAAAGTTTTTTTTTTAATCAAATGATGCATAAAAAATAAGCAAAAAGTGAATAAAATACTGACAAAAATGTATGACGCAATAAAGAGTAGCTGATTTGATAATTCAGTGACCCTTTTGACAAGTGAGAGTATTGCCTTTTTTATAAAGCTTCATACTGGCTTTAGAGAATGACAGCAAAGAGTTTTTATGCCTGACAAAACAATTATTTATGACAAAAATCTTGATTTTTAGTGAAATAAAATATAAACGTAAATTATTTATTTTACTTTTTCAATAAAACAAATCTGATTTTTAACAAATAATTGAACTATTTAATAATTTCTGTAGGCGCAATTGGCATTTTATTTATCTTAGCCTTTGCCTCATAATTGTGGAAAAATATTTTGCTCGCCATTGTTTTGCCCGCCATTTTAAATTAATTGTTCAACAAAATTATTTTTGTGTTATAAAAATGTTAATTCCATAATGTTTTGTGTTTAATCGTAAAATATTAGTGCACATTGTTCAATTGTAACAAGTTTTCAGTGAATGTTTATTGGAAATACTATCTTTTAATAACTTTGGATATACCTATACGATGTAAGTTTTTGACAACATTTTTTTTTAGTTTCTTTTCCTCGGCTACTGCATTGTAAAACGTTGAACAATATACGTGCCTTAGGTAATGTGTAACTGGAGCCCTATAAAACACTCGCTTCGCTCGTGTTTCAAATGGGCTCACGTAACACATTACCTACGACACTAGTATCGTTAATAACTATAAACATCGTCCATAAAATTGTTCCTGGCGTCCAAATACACTAAAGGTTCTTTTGAGAGAGACTTGAGTAGCGGAACCACAATAGGATAACCAAAAAGTGCCTGACATGTTAGGGATTTCTATTTAGATAACTAAAAATGAGAAATAATAACTTATACCTACGCTATTTAAAAAAGGCATTGTAAAAATATTATCAGTGTGTGGTGAATTTGATCCAATGATTATGTGGTTATAATGATAACATTTTCTTTGCTCACATGTATTCTAAATTCTAAGTTGATATGATTGCATTCTACATAATTCAATTTAGAGCTACTGAATACCTTTATCCTTTTTCTGTGGTAGTATGTGGTACATGTAGTACCCAATTATGAACCGTTTCAATGTGTCACCCGATGCATGGCAGATCATTTTCTCTTGAAGCATTTTCTGTAAGAAAATCTTACCAATCTTGATCTAAGGAAATAAATGTGCTGACATTATTTATTCTATGGTCCTGACTCATTGACTCATCAAGGCTCAGGCCAAACCTTGAACCTAGAAAGTTGGAATTATGCAGGTATGTTCCCTGTAAGATATCTTTTTTATGCAGATATGTGAAGGAATAAGGCTGGATTTTTTAAAAATAAGACTGTCCTACGGACGAGGTGTAGGTGTTTTCTAGTAATGATTATTGTCATTATTAGAGATGGGAAGTGACAATTTCAACAGATACAAACAAAACAAGAAGTTTGGATTCAAAACACAAAAAAAAATATCTGAAAATTATTTCCGTGCTAGGTTACTGACTGCCACATTTGTAGCTTTTCGTAGTTAATAAGTAGAAAAGTTATACAGGTTGGGAAGTGATATAGAATGCTTTTTACCATCCAACCTGCTAACCAAGCCTAGCGATCACAGCCTTTTTTCTCCAAATCTAGTTAAATGTTTTATGCATTAATAAGCATTTTTTTAACATATGTAAAAATAAATTTAACATACCTCCATAATATTAGCAGTCTTTTCATAAGTTATGTTTTCCATATTGGCTTGCAACCAATGGATGGCGAATATTGATACGAAGGTGTGAGAGGGTAGACTGACGGTCTGTTGCAGGAAACCTACGCCAAGTGTTGGATGTCGCATTCGCTCAATCACTTCTGATAGCGATGCGTTCGCTTTTAACTTTGGTTCCTGTTTCGCTTCTCTGAAAAATTGAATTTATATATTTTTTTCTTTTTAAATCCAATTGATCTGTGGATGTAAAAATAACACGTGAACTTAAAAATGTAATATGAAAATGTGTTTATTTTTCCAAAAATGTCTTTATTTCACGTCGTTTCGGAGTCAGTTATCATTTACACAGTTCGAAGGCTCGAAGGAGACGCCGTCGCTCACGAAAGAGATGATGGCGCGATGATTTATGCATTAATATGTGTAATAATAATAAAGACTCACCCATCTTCATAAGTTTCATCTACATCGCCAGACTGGGACTGAGTTCTCTCCAATACAGTCTTGGTTGTCCTGAAATACACAGTAATATATTTAATTGCCTTATGAATTGAGAGCAAGACATAATAAGCACTTAGTAGCCAAAGCCATGAAGCAGGATTAATGTTCGAGAATGACAGGAACGTGATAATAAAAATGTGTAAATTACTGGGAAACTGGTACTGAAACACTAAATCCAATAAGTAAAGCATTGATATACTAGGATTAAATATTGATGTTAATAATGTCATCAATTCTTTATGACTACCAAAACCGGATTTACAAAAACCCAACGTGATAAGTACTAGTAGTTTAGTACCTTTTTGTTTGTAGGTAGGTATAATTTTGTTACTTTAGTTGGGAATGAGCAGGCACTCCTGACACGAGCAAACCAATGCTTACTGGGTTGGCCTCAAGCGAGATTTAGTTTAGTTCTCTTAGAAATGAAGAAAATGTTCCTATTTTTTCATTTGTATGCATGTACAGTACATGCTCGGTTTCAAGAATGAAGAATGTATAAAACAAATTGATAGTGCTCTAAATAGATTCTCCAGTAATTTGTGGTCTAAAGGAATGATGGATGCGATTATACTTACTTGTGGAAGCTAGAGTTTAGTGACTTAGTAGGTGAAACTTGCTGTAATGAAACATTCGAAAGGATAAGAATAAGCAGCCAGGATTGACAAGCTGACAATGACAAGATAACACAAAATATATAAGTACAGCAGTCCAACTCAATACGACACGAGATAATAAAGTGCTTTCACACTCACATACGGATAATAAGCGAGACCTTCTGTATTTACATATTTTGTGGGCAAAGGAAACATATAAAGGATAACAAAAAATGCCTTTAAAAATATGATTTGGTTATTATTTGGGCGGGTTGGTTGTAATAAATATTCATGAATAAATAATATAAGTAGACACATCAAATAGACAACATAAAAAAACTAACAAGACAAAAGAAAGGACTAATGGATGAGATTAGCGTGATGGATGAAATGAATCAAACGCCAGCAGTGCCAAACTATGAAATATTGTGAAGTTATTAAAATACATGCAACAAACATTCCATGCCTTACAAGTAGATGAGGGACGATGCTCTTTGAATTCGTATTAGCGAAACTTTCATCAAGCATTGCATGTACCGTCAACCTGGACAACTTTCAATTTAAAAGTCACTCATTTTGTGATTTGCTTTTCATACCTCGCACTATCTCAATAAATCTTTACTGTTATGCCCGAGATATATACGAAACTATTTTCCAAGTGGTGAAGGATAGTTTCGCGTAAACAGAAACCGACTGAAGTTTGCGCGACTTAACTAACTATATATGACTCCATTATTGCATATAGGTAGTGTAGTGTATACTGAAATATAATTTATGAATATACTATTATTTCTGTCAACTTAACAGTCGTCGTGATTACAGACAGATAACGTTTAGATTTGAATTATTTAAAAAATTACTTCGTATATCCCAGGCGTGAAATATTTCGTTTATTTAAAGGTATATTTAAGAGAAGTTGTATGATTTCTTTAAAATTGAAAGTCGCCCCGTTAGACCATGGTATTTGGTACTGACATAGGTTCGATCCGGAGCCGAGGGCGATCCGGAAGTCGCGTGCTGCCCAATCGTTCTCTGAACGGTGAGCTCGATGGGCCGCCCTGATACATTACACACACGTTAACCATTTCATCATTTATTATCACTACTGAAGTAAATACCAAGCCTCCTGTCATATGTCACGTGACTCCGTGTTAAATGATCATAATAAAAAAAAAATATAAAAGTTTACCGAATAAATTTCCATATTATGACTCGCCTTTGATGAACTGATCTGCGAGAGTTATTAAACGTATTGACCACAATGTTTATTGTAGCATATAGATAACTTGAAATTTTTGCATGTAAATGCTAGGTGACTTAGTATTTAAATGCGAAAATAGCTACTACAGACTCATAGGCAAATGTTATGGTATGTTTTACAAAATCAATTGTAGGTATATGCGATAAAAAACGGTAGTTTTTTTTTCTTATTTATAAAAAGGTCTGCAGCATTATTTTCTACCTTAAAATGTGTATACTATTTAAAATAGACAATAACTAAACAAATTAAGCCAGCAAACAATATGAAAGTATCAAAGTGCAGTTCGTGCAATTGCATAATTTTATAATAAGCAGTGCAGTTATGTGTATAGGTACAATGCGGTCGTATTCGGCAAATACAGAGGCAAGTGTGATGGCAACTTACTACCTTATATCGCTGTACAGTGGAAGAAAACCTCTACTTAGGAATACCAGTACACCTCAAGACAAAACCAGAGATAACCGATTGCACTGTTATATATAAAATTACGAATAAATTAGTAGAAATTCTAAGTTATAGGGTTACGATTAGTTTCTTCTTTAGTTATAGAACTCTACTCAAATAGCAAACGGTTTTAAATTCATTTCGATTGAAAATTTTACAAACCCTGACGTCGAGGAACCATGTAAATGTGCGCGACTTTGAAATGCCACGAAAACTAACTTGTAAAAAAATAATTTTGAGTCCGAATCAAATATTAGACGCTGGTATTACGAGCGGACTGAAGATCGGTGCCAATACTGCCAATTAAAAAAAAGTAATTTAAAAAAAGTTGAAAATTAATTTGGTAAAACATGCGTTTTCACGCAAGGAGGGATTTCGCTTATCTAAGTTATGGGATTTGTCCAGTTTTAAGTTAGGGATTCTCACTCAGGAGCTCGATAGTGGCTGTGTTGTGTTCATGATACAAAAAAGTAAATCATTCGGAGACGTGACACAGTAGTAAACTTAAACATTATTAAGAAGACAACTTATCTCTAACTTCGATTATAGTGACAAGATAAAAGAATAGTTACACATTTTGAAAAAGTTACAAAGCTGAAATATATTTCTATAGAAGTGTATTAGATCAACATTTGAAGGGGTATTGTAGTACACATATTATTGAAATTTGAAGTGTCACGTCTACTTAATCGGATATGAAAGTGTCGTTCGGTGGGTGGGGGTAGAATACCTGGCTCTTAGTGAGGATGGAAGTGGAGTGGCGGCGCCTCGTGAGCGCCGAGTCGGTGACGCCGGTCGTCGACCCCGCCATCTGCACAGCACACGCTCAAACCAACCCTGAGTCGCAAGGGACCCGGGCTCCTATACGACATGTCGCCTCAACGCGCCGGACGAACCAACAACCTCATTGACCGCCCGAACCACGAGGCATTTTACTACAACTATTCCTTACAGCTCCGATTTTCTCGAAACTATAACTCCACATTCGCTTTGTACAGCATTCGACCAATATTGGTCAATGAACGTATGTACAAAATGCAGAAATATAAGAGTTAATTTCATGCACTCAGACTCAAACGAGAAATTATGAAGTCACGTGTTGTGCAACAAAAGGAAAATAAAAAATTTGACATTCATTCATTTCATGCTAACATTTAAACTGAAATATGACGGTTCTAAAACAAAAACAAAAATTTAATTATTTGTGGAATAGAACCAACGTAACGTGCTTTTTTTTAATGGAACTTGTCTCAAAACAACATTGCTTAAAGAATTTTAAGTAATTCTTTAAAGAAAATCACAGCTACATAGCACATGCTAGAATGCAATAAAAACTATTTATTGGTACATCGTGGAGCTGTAATTTCTAGTTTGAGCGGCAGCTTAGTTAATATAATAAGTACAATTATTTTTATTATAATACTCCGTGGACTGAATTCAGAGAGCCTTTTTAAGTGGCATTTCTAAATGTAAGTAGTTTTTCTCAAATAATACGTGGAAAGTTGTTCAGAACAGTTGAATGATTCAGTCTCCAAATTCACCATCTTATTCAAAGTTTTATAAGTATGTATTATGTGATTAAGACCCAAAATAACTATAAGTAAATGATATTGGTTTGCCCAAAGTTTAAACATGTCTCTCTGAAATCAGCCCCGAAATTAAAATAATTAGGCGAACCGAACACTCCTGTATTAGATTCTAAGTGCTTCTACAGACCATGCAGTGCAGTAACTACGTGTCATACAAACCAAGTGCAGAACTCATGCCAATATTTACATACAAATATTACATAAATAACATAATTTTAACATTCAAAAAAATATTTTACGTAAATATTACAAAGATATCTCAAAAAAAATAGTTTCCTTATTCAATCTCAAAATTTTACAAAGTAGGTTACTGAAAAGTACGGACTCAATCAAGACAAATCTGGTAAATATTCAATGGTTTTCAAAAAATCAATAGATACTTCTATGGGCTGGATAATGTTTATATTCCTGTCTGTTTACCTTGACTTGTTAACAAAAAATATGAATTTACACGGCAGTCAGTCCAAAAGCTTTTAAAGTTATTTAAAATTATTTGAAGGGCCTCCTTTTGCTGTTAGTCCTACTAAAAAAATGTAACTGACAGATGTTTAAACTCTGACAAATTAGTTCTGTTCTACTGCCGTCATGCTACATTGTTGTTAGCACATTTATGATACATTTACAGCATGGACTATCTATCTCAGTCCATGATTTACAGTAAAACAATTACTAGAACAAGACTTAAAACATAGACAGCCGTTATAAGTTACCTATTGCTTCGCTATGAAAAGGAGTGAAATATTTCTTCCAATGACTACTCGTATAGCGTCGATGTTAAGATTAAAGCGTTCGGTTGTTTTGTGCGGAATCATTAGCGAAAAGCAAACTCAACAAAATTGCTATTCAATGCGTAGTAATTGTTTTAATGAAACGCCAAATGGGTCGATCACATTTAGAATGTACGAACGGCAGCAACTTAGGTTACCACACGCGTGCACTCTGTGCCGTTGTAATAAGAGCGGTTTTGCAATGAAAATGGAGTAACCTGATGCGCTGGCCTCTGTACGTCAAAATTTTGGTATTCTTGCAAGGATTGTTTTCGTGAGCCTGTTACCGCAATACATTGTAGCTGCAGTAAAAAAATGAAATGATACTTAGAGGAGATTTTTTCCCCGTTTTAGCGAGTAATTTTAACATTTATATGCACGCAGGTGTAACCGAGATCATATTCTTCTGCAGGAGTATATAATAGTATTTGAGCAATAAGCTTAACGCGTTTACAGCTGCTATACCGCATAAACCAACCGTGCGCTTTTACGCAATGAAAAAAGGTTCACTTAAGTGGATTTTTCTTGAGCTTTTCGCTTTTCTTTTCGCGCAGGTTAGACTTACCCTCTGTTTATTTTGGTTAGGCCTTTTGACCTTGTTAAAGTATAACTCGGTCATTTTTAGGAATCCCTCGGTGAGTTGGTCTAAGTCCTGCCTAGTGGGAACAGGGTAGATGTCGCAATGTGTGGTCTCGTCCTCGACGATTTTCTTAGTAGCCGGGTTGTTCAGAGGCAAGAGAAGCGTTCGAAAACGCCAGTACTTCATTGCCTTTTAAGAAATCAAAGACTGTTAGTCGGATAGTTACCGTCATCAACATGGACTAATATAACAGCGTAACTCGTATAGTAGTTTTAAAAAGGAAGGGATATGTGACTGTTGCAATTTGACATTTGGGATTCTTTCGGATAGGTTTTCTACCAATTCCTTGACAAGAAACGCCATCTACTTATTTGCTTTGTAAGTTTTCAAACTGTATAGTGGTAGCGTGAAATATATCTACCTGTATGCGCCGTTTGCGTATACTGTTTCAAGTTCTTCATAAAAATAGATCACTGAATCTGCTATACGATCGACAAGAATATAATTTCAAATTAAATAAAAATCAATAAGAGGACTCTAAACCTTACTTCAACAAGGGCGAAGTCCGTGTCTCCTCTCGTACAAATATAGTGATCCATGTAATTCCAGTTGTAGTTTTCCAGTTTCTCAGTTGTGAAAGACACCCACGAAACTTCGTAAGTGTCATGATTAGGTGCATGAAAGCGATAGCGGTAGTGAATGTTAAAGGGAGGGTACGGGTGCCTGGAATAAAAAAAAAATGTAATACCTCATTGATTGATGTTGGTATTCGTATTGAAAGTCTATACTGCTCCATTGCTAGGGAACCTGTTATTTACGTCTAATGGTTCCGCTTTTCCTTCGATAGTTAGAATTTTAAGCACGCTGCAAAATGGGCCCGCGATTCCTGCGTGACTTTGAGGTGTGAACTCATAAATTATCATGTTACAGTTAACAAAGGATTCAAAAAGATCGTCTCGGTAATAAGGGAACTGCGATGAACGGAATTATAAAGCATATTTATTGGTTGTTTCTTAAAGATTTGTTCTCGAGGTTTTCTCACTATTCCTCCGATCCTGACAAGTTCCTTTGTTAGCAGGGCACAGAGGTAAGATAGCTGTCGTTCTACTGTAATTAGAAGATCAATGGTTACTTAATCAGAACAGTAGCAACTTACCTCGGCCGATATCTCGTGACAGTAATAGTAGACCCAACTAATGTCAATTTGTGAAATATTCTGCCTATTGAAAGTAAGTATCGTTTAGTAGGAGCTGCATTCCCTTGTTTCCCACTGTGTGGCGCCACTTTCGAAACAGGAGGTACAGGCGTAGAAGGACAGTGAGATTCCATCATATCGTTCTCGTTCATGCCAACTATTAATTGGAAACCCTGTAAAATTGATCGAAATGGAGCTACATCTAAAAATACATTCGGCAGACTATTTAGTAAGGTCCAATCAAGCATGGACGGTTGAGACTACACGGAATGATAAGGACTTCGTCACTCACTTCACCATCCTAACAAGAAGACTGAACATAGTTTTCTTTTATACAGCACATGATTTTAATGACTCTCAATTACCCATGAAATTGAACTGATATCATAAAGCAGGATGGTAGCTCTTGCGATTCATAAGTTTTCTTTTTTATTAATCAGTTAAACCCAACGATATCGAGTTCGATAAGTTTTGAAACAAATTTATGCTTATAATTCTCTTTCTTCTCTTTTTATTTCTAACAAAGATAAAGATACTATCAACCCCAGTTCCGCCTGACCAGTTTCAAATGTTTATCCCTTGCAAGCGAAGAGAAAGACAAGCCCCGCCCTCATCTTAAATTGAGCAATCACAGAACTGGACATTTTTTTTATTGCTAAACAAAGGAACTTCTCGTTTTTTTGGTGAACAAAAAATAATTAACAAGAAAGGAATAGTTTTTTCAACCCGCCTTTAATGATCTGAACAAAGCACTATTAGTTGCCGAAAACGAACAATTGGGGCAAGGCGCCGAACGATGCAAACATAACTGATCCTTAAGGTGGTCAGGCGGAACTGGGGTTGATAGTACATTGATGTTGTAACACTCAAATACAAACTCACCTGCGCCAGTCTTTGTGAAACCAATTCTTTAAACACTTCCATGGTCGTAAGTGGCTCTTTGTAAATGGCTCTATTTTGAGCGAAGTCTGCATTTACATCGTCAGGCAACAAATTGTAGTCGGACACGAGGTAGTCGTTTTGGAGTGACCGTTTATCGGGGAAATAGTCAGTCGTGATTGGCAGACAAGCCGGGATTGTCAAAGATTTCCAATCGACACCTATTGAAAGAATAAAGTTAAGATGTTGCAGAAAAGAAAAAAAAACCATATTAGTTGTGTTCATATGTCAATCTAAATTAAATAAGGGTTTATTTAGACCGACATTTCAAAATTACTGGTTCGCCATTTTTTTTCCACATTGCCGACAGTTACGAAAATTGTAGACATTTTTTAAAGGCAGCTAAAATCGTCACAGATAAAACTGTAGAAACAAATGTTTTCTAAAGCGTTACGTTGCCGAAATATTTGCAGTAAAACAATGGCACAGATGGAGCTAACAGTGGGCAGATTTGCAACTTCAATTCAATAATTTAAGTTGCAAATCTGTCTACTGTTGACGCCTCCAGTACAACTTCAGTACAACAACACAACTTCGTACTCGTTTATAGGAAACGTGGTGCTAGGATTTTTGCGTCACAACTTATGGTTGTAGACTCCAGCTATTGATTCATGCAACTTTAATGGGTGGTCACCATGTTGAAAGAAATGTAAATGGCGGACGCAGGTAAGCCAGCCTTCATACAAAAATCTTCTAAGCTCTTCATGTAAAGTATTTTAAAAATGGCGTCTGAAACATAACTGAATCCATAGCATCACTAATTGAATCATAGGACTCATAGGATAATGTTTTAGGTACTAGTCTAAAGTTATTATTCAAACATGTATGGAGCCCGAAAAAAACTTTTATTTATTTCTTAATTTACCTAAATATGAATGTAAGCTCCCTTGATTAAAAAAGCTAAGCATTGGTTCATTCGTTATTTCATGTTAATCTACACTCAATAAATGAAGTGATTTTAAAGAAGGGTGAAATGGACTTTGCCAGTGGTGTTATAACGGTGTCATAGCAGTTGTATAGAAGCTGCAATACATGCGGGTTAGATAAACGTGCTTACATACAAATTGCAATGACACGTGCCTTTGACCTCTGATATCAAACTGTTTTAAAGTTTTAGCACATGTTTAATAACACTGACAATTGAAAAACGTGATTGGATTTGCTAGTAACAATCTAGAAGCGTATTGCACAACAGAGTAGAAACACCCCCATAGCGTAGTAGATGATAAATAAATACAGAGGGTATGCAATAACTACTCAATGCAAATCCAAATGAGAAAGAGTTCAAACCTATGGCTCGGTTCGCTTTTGGGCAGCGTTCAATCCAACGCGGTTTGTAGATTTATTTTTCACGACGATATCATGAAACATCAAAATGATATGAAGTTTAGTGAATAGCATAGAGGTGATGAGGGTTTTATTTGGCGAAACTTCGATACTCAATTCACTATTATATTTTTTAATTATGGTACAATAAGTAGGTTAACTAAAACCGCCACGTTCAATGCTTTTTAAGGATAACGTGACTTAAATTTAAGAACAATCGAACTAAATCTATCTAGAAATAAACACATCAACACCGTCTAGGGATATTGCATGTTTTTTTATAGAAAAGAGGTCTGTTTGTGAAGCTATTTAGCATAATCGAGATATATGGAGGGTTATAATTTTCAAACGACCAAGCGCTAAACCTGAATTTTTAATTCTAGTCAATAAATTTTATTTTACTGGAAATTTGAGAAAACGTGACGAAAATGAAAAAAAAAAACTGCGTATATTCGACCATTTTCGTACAAAAAGCAGGCAAAAAGTGCAGTTTTCGTTTTCGTTTCCGTCATGTTTTCACAAATTTCAAGTAAAACAAAATTTATTGACTAGAATTGAAAATTCAAATTTAGCACTTGCTCGTCTGAAAATAATAGCCCTCCATGTATCTTCAGTGTGCTTTTATAGCTTCTCAAACAGGCCTCTTTTGTATGAAAAATCGTGCAATATCCCTAGACCGTGTTGATTTTTATACTTATATCAGGTAGATCGTTCTCTTTTAGAAAGAGAGATACTACTTTTATAACAATAATGGTGACCGTTCCAGCTTTACTAAGATTTCTATTTACAAATCCAAATAACAACGAATTCTATCAAAGTTTCGTGAAATAACATGAGATGATTTATGTATTATTTTATAACCCATCACGCAATGGAGTAAACAATGTCAGTGAGTAGCCTCGATGAGATGTAATACGTACAAAAACCGAGCTATCACCAATTTAGTGTAATATGGTTCTTATAGTCACTGTTAAATAGTCAAAGATGCTCAAAAAAAGTCGAGACTAATTTCGTCCATTTTGTAATTTATAAAATGCATTTTATTACTTATAGAGTCACATAACTTGTAAAATCTTGATTAATTAAAATTATAGAATCAAAGTTAAAGAATTTTTTTTAATGATTTTGGTTACAAAAGTTAAATTAAAGTTACTTATATTGCAATCCACGCGCGCACGTGAACCTTGTTTGTGGTGAAGGAGTCCGCAAGCACGCAAACTGGCCCTAGCGCAACGTGTACGCACGCACGCATGATGCCCTGAATTTAAGAATCTAAGTGCGTCATAAACTGAGCTTTACAAAAAACGGATAGGAAACTTGGGTAGAAAGCCAAATGAGGGAACCAATTATACATTTCTAAAGACAAAAAATCCAGGCGCGCTTGTGGATTGCAACACGTAAATATCTGCGTTTTTGTATCGCAAAAATACAGTAGCCAAATTGTTACTGCTGCGATTGCGTCAATCTCATACAAGTTACTTTGAAAACATATTTTTTTGGGAGTAGGGTAAACAAATTACTAACCTGTGGTCAAAGCAGGCGTCCACTCTTGTTCTCCCGTAGCACCCCACAGAAGTGCTAGGGATGCGTTGTTAGTAGTAGGCGTCGGTACTAAGGCAGCTCCAAGGATGCTTAGAGCGCCTGAAGCACTGATCATACGCTTACGACTAATCATGTTGCCTAGAAAAGAAAAACAGTGTCTTTTTTGGCATTGCCAAATGGAGAGTGACATTCGCTGGCCACTCGAACTCACGGATGAAAAATTTGAGAATTGAAAAAAAGAAGCGCAGTTTTATGTTTTGTTTGTCGCGAATCTACACGATTACAGCAAATATATATATACACTATGTATGACAGCGGTATCATTTATGAAGGTTTCGCTTTTATCACAAGTGTTTTTGAACTAATTTTAGATATAGCTGTGAAAGATTAGTTTTTCTCATATTTTTTGATTGAGTTTCATTTAAAAAATATGTAGTATTTGTAGGTATCTTACCGTCAACTTGGTACGTTTGATGGTTGTTGATGCTTCCATTCTCCTTGTTCTGATGTTCCTCGTTTCTCGATGCCGGCTCGCCGGCGGGCCGCGCTTGGTAGTGATGTTGTTGGATCAATACACCAGTGGGACCTGTGGATCACTCAAATTACTTTTCATCTTTTTATATCACATTTAGATAACCAAGCTTCGCTCTTGTATGAGAGCGCAAGAGGCGCCATCTTCTATCAATTTGCAAAACAAACATTTATTTGCCTAAAAATGCTTATTACAATTTTTCGGAAACATTCAAACTTTAAACCGATTAATTTTGACCGATGGAACACTTAAACTTTCGCGATTTGAACCCGTAATTTAATACTAACACGGGTCAAAATTTGCGTATTATTATGTTGTTACCGTTATTATTATGTTGTTACGTATATATTATGTTGTCCCGACGTTAATGATAAATCGAGTTAACGCATAACAGCTAGAGTCAATTCTAAGAAATCGGTTAGATTATCTTATTTATTAATATAGCACACAAAGCAGGATCCTTCTTCGAGCTATTGATGATGAACATATTTACCAAAACAGAATTTAATTCAATATAAAGATCGAATATACTTTACTTTTGACATGTAATACAGACAGTTAAGGGAAATAATGAATATACATTTATTTTTCCCCGACTGCGCGACGCAAAGGAGGGTAATTTGTTTATCAGCCTATGTATATATTTATGTGGGTTTGTACAGTCAAGAGCAGGTCACGCTTTACACTACCAGTTTAAGCTGAGCTCTAATTTATACTGCGCGCCATACAATACAGGGCCGGTCCAGAGTCCAAAGTGTCAAGCTTGACGTGCTCTTGAGTGTACGTACCTTTGTGGCACTATTTAGACCAAACGCGTGGGCCAATTTTGATAAATGATACGTCGTTTGATTCGTCATAACGGCGCCAATGACGGCGAAAAAATTTGGTAAAATCAAAATGGCCGATTTTGGACGCCATAATGTGAAAAAGAAAAAAATGAAAATCGACGAACTATGTCAAGTGGGGTATCGTTGAATAGGTATTTGAAAATAATTTTTAGTATCGTTTTTCAATCAGAATTATCGTTTAGGATCTATAACAATTTAAAGTTGGTTAGTAACGTAACGATTCTCACTTATAGGCTTTTAATTCGAAAATTGTTAAATTTTTATGCAAGTGAGATATACATATAGGAACTAATGAGAAAATCAATAAACTAATATCAATACCGAACTAAAAAGTGTAAAATAAAATAAATTAATTTAAAACATCAAAAAACCCGACTGCGTAATAAAAACTGAAAAGAAAAAACAAGTAAGTCCAGTAGGCGAGACTTTTGTTACTGAATGATTCGATTCAATTCAAAGTGTTTATTGCAAATCTCATTAGGTATAAGGTGGTAGATAATATCCAGATTGATGAAACGCCCTGTAAGGGCACAGCAATTTTGTATATCTACTTACATACTAAAACATTTTTATTGAGTAATTCTATTTTCTAATTCTTACAGCTTAATTAACTAGCCTAATTTATCTTCAAAAAATTCTGCAATACTATAATTGAATAACATAAAGGTTTTAACAGTCGGGACCCATAAAAAATTCGGCTTCCTAATAATGGGTCTCGATTGTTAGAATCGTTATGTTATTCAATAATATTCAATAACAAAAGTCTCGACTACTGGACTTACTTGTTTTTTGCTTTTCAGTTTTTATTACACAGTCGGGTTTTTTATTTTTTTTATTAATTTATTTTATATTTTATAAAGAAGATTTACTATGCCATATTATAAGTTGTACAATTACAAATCTTCGCCTTTAGTAAATCTTCGATTTAACTTACCTTTAGGGAAAATATGCGTCCAACGTCGCCTATTACTAGTCAACTTCACGGTAACATGTGATGGGTCGAACGGATTGATCAGAGCTCGCCCAGTTCTGATCACAGGCTTATGTGGCGCAATGGAGCTTCGCGGAGAAAGACGGGTGCTTGATATAGGAGAGTCGGTCGCGTCCGTGCTTTGGTCACCGTTTGGTTTACCTGGAACTAATAAAAAAATGTATTAATTTAAAAGCCAAATAATTATTAAAAAAACAAAATACCCGACTGCACACTAAAAAATATTATTATGTCTTTATCCCGTGGGACTTTTAGGATAAAATGTATCCTATGACACTCCCGTAATCAAGACAAATCTAACGATACCTCATACATCAAAATCCATCAAGCCGTTTAGGCTACAGGAGGTCACAAAGGAAAAGACATACATACATACTTACATACACTCGAAAAACATTACCCTCCTTCTTTGGCAGTCGGGTAAAAACTGGCGACTCACGTTCTAGGACGTACCTTGTTCAAAGGATTTCGCTGGCCATACAACGCGGTAACGCAGCCAGTATCATGGGAACCTTTGAGGAACTTCGTGAGGGCTTATTTGACTAGGGTTTAATTTTGTATCTTTTTAGGATATTGATCGGGTCTGACGAGGCATTTTGCTGATTACTTTTGTCTTAGTTTTTAGTTAAAACGAAGCCTGTTGCGGATGTGATTTTGGAGATTTTCTTTTTTTAATACTGCAATTTAAAGGCCAGATACTGGCTTTGGACGAGATAAGGGCTACTAAGCTTTTCACAAGGTGGATTAAAGGAATTTTGCATAGTGGCATACAATTAAGAGAGTTTTTCGACTAGTCTAAATTCAGGAACAAACATCTTCCAGTATATGGTACGATAAGGGTTTGGCTGTCTAAATCAACTGAAATTGTAAATTATATTGTAAGTAATTGACAGGCTGGACTGTACGGAAGACAAAAAAAGGATAGCAAAAATTTGGGGAGACGTTTGCCCTGCAGTGGGACAACATAGATTAAACAATGTTGATTCACAAAATAGTAACAAAAGTTCTCTATTGCTTTTGCAGATAATACTTTGCTCAACACTTACATGGGATGACTTTAAATTAGTTAGCGAAACTTTAGGGGTAATTTCCTCCATTAAACTAGACAACTTTCCACAAGGAAAGTATATGAAATTCACAAAAAAAAACGACTTTTCTTACAAAGGCATATCGGTTGATAGCATGTATTAGGTGAAAATTTCATATTTCGTTTTATGTTACTTAATGAAAATTGGTCAGTTTCGTGGGCTGATTCACGTCCTTAATTTTCGCTAATTAATTTAAAATCATCCAATACTTTGCTAATTTGCGTAAAAGTGAATTACTTCCACAGGACAGTATATCACCGAGACTATGATGTATATCTGGATCAGACATCTTTCTATAATGCAATGCTGAAGCCGGTGGGCTTTTTCTTATTCCTTCCAAACCCGCAACTGAAGTCTTTTTCGTCCTTGGGACTCTTTGTACACTGAAAATTTTAAAAAAGTGAAAAATAAAATGATACAGAAAATAAGATAAAAATAAAGTAATTAGATCACATTAAATTTCGTAATTTTTTATTTTATTTCATAATATCAATTCCAATTGAGAATTAATCACGTGAGGCTCGACAGGGGGGGAGGGGGTTTAGCAAAAATCACGAAATATCACATCACGTGTATTTATTTTTTTGTCAAACGCGCGATTTCTAAACCGAAAACCGGCGTGTAGTGTGGCTTGATGAAACCGACGTTGATCTTCAACAAAGCATGTAGGAGGCTAGCAAGCCTAACATGTTAATGAGATTTCTTTCTAATGAGAGTATATACTATATATCTCCGAATCAACATAAGGAAAATTGAATCCTTATACAGAGAACCTTTCTTTCGCGTTTGAATTTGCAATTCAAGATCATTTATCAACGTCAATCGAATGCAAAATTCTGCACTTGCTATGGCCTCATGAGAGTGAAATCTCATTGCACATGTACACTGAGCAATAGTCGAGAAAAATTTAAGCTAAGTGTACAATCGACGCTAAGAAGTAGAATGAATTACAAAAAATGCGATTTCTTACCAGGTGCTATGAGCCAGTGGTAACTGGAAAACTTGTGCGTCATAGGCATCATAGTCAAAAATAGAATTGTGCATATATTCGTCCTCTTTTAGCAGTTTCCCTTTATCGTCTTCATACATCTTCTTCAACGGTTCTTGGCTCTTTCTCGGCGGCAACTTTATTCGTGGTATAAAATTCGAATACGCGACTTTTTTGTTCGTGGAGTAAAATGATAAGTTTATCCAATGGGGCATGGAGTAGTCATCAATGGAATTGAGGTTGTTGTCTTTATTATGGAATTTGAGTAAAGGCACTGCATGTAAAGGTTGTTCGCCAACGCAGACTAAGTCGCTGCCGACTCCGTTGTCAATGATCCGTTGTTTAGTGACGTTCGTAAGTTCCCTGTCCACTTCAAACACTCCCACTCCTGGGGTGATGACTACGCTCAACTGACCAGTACGGTCGAAGCATCTATCTAGGTAGTGCTTTTCGAAGACTGCAAAGAAATAAAATACATTAACGATCGCTTTTCAACGCTGTTGCCAAATGTGGCGACGAGTTTGTTATAAATAAACTTTCTGTCCAAAAATTGCATGGAAAAATGGCTTATGTCGCACTTCAGTGCTCCAACTCTCCCTGGGTAAAATATTAGGTCGACCAGTTGCAACATGAAGAAAAGACAAATATACCTATTCGCATTTACGATATCATTAATAAATAGATTATTTCGTACCATTCAAACTCATGTTTAGAACTTCAAGGAAGTTGCCTTGAGCAGCAGTGGAATTTATAGCGGTCGGTATCTCAATATTTGGTCTCTCATGATATTGCAGCACAATCTTTTGATAATCTGTGAACAGCCTCCTTAACTGAAGGAGGACATTTGACCAGTCTTCGTATCTCTCATTTTGAACTGCAACCCTGTGTAAGTAAATTAAACAATACAATAAGTAAAGGTAGCTATGATCAAAACATATCTTTCGCTATTTGAGATTCTTGTTATGCAAGGTACTCTTAGAGTTAGGAGGCATTTCGTTGGGATAGTAATGTATGTCAGCAATTTGGTTTAAGTACTTAGAATGTACGTTCGTCTTTGCCGCCGACCCTTCAGACTATATTAATTACGTGTTGATTGTAAAAAAAATCACAGACACGGCTCACGGCTTCTGCAATCACCTAAATATAGGAATTTAAAGATTATTCATTATCTCACTAATAAATAATAAAGAGCGAGCGATTCAACAAATTATGTGTTAAAAAGAGCTGTGTCATAAATTGTATTATGAAATATTATTTTATAACTTAGTTTTCGTTCGCTAGCCTTCGCGATTATAAGGGAATGATTGTTACCTGTAAAAATCCTCATAAAATCTGCCCCTGTAGTCCTTCTGCAAACATTCTTTCATATGTGGTGGAAATTCTTCTAAAGACTTAGCTTTATAGAATGTTCTCGAAAACAGGACTATTGTTACTTCATGGTTGCTACCATTTTTCTGAAAAAAAAAAATCGAAAAAGAATATACATGGTCCTACTACATACTCTGCCAATCACCCTATGGGTCAGCTCACACCGCGACGCGACGCGACGTTGCGAATAGAGCCATTCAAAGTTGAATTTTATTTATTACATGAAAAGATTTCATTGTGAGAACGCCGCGTGGTGCGACGTGTTCTAAATTCTCACTTGTAATAAATAAGGTTCAATTTTGAGTGGCTCTCTCCGCAACGTCGCGTCGCGTCGCGGTGTGAGCTGACCCTAAGGTTTGTGCATCTTAGTACGTTCATATCTCACCTTCCATTTGGCAAAGAGATCAGCAAGAAAACCATTCACAGCTTTTTCAAAGTAGAGATCTCCATGGATATCAAAGTCCCACATTTCTGAAGACATCTGTATGAAGAGGTAGACCATTGATGTGGATGATCTGAAGACTATTTTCGTGTCCTCTGTAATGACTCCACAAGCTACTCTGTCCCCCTGCGACCACATCTCGTACACTTGGCATCTTATGGTTCCCCCACAGTATTCAATTTTCTTGTTTAAATAGACACACGTGCTAACCTGAAATTTGAGTAGGTGTATTAGAGTACATCCAAACAAAGACGATATCGATATATAAAACAATTCTTACCCCAAACAACTTCTACACAATTTAATTTGTGTGTATTTTGGAGTTGCAAATAACGGAACACTATAGTAACATTTCTTTTATGTACAAAAAGCCTAACATTTTATTTTTTTAAATCTAATTTTTGTAGAGACTTCAACCAAGACAGGGTCATGCCAGCCTGACAGTATCAGTTATGGAGTTTCCGAGAAAAAAATATTACTTGTAGGTAGTCGATCGTAGTTATGGGTATATTCCACCCTTTTAGTATTTGCTAAGCCTGTATGGTATTTAATACTCCATAGCCTAACTATAAGAAAAATTGTAAAGTTATATATTTCTCAGTACAAACTATTAGCGTTAAATAAAACAAATATTTTAATATTGATATAAGTCAACCGCTTCCAATCAAGAGGCTAAGTGCGGAAAACGCCCGATAAACATAACATAACATGAGTCAAGTGCTTTTCTTGCAGGTAGACTAAAAGGAAATATCTCACCAAATGGTTTTTCAGCCTCCACATCTCAGATCTACCCATGTACTGGTCTTTGAAAGTGAGTTCCACAGAGTCCAGAGCGACATCTGCCACATTGACTATATTTACATATACGTCAGCAAATGTCCGTAACTGAAATGTTGTGGCTATGCTCTGTTCTACACTGATAGTATCTGAAATAAAGCAGAGTATTATTAATATTATCAAGACTACTTTAGGCAGTACTGAAAAGCAGGGTTTTTTTATGAATGGGTTCATTCTTGATCACTCAAAGCTCAAACACGCCAGTAAAATTACGGTTTGGCAAAACATTAATTCGCAATAGGCTGTATTTTTGTATATCAACCTTTCATCCTATTTAAAATGACTATATTAACGAATCCAACTGAAAAATTATATAGAAATACCTCAAAAAAGAAAAATGCGAATAAAGACCTAGAATTTTCAGCAAAAATAGCAATAACTAAGTAAACAGTTTTCATGATAGAGGTACTTGTAACAAATATGAAAGTAACAGAATCCAACCAAAAAACATCACCCTTATTTTTGTTTGTCAAAAAATTTAAATTTAATTGATTAGGATTTATGGTTTATGCGAAAAAAATTTGCTGAACTGGTTAATAACCGATTTGGATATAGTTTATGATTGCATAATTATGAAAATCCAAATTTTGTTCAACTTTTGTACATTTTTATAAAATATAGCTATTACCGCTTGGCAAAAAAGTAATAGGTATAAAAAATGGCAGACTTCTCTAACAATGCTGAACAAAAGGCAATAATACCAAAATCCAACACTATTCGTGAAAAATTCAAGATTTTTTTTATCTTAATCGCCCATTCCAAACTGAGCGTAGTGTAGCACTGTTACGGTCTAAAATAGATTGATGGCGCGTGGCATGGCCCAGCCTGGCAGCCGCGACGACTTGAAATTTTGCAGATGTATGTAATACCGATGACAATACAATAATTTGGTTCCATCGAGCTGATCTGATGATGACACGAGGAGACAGACGGTGGAACTCTTCAACGGTGACTATTAAACCCTTTGAGTTTGGGCACATTTGATTTGATTTTTGTCTATTAATATAAGGGTAAGGTCGCCAAAATTGACAAATGTAACACAACAGATTTTATGTTTTTGTTACACAAAATAGGGTAGCCCAAAAGTAACACAATTTTTGGGTAAAGCGTGTTTCATATTGATAATCATTATAAAATTGTACCGACTGCAGTGATTGTTAGGGGGAAGTTAGTAATAAATAAAACAGCATTTTTTAGGGTTAACAACGGTGAGTAGAAGTTACTTAGAATGTTTTTGGGCGTGCTGCTGGCGCATTTTCTTTTTTTTTTTGCAATCCCTTTCCATTCTCCTTATTCTTTTTTATGTAGATATATTTCGTAATTTTGAATGGAAATCTTATTCATAATCATAACTTCTTAGCTACGACAAAGCCGCTCGAGCGACCTGCATCTTGCGTCTGCGGTGGCGTCAAAAATAAATGTATGCGGCTCCTACTAGCATGCCACGACATGGCGTGGAGCGTCTTGCAGAGCGGCGCGGCGTGAGGCGCGTAAATGTTCGAGCGGCAGCGACCGGCTTCGAGCGGAAGCACGTGCGAGTGAAAGCTATACTCGTATAGCCATTTGCTATAAAGCAATTACTAGTAGTGTCGGAGCGAAAGTTCGGTTTCGGTTTCGGCCGAGTTTCGGCCAAAATTGGCTGAAACTTTTGCCGAAACCGAAACTGACTTCGGAAGTTGTCGTGCACGCTCGCCATTTTTAGTTTCTCGCGGCAACGCTTTGGCGGACGCTGACGGCCTTGTTCGGGAATTGTCGTGCGCCGTTCGGATAACTCTGTAGCAACACAAATTAGTCAGTGCGTTATCGGCCGACGCAAACATTCTTCAGAAGTTATGTTTTGATGGATAAAATGCACCAAATTTCAGTATTTTAAGGAATTTTATACTTCACCACATGAGTTTCGGTTTCGGTTTGGGCCAAAACTCGAGCCACGGCCGATTATTCGGTTTCGGTTTCGGCCGGAAAACCAGTTTCGGTCGGACTCTAATTACTAGCGACTAGTTATACCAAATAACCGAGCTATAGCTTAAAATTTGCTTTTGGGTTGCATTTGTGTTACACTTGTGTTTATTTGATGTTATGTAACACAATAGTCCTATAAAACCGCATTCATAATGATCATAAGAATGAATTGATAAAAGTAGTAATTTGCGTGAGAGCTTAATAAATATGTTAATTAAAGCAGGCACCCACAAAATTAAAAACTACGAATCCTGAAAAGTTTAGAGAGCAGAAGAAAAAGAATAATAAAACAACACTACTACAGTATAGACGCAAAGCAGAAAACTATAACGAAGAAAAAAAATTATAAATAAGGAGAAAATTGAAAGAGGATCGCAAAAAAAAGAAAATGCGCCGTCAACATCTCAGCAGCACGCCCAAAAACATTCTAAGCAACTTCTACTCACCGTTGTCAACCCTAAAAAAATGATGTTTTATTTATTACTAACTTCCCCCTTAACAATCACTGCAGTCGGTACAATTTTATAATGATTATCAATATGAAACACGCTTTACTCAAAAAATGTGTTACTTTTGGCCTACATTTGTGTAACGATAACACAAAATCTGTTGTGTTACATTTGACAATTTTGGCGGCCTTACCCTTATATTAATAAACAACTTCCACTTTATATTAAACTAGCTTTCCACCAGCGGCTCCGCCCGCATATACTACAGGTTATATCGTACCCAACGAATCTATCTCTGTACCAAATTTCATCAAAATCGGTTCAGTAGTTTGTTCAGTTCAGTAGTAAATTTTTTGTTGGATTTTGAAATTATCGTATTCTTTAAAACATAAATTACAAAGTCTACCCAAAATTATCGCTATTTCTATTTTGTCCGCAAAATGACTACAGAAATAGTAAAAAACATTTTTTTTTAAGTTTTTAGTTGGATTTTCAAAATAATTGAGTTATCGCCATTGTTCAAGCTATACTATAAAATAATTAGCCTATTACGATTTTTATTGCAACAATTACTTATTATTTTAATATCACAACATTGAAGTTAATAAAAATAGCATAATTAAACATAAATATTGTTGGATTTCGATTTACTTTCAAACAACTGGATGTCATCAGATTAATAGTGCAGAAAGTAGTTTATTAACATTTTTATTTATTTATTATTTTTATTTATTTTAACAGTTTATTGTACACATGAAAAATCACAAATGTTACAGACAAATAGAAAAACGAACACAAAAGGCACAGCTTATTTCTTTAAGAAATTTCTTCCAGCAGACCTGGGACAGTGAGAGGCGTAAAATAAATAAAGACAGACGTGCACAATTAACCACTGAAATCTAAATACTAATATAAACTACATAAAAATACAACTAGTTACACATACATATAATATACACTCGGCTTCAAAAAAATCGCACCTTTTAAGAAATCTATTTTAAACATCTTTCAATCGTATTTGTATTATGAAATATTGGTAATGTTCGGTATCATTTGAAAGGTAAGAAAACAGAGAATGCAAAAACAATAATTCATTCAATGTTTTTTATTGGAACTGAGAAAAATTTACAAAACAATAAAAATCCTTAAAAAACCCTAATGAAATCTGATTAATTTTTCAAAACAAAGTTGCTTAAAACTAACCTAAAACCTAGTGTTTCCCCCCCTAGCCCTAATGACGTCTTCCATGTGCTCCCTCATGGATCGCACCAACTTTAGGACCTCTTCTTGAGGGATTCTGTCCCATTCCTCAATAACGGCGTCTTGGAGCTCCTGAAGAGTCGCGGGAGCGGGATCACGGGATCTAACCTTGCGTTTCAGCTGGTCCCAGAGGTGCTCTATCGGGTTCAGATCTGGACTTCTCGCTGGCCACTGCATGACAGGGATCCCAACCTCTTGAAGGTAGCCCTGCACAATTCCAGCAGTGTGCGCGCGAGCGTTATCGTGCATTAATGTGAACCCGTCGCCAATAAATCCAGCATAGGGGACCACATGTTCTTCCAGGATCTACAGAGATCATCACAGGATGTACCGGTGAGCAGTCATCGACCCTTGCCCGCGAGCACCGCCGGTCCGAGAGACGCAAGAAAGTTCAGTTTTGCCGTCGGCAGATATGCCGCCCCAGAACATGCAGGAACCGCCCCCGTATTCTACCGTCTCTTGGATGCAGGCTTGGGCAAAACGTTCCCATTGTCTTCTGTATACTCTTTTGCGTCTATCGTTGCAGAAAAGGCACACTCTCGTTTCGTCTGAGAAGAGAACAACTCTCCATTGGTCCAGGGTCCAATTGACGTGGGCGTGAGCAAATTGCAGGCGTGCTCGCCGATGCGCTGCGGTTAATTTTGGACCCGTGGCAGGTCTTCTAGCCACAATATTTCTCTCCTTTAGTCTTTTTTTAACTGTAGAGACACTCACGGCCCTTCTACGAACTGCTTGAAGCTGCTGTTGCAACTCAACAGCATTAGAGAACCGATTTCTCAAAGACTTCGATACGACGAATCGGTCATCTCTCGCAGAAGTGCAGCGATTTCTGCCAGACCCACGCCTTCGGACAAAGCCACCGGTCTACAGGAACCGCTGGTACACACTTCGAACAGAAAAGCGACTCAAGTGCAATTGCCGAGCAACATCACACTGACGTAGTCCTGATTGCAGTAGTGCGATAACTTGGGCGGCTTCAGCAGCAGTAGTGTCCATCTTCAAGGACGTTTTTCTGATGAAAGATATTCTTCTGTGTCTTCTTCGACTGTTGGTAGCAAATTTACCCCCCAATAAGCTGTATCTACCCTTTTATACCCAAAAAACAAAACAATACAAACAAAATTTGAAGAGGAGAATCAGTTCCATTGTCATTCACAGTGACTTAAAGTGTCAAGCTTTTTCTTTAATCAAATGAAATGGATATTTTTTTAATGAGTTTTTATAGGGCTCTCAAATGATACCAATATTGCTACGAATAACTGTTTGTCTTAAGGATTAACAGTGCTTAAAGCCTATTTTTACGGACGTGCGATTTTTTTGAAGCCGAGTGAATAAATAATTTATATAAATACACAGACATATATTTTATACATACATAAGCAATACATATAATATTATGTTCATTATACTGAAGGGAAAGCAACAGATACATAATGTTCCTTTAATTTCTTTCTAAATATCGGAAGTGTCTCAGAATTGCGGATGGGGTAAGGCAGTGAGTTCCACAGTCGGGCTGCATGAACGGAAAAGGAATAGGAGTAGAAGTCAGAGTGATGGGAAGGGATACAGAGGAGTGACCTAACGGAAGGACGAGAGGGCTGGTCAACAGGCTGTACAAATTTACAAAAAATATCAGAACTCACCTCATAAAATTAAATAATTTTAGTTGGATTCTTACGGTAAATGACAATTTACAAAATATGACACTTTAAGTGATATGAGCTAAAGCATGAGAACGGGTAGTCCAAAAAATATGAATCTGGTCTTATTCTAATTCAGATTTAAATGCCAACTGAAGGACAGTTTTCGATATTGTAAGTCCTTTACGAGATATAACCGAAAAACCGCAAAAATACCCCTTTTGGGGTACATTTTTACCCCCACTACTTAAGCACACCTCCGCCGAGGAGGAAAACTTGGGATAGCCATATTTGGCAACAAATGAAGCTATTAAAACAGTAAAATCTCTTGAAGGATTCAATCCGATTTGAATTTTTTGTTGGTTTTATTCTATTGACCTATTATACAATATGAGTACTTGAGTAAGAAAGAAAAAAAAATCATTTTTTTTTTTAATTTTGTTTAAAATATTATTTCAAATACCCTTTACCAAATTAAATGACATGCAATCATTCATTTACATTTTTAATTTTTATTAAATATCTTTATTGCACTAGTAAGTTATGTTAAGTTTGTGATAATTATAATGATTGGACGATAGATAGTAGCTATCTGACTAAAGGTCACTTGCCAGTTCTTCTAATAGATTGAGATCCCAGGGCCACCAGACCTTACTTATTTTCTCATTAACCAAATGTGTGGGAAATAGTAGTGCTAGTATGTACTAAAAACATATCAATACCAGCTAACCTTGGCCGACAGCCAATTTTCAGCTACCAGGTTCTGAAGGTACTTACAAAAATTACTCACTTGTCTTGAAGTCTGGGTGCTACAAAAAAATATTGTTACAGTTCCCTGAACATCATATAAAAAAATCACGGGTCAGATTGTAGGTACAATCGCATAATTTAGTTGTGAGCTGTAAAGCTTTTGGTAGAAATAACAAACGGAGTGTCTGGTGGTGTTGATCATTAATTTTTATATTTAATTAATTATATTCTATAAGACATCAGCACCCAGACTTCAAGACAATTGAGTAATTTTTGTAAGTACCTTCAGAACCTGATGGCTGAAAATTGGCCATCAGCTAGGTTAGCTAACACTACTATTTCCACACATTTGGTTAATGAGAAAATAAGTAAGGTCTGGCGGCCCTGAGATCTCAGTCTATAAGACATCTCTATAGAATATGTTTCTTTGTCTCTTATATCTAACTTTAGCACAAGTTTGACTCATGTCTATTTTACAAAAAAACTTCTGTAATCTATAACTAGGACTTCATTCCAGTGGGAGTTTCAGGAATTAATTATACACATAAACAGCTGTCTTACGGAATAACTCCATCCCTTCAATTCTGTACCTACTTTTTAAGTTTTTCGTGTTCAGACACACACAGAACACAGCAGGGGACTTTGTTTTATAATATGGCACTTCATAGTAATAATTGCATCTATAACTAAATAAATATAAAATTATACCAATAAAGTATAATCAAAATTTATAAGAAATCAGACAACATGAACTCAGACAAGTTTTCATCACTCACTCTGTGTCAATAGAGATTACTTGAGATAAAGATTGACCTGCTTTTTGTTTACCAGAGGGTAGATAAATAGAAAGAGCCAGATGAAAGTGATCTGAAGGCAATAAATATAAAATATAAACTACTGGTGACTGGGTACCTAACAAAAATAAAGATCAAAGAACTAAGATACCTTTAGTGCGGCCTGGTGCATCTATTGAAGTAACTTGTAGAAGCAACCTTGGATAATCATTTTCTGGGTGATAGATCTCTACTATATCTTTTTCCTTCAGACCTGGATAGTCTTTTAAGTTAATTATCAAGTCCACCGCTGAAAAAGACACAGAAACTCAATTAGAAACATATGTAGAAAAATTAATGTTTCAATCTATGTACCACCAAAAAAGGTAAGATGCATACGCTTAAAATTCGCCTGATGCACAATAAGTTTAAAAGACTTCATTTTCAGTGTGTCGGGCCTAAGAACATTTTAATTTATTTTCATTTTCTTTATTTTTTCTCTTATTTTTTCTGTCTTTGCGCGACGTTTTTTTTTTTGTTAAATTTATCCCTTTCGGGAAAGGCAAAGGAAACTATGTCCATACAGCCATGTCTTCAGTGAAAGATCTTCTTTCTTCAACTTAACCTAAGCCCTAAGTTTCTCATGTTCTGCGTAAAACCGGATAGCGTCTGTTTTACGAAAACTGTCGGCGAGAAGCACAATCGCGAGAATCTTTGTCGGTACCAAACGGAGCAGAAACACTGTTATCACTTGAATTTTTCATTACTACACGAATTTTAGTCAATTTACTGCATAATACACTATCACTATTACACATTAAACAACTTTTTCACGCAGAAAACGAAAATTCAATTGACAAAGCAACCGCTCACGCCGAGTTCCCGCCAAAGCGCGACGAGGCTATTTCTACCGACCTTTTTTTTTAAATTTAGAATTGGCAAAGGATTATACAAACGTACAGCCATTTTTTTTAATATTTAATTCTGGCAAAAGAGTAATTCATTATACAGCCACTTCTACTTCTTAGGGTTCCGTACCCAAAGAGTATATAAAGGGTGTTTCCGTCCGTTCGTCTGTCACCAGGCTCTATCTGATGAACCGTTATAGCTAGACAGTTGAAATTTTCACAAATGATATATTTTTGTTACCGCTATAACAACAAATACCTACTAAAATATCTAAAAAGCCAAGTGCGAGTCGGATTCTGGCTCCCATACAACGCTTTGCATTTTTTCAACCAAAATACTCCCGAATAATTATAGATTGCCTTTGGTGTTGGGTAAAGTTTCAGGCATATATTCTACTTATTCATAAAGTGGTAGCTAACCCATCACAATGCATGAATATGCCTATTTTTCATGCCTTTTACGGATGCTACACTGTGTCTAGCTTCGCCGGCGCGGCATGGCAGAGGGAAGAATACTGCTTTCGACACCCAGAAAGCCTTTCTAGAAGTTTTTAAAGCTTTTGAAAAGCTCCAGTCCATGCCTTGCCCTTGCGACATCAGCTCGGAATCAATACCAGTGTTGGAACGATTTGTTATTTTAATGTACATACGACAGAATGAGTGAAATAGAAGATAGCCTTCCACGCTGAACTAGGGGTGCAAGAAAAACTTAGAAAGTACCGGCTGCCAACTCTTCCCAGGCATAAGTACTATAAAAGTCAGTAAGTAGGACGCGAGGGTTTTGTTGTATTATAGGCGAAAGTCTGACAACCTCTCACCTTTATATCCATCATGGTTCATCTAATAACCCTCAAAATTAAATTAAACAAAAAAAAAAAATCTTTATTTCCACCAAAAAACAGTTTACATTATTGATACGGGGGCTGGTGTCTCCTTTTAAGTTTTTTAAAAATTGTATTCAGTACCTCATCTAGTACATACCTCTAAAATGTAAAAAAAATCACTTCTCACTAAACTACTGAACCGATTTTGATGATTAGGGTGTCATTAGAAAGCAGATGATATGTAGATCGGTTTTTTATGTCACTTTCTTATAACCCTCCCAATTGGATTCCTAAAAAGACATTAGAACAGAATAAACATCATCGATGTTGTTTGACCTCTAAAATACGAAAGGGGTCAAATCCAGCTGGCTTCCACATCTTAAAATACTCATTGTGGTATCCTCTAAGCCTAAGCATATCTATTTTTCAAATTGCCGCCCTTCTTAATCAGCAGTAGGTGTTAGTAGACTCAGCAGTAGGTATTAGTAGAAATAGCCAAAACAAACAAGATTGCGGCCAATTTTAAAGATTTCTACAATCATTCGTGACAAAGACAAAGACGCTGTCATTTGTTTTTGTTTCGTTTTACTCGTCACTAAGGACAACCAAATAAACGCATCTGACAACTCAGTTATTTGCAAATATTTGGCGCTATGTATATTTCTAGAATGCGACAAAACATCTTATTTTGTATGGACTTATCTTTGGTCTCTTTCTTTTTTAATGACTGAACGCTTTTTGTGTGAATAAAGCGGACCGGGGCAGGTCAGTGGAAATGTGGAAATAGTATCAGCCGTCTTTGCGGGGGGCCCGCTAAGTACGGCACCTTTATTCTATGCCAGGCCATTCTCTGCCAAAGTTATTCATTGTCATGGCATTTAAAACCATGGCTTTAAATAAATTGGCATCAAATGAAGGAGCCGAGTCAAAAGGTACCGGACAGTTTATTCTCTGCCAGCGTCATCTGATGCCATCATGGCATTAGATAAAGGGACCGTTCAATTTTTGTACACCACCGCCAAACGCTGCACACTTTGACAGCTCTCTACGTTTGTTGTCTTTGGTTGGGCAGCCATGTCAAAAGTCAAAAGTCAAAAGTCAAAAGTGTTTATTTCATTGAACATATAAAATGAAAAAAAAAACGCCAGTTGAACGTCAATCGGGTGGGTTTGTCATTTTCTTGCTTGGGCTATTTTATGTACTTTGCTGGGGTTTTCTGCTTCAATTTGATCAGTTATCATCGTATTTAGGGTAGTAATGGGGTCGGGTTAATTGTTAGTGAGTTTTTGGTCTCATGTCGGGCGGCGGGGGTGAGTTTTTGGCTCCGGCCTCTCCGGCTGCTTATGTGTCAATAGATGATTCTGATTTCAGTGGGAATTTTAAAAAACGGAAGAAAAAATGTAAGAAAAAATGTCACCGCAACCACAAAAGTTCTGATGTTAGTTGCGATTCTTCTATGCGTTCGCGATCCCCCTCCCGGATTTGTCACTCCTCGGATGTTGACATTCCGGCTGGCCAAAAGTCAGCCTTTAATGTTTTTCAGGATTCTGTTTCTCAGATAAGTGATGACGTAAGCTTGCCCGCAGCTCAGAGGACTCCTGCAGTAAGTCCTCCTCATCCAGCTCTGATCATCAGCGCTCCTCAGAGCCAATTATCCGTTCCAAGCCAGGATTCCCAATCTCAGGATATATTCACTCCTGTTGGCAGATCTTTTTACGACAACAATGATAAAGGCCCGTTTGTTGTTCATGTTGTACGTATTGAAAGCTGTCCTAATTCGGGTACTAGACTTCAACCTGTTAACTTTGGTAGGTTTCTGCATAAAAGATATAGGGAATTTCCTAATATTATTGATGGTTCGTTAAAGAGTATAGGTAGAAACCGAATGTCTTTATCCTTCCATTCGGCCGGGGATGCCAATAATTTTATGGGCTCTCCCACTTTGTTAGCTAACAATTACAAGGCCTTTATACCCTCTTTTAATGTTACTCGAATGGGGATTGTTAAAGGTGTTCCTATTGATTTCTCTCCAGACGACTTAATTAATTTGATAAAAGTGCCTTTTGGCTGCGGCAAGCTGCTGAAAGTTCGACGCTTTAATTACAAAAAGAGAGATTCTGACGATAAGTTTCAATGGGTGCCGTCGGAGACAGTTCTTGTCACCTTTGACGGGCAAAACCTGCCAGGTAGAATTTTCCTGTGCTACAACTCTCTGCCTGTAGAAAAATATATTTACCCTACAATTCAATGCTTCTTATGCTGCCGGTATGGCCACACCAAGGAAAAATGTAGGTCGTCTCCTCGTTGCTTTAAATGTGGTGAAGGCCACTCAGGATCTACTTGCGCTATCCCTGAATCTAGTGCAAAGTGCATTAATTGCCTGTCTGAAAATCATTTTGCCATAAGCAAATCTTGTTCCGAATACGTCAGACAGTGTAATATTAAAAAAACAATGTCTGACGATTCTGTTTCTTACTCCGAGGCAGCAAAACTGCATGCTCCTGCCAAGAAGTCTTATGCCAATGTGTTATCTAGCTCCCCTAGTTCTAATGCCAATGTCTCATATAAAAAAACGGTTTACAGGAATCCTCGTCCCCATGTACAGGTTCAGCCGGGTTATGACAAAAGAGTGTACAGCGATTTAGTCCGGCCCCCTCCTTCTTCGCTCCCACGAGGCTATGCCCTCCACTCTGCTCAACCGGCCAGCGGTAATAATAAATTAATGATGGACCTTATTGATCTTATTCAAACAATTATAAAAATTTTTTCTTCCCCTGATTCTTCTACTGATATATTGTCCTCCGTTGCTCCTTTACTAAAATCTTCCATTTCTTCCTTGTTTAATAATAATTATGGGGCAGGTAATCCTTCAATGGAATGCTAGAAGTATTTGTAGTAAAAAACAGGATCTTATTTATTTAATTAACAAATACAACCCCTTTTTAGTTGTGATATCTGAGACTTGGCTTAGGTCGAGCTCGGTTTTTAATCTTTATGGTTACTCTTCTGTTTTAGATTCCAATCCTAGAGGCTATGATGGCTGTGCTCTATTTATTAGAGATTTCTTAAGTTTTAATAGAATCCAACTACAATTAAGTAACCCGAACTTTTATGCTGTTGCTATCCAATTAAAAAAAGTTACCTTCTTGTCTTTATATATTCCTTACCCTTCTCGTTCTATTTTGAATGAAATTAAATCTATTATTGATCGTCTTCCTCAACCAATAGTTATAATGGGGGATCTGAATTGTCATCACCCTGTTTGGGGTTGTGGAAAAACGGACCCTGTTGGTGATCACTTTTTGGAGATTCTGCATTCCTGTAATCTTTGTCTGTTGAACACTGGGGTTCCCACTCGTCGTACTCGGCCAGGTGAGGTTCCCAGTGCTGTGGATCTTTCTATTTGCTCGCCTCAGTTAGCCAGTGACCTTACGTGGTTTACCTTACCTTTCACTTTTGGCAGTGACCACTTCCCTATTATTATTGAGTTTCCCTCCCTTTCTGTTACGAGGCCGATCCCTCCTGACCCTTTATTAAAATTCATCCTAGACAAAAATGGTTGGATTGAATTTCGGAAAGCTCTTGAGTTCAAAGCGAAAAGCCTCCCCCCTTTTAATAACAATGATGTTGACGGTTGTTACTTAATTTTGTTAGAAGCCTTTTCTTTTAGTGCAAAGGCTGCATTTTCTGTTAAGAATTCCTCTCGTTATAAATGTCCTTCTCCTCCATGGTGGGACCGTGAATGCTCTGATGCAATTAAGAGTCGTAAATTTGCCGAAATATCATATAAAAATGACCTTTCCTTATCTAATTATATTGATCTAAATCGAACAATAGCTCAAACTAAAAAGCTGTTTCGTGACAAAAAGCGAGAGGGTTGGAAATCCTTTTGCTCTTCTTTATCTCCGGCTTCATGTTCTTCTTCAGTTTGGAGAAACATTAGATGCTTTCGAAATTCTCGTAATTTCCATAATCAATCTTGCCCTTCCTCTCTGTCGTGGGCCGAATGCTTCATGGATTTATTAGCCCCTCAGTATGCTCCTAATTTCTGTGAACTTTCTCTTCCTTCGCCGGTTTCTCCTCCCCATGAGCTTGATCTTCCTTTTTCTTTAGTCGAATTAAAAAATGTTCTTTCTTCTGTGAAGGATTCGGCGCCTGGCCATGATGGTATTCCGTACTCGTTCTTTTCAAATGCTAATGATTCTATCTTAAATTTTTTTCTTTGTATGGTTAACCAAATTTTGGAAACTGGCAACTGTCCTACTTCCTGGAAGTCTCAGATCATCATCCCAATTGTTAAACCTGGTAAAGATCCTGCTGATCCCCGTTCTTATCGCCCTATTGCCCTTTCTTCTGTTTTCCTTAAAATCCTGGAACATTTAATAAAAAATAGATTGGAATGGTTCGTTGAAAGCAATGGTCTTGAATCTAAATCTCAATTTGGCTTTAGAAAAGGGCGTAGTTCTATTGATAGTTTATCAATCTTCACCACTGATATTCGTCTTTCCTTCTCACGTAATGAGTCCATTGTGGCGGCTTTTTTGGACATCGCGGCTGCTTATGACAATGTTCAGCTCCCTATCCTTAGGGAAAAACTCCATAGGCTCAAAATCCCTGCTAAGTTGAGTAATCTTATCGGAAACTTATTGTCGGAAAGACGTATTATTTTCAGGTGTAACGATGTTTCAATATGCCCCTCCAGGTTCATTTGGAAGGGGCTTCCTCAAGGATCGGTCCTCAGTCCTATTTTGTATAATCTTTACACCTCGGATTTGGAATCATCTGTTGGCCTCTGCCGTTTGCTCCAGTATGCGGATGATTTATTGGTGTATTCATCTTGTGCATCTATTCAAAATGCTGCTAATATTGTTTCTAATGGTCTGCAACTTCTTCAAGTGTGGCTAACTAATCATGGTCTAGACTTGTCCCCCTCTAAAAGCAGTGTAGTAATTTTTTCAAGAAAGAGATCAATTCCAGAAATTCAGGTCGCTATAGGTGGTTCTTTAATTGAAGTGAAAACATCTGCCAGATTTCTAGGGGTGATTCTCGACTCTAAACTTACTGGATCAGAGCATTTTGATAAAACTGTGGTTTCATGTGAAAAGAACCTTAATATTTTACGTTGTTTATCAGGTGTATGGTGGGGTGCGCACCCCTTCTCGTTGAAACTATTGTACAATGCAATAATTCGAAGCACCTTGGATTACGGCTCTTTCCTCTTAGTTCCGGGGAATTGTAATGGTTTAAAAAAACTTGACTCTATTCAGTCTAAAGCTCTTCGCTTGATTTCTGGTGCTATGAAGTCTAGCCCGATCAACGCTTTACAGGTTGAATGCGTTGACCCCCCTCTAAGTCTTCGGCGCCAATATTTGTCAGATCGTTTTCTATTTCGTATTTCTCTTTTTTCTAATCATCCTATTTTTCCAAAGCTGTCTCTTTTGAATAAATATTTCCAAACCTCTCCTTACTGGCGTCATAAGTCTCCTCCTTGCTTGGTTACCAGTTATCAGCGTTTTTCTGCAATCAAAGATCCTGTTTTTAGATATCCCAAGCTCCCTATTTTTAATTTTTGTTATTCTACTGTTTGCTATCAGCCTAATATTGTGTTAAACTTTAATATTTATAAACAAGATCTCCACTGTAATGTTTTGTTTTCTAATATTTTAAATAATGATTGGGAAGGATGGCATACCATTTATACTGATGCATCCAAAGCATCCCGTTTTGGGTGCGTTGGTGTGGGTGTGTTTCACTCTCAGTTTAATATTGTCCAGAAGATCAAGTGCCCCCCGGAATCCTCTGTGTATACAGGAGAATGCATGGCTATCCTGGAGGGTGTGCGTTATGTTCTGCTTTTTAATTTATCTCGTTGCCTGATCCTTTCTGATTCTCGTAGTGCTCTTCAGTCGTTACTGAGTAATCCATTCCAGTCAAAAATTAATCCCATTATTTTCCAAATCAAAGAATCCTTAATTGAATGTTCTAATCGCGGTCTTTCTGTTTCTCTGGGTTGGATCCCTGGTCATGCGGGAATTGTGGGTAATGTTCGCGCTGATCAGGTCGCTAAGGACGCAGTGGTTTGTGGTGACAAATTTCCTTTTAAAATTATCCCTCAAGATCTTCTCTCTCTTCCCTCATTATACCTTCTGAAATCATGGTCTGCCCACTGGAGGTCGTCCAGTAGAATTAGGGGTGCAGCGTTCGCCTCTCTTCAGCCGGATATTCCAAGTAAGCCATGGTTTGCGAAGATTCGGATGGAAAAATGTTTTACTTCCACTATCATCCGGATGAGGATTGGCCATTGCTGCTCCCCGGTTCACTTATTCAAAATTCATGTCAAAGACTCCTCCCTATGTGAATGTGGTTACGAGGAGGGTAATTTAGACCATATTTTCTTCCAGTGCCCTTTATTTAATCACTCTCATTTCTTCAATTCTTTAGTTCTTATAAAAGTTTCTCTTCCTACTAAAATTTCAGTTTTACTTTGTTCTAAAGATCGTAATGTTTACATGTGTTTGGCCCTTTTTTGTAAATTTAATAATATTCATTTATAAAGTGTTTTTTTCTTGCATTATGCCTTCTTTTAATAATTATTATATCGGTATTTGTTTTGGTTCTCAGCTTATTTGTATCTATCTCTTATTAAGTTTTTGCATATGATATCTGATCATTTTTTAAATCATTTTTTTTTTTCAAAATTTCGCTCTAATTTTATTTTTTATTTCTAATTGACGTGACACTGGCGTAATGCCCCAATGGGTCGATCGCCACAATTAAAAAAAAAAAAAAAAAAAAAAACATATAAAATGATATTGCGCCTATTCGCAAAGGTGCAGTCTTCCTCAGGAGAAGAATAGGCAAGAAACTCCGAGGGTCGCTCTTTTTAAGTCAATCATATAAATTTTCTTACTTTTAATTTTAATTGACTTAATATCTGAATAACTCTGGAGCTGAGCAATTTATTCCCATGGTTGCTTGTCTAACAGATAATCCGAAATTCTATAATAGCCCTTTTTACAAAGTTTTTGTTTAATTATCGTCTTAAATTTTTCTAAAGGTAGGTTTTGAATACACATGGGAATCTTATTGTAGAAGCGTATACATTGACCCATAAAAGAGTTTGTTACTTTGTAGAGACGGCTGTCTAGTAAAGTCGCGTTCTACAATTTTAAATGAGGAGTCACAAATGGATAGGGATGAATGATTGTTATGTTGAGGCGGCTAACTTGGCGACTTTTTGTTTCAAACGCTGTGTGATTTTATAAACTCTGATTTGAAAATATTTTGAAGCTATATATTATCTTTATATTTAGTAATCAAAATAACTACAAATAAAAATACAGAAGAGAAGTTAATATTCAATGTAGATTATGAAATATCGAAGAAAAAGGTTTGTAAGTTAAAAAAGAAAAAGTAAGGTTAAATAAGGTAAACTGTACCTTTACTCATATAGAAACAAGAAAAAGATTATAAAAACTCAAGAGAACAAGAATGAAAGTGCACAAGACGAAAATCCACAGAAAGAACCAAGTGCACAATGTATTTGTATCTAAAAAACTAAACAAGAAATGAAGTGTGAAAGATAAATGAAGGATAAAAGCAAACGCATTAATTAAAGATGACCCACAATCCTATAAAAAACTATCGATAGAGGAAACGGTCGCTGGGTGATGTTAGGGGAATTTCTTTTTTTGCAAAGCCAAAAAAAGGAATTCAGTCTCTTGAAAAGAAACTGGTCAGGCCACCCTACCAGGACCAAGGAGTATATAACACCAGGACTTTTTTGCAACTCGCAGCCAACACAAGATTTTATATAAAAGGATCAAAAGATAAAGACACAAAATGGGTGTTCAAGACTTAACCAGACGGAACAAAGAAAGCATGACTTGTAGTTGTAACGCGAGGTTATTGACAAGATTATTCAGAAGAAATGTAAAAACAACAATATTGTGAATGTGTCTTTGGAATATGTTTGTCTCAAGGTCATAATTAGGATTAGGAAGCAACTAGATATGTAGATTTATTATCATTTCTAAATGGAAACTTACAGATGTTTATTTGAAATGAAATAATATTTATTGAAAGTGCTACTTAAATGGAATATGAAGTAAAAAAGGAACAGATCAAAAAAAATATTACCTATTAATGTTTAATAAATATACTTATTCTATAAAATGAATAAAAGAAAAAATTTTGCTCAATTTTATTTTGGTGTCCCTACAAAAACCATACAAAACAGTAAATCTAAATCTATTATTGTCAGCTAGGTACCATGGTGAACATCAGAATGACTGTATACCTATTCAAACTTAAACTTTTTATTGCTTAGGTACCTACCACATAACAAAGTTTTATTTTAAACCAAGGTTGTAGTTCCTGTGATACCCCGCAGGGGTGCAGCAATTGTAGAGGGTAGGTATGTACCTCTTTACATTAAATTACTTATAACTATTGATGCTTACATCTACATTCTGAGGTACACCCGTCATTCTGAGGTTCACCTACCGTGCTCCACCCCACAAACTGATCTGATAAGCAAAGCAGATGCAGCATAGTGCGACCAATTAGGATTGTATCTGGATGAATTATATTATTGTATATCACTCAATTTTATATACAATATGGGATGGGAGCAAGCAGCACGAAGAGAAGAAAGGATCCAGCACAAATTATAATTTGGGTAAAGCCATTTTTCTCCACCCTGTATCAAAAGAAATTCCCATTTCAGCCAAACTGACCGAACAGCAAAAATAAAGTAAGTATGTTTCCTTTCAGAAAAATTGACTATCATCCACAAAACATGATGCGCAATAAGTAAGTATACTACGGGTGTGGCAATAAAACAAGAACTCACTGTTAAACTTTATTGTAGGATAAAAAATAGAATGCGCTTATAGACAGACAATGGATAGATACAAATCGAGAAGTGCGAGTAAAAAGAGGGTGCCTCGATCTAACAATGTGGATACCAGTCCTTTGGCATATCATCTAACACTTCCCCTTACGGAAAAGGATATAATACAAAATCCCTACACTCTCTGTCAACCCCATAACTTAGAATAACTTATCATGAATTAAGTAACATAAAAAGGAGTGAAACATTATGATTTCTCTTATCAGCCCATATACATCCCCACCGAGGGGCACGGGCCTCCCTTCGAAACACGGAAGGGATTTAGGCCATAGTCCACCACGCTGGCCCAATGCAGGTTGGTGGACACATTATGATTGTGATAACTAAAATCTATAATCTATTAAACAGTTCAAGAATACAACTTAAACTGAACAAATTGAGGTATTCATAGAAGAAATTTAAACAAAAATAGACATGCTTAATTATCATTTGTTACATTCAATCTGTGTCTGAAAAACATATGCTTATTAAAGGACAATGCTTTCATAAGTATATCTGCTATCATTTCATCAGTTGGTAAGTATGATATACTAATACAACCATCAGAAACCAAATCCTTTATGAAATTGTAACGCATTCTTTAGATTATGCCAAGAGCTTCTGTGCACTTTGATTTATCATTCAAAATTGTGCTTTGTAAAGGTGTGCCCATAAGATCTAACCAAAAGCTCCTGATAAATAAAATGTCTTAACATGCGTCGCTAATGGATAAATACTCTGCTTCAGTACTTGGCTTAGCAATGCTGCGTTCTTTTCTATTCTCCCAATTTATAGTATTAGTTTATATTTTAACTATAAAACCTGTAAGTGATTTCTTGTCAATAGGGTCGTTCGCCCAATCAAGATTCAACCTTTTACATTTATAAAAAATCAATCCCAAGTCCACAGTACTTGACAAATAGCGGAGAACCCTTTTGGCAGCAACCCAATGAGATCTAGTGTAGCAGTTATTAAACTGACTTAATTCAAACGTAATATCAGGCCAAGTGCACACACTCAAACACATAAGAGAGCCTATTAATTCTATATAATAATTATTAATTTTCTATTAGTAAATTGTTTACAGTTTGATTCCATACCCGACTTGCTTGCTTCAGCCCATAGATGCTTTTCTGTAACAAACACGCCTTATTAGAATCCTGTGCATAGCCAAACCCGGGGGCTGTTCCATGAATATTTCTTTAAGATTTCCATGAAAAAAAGAATATACTTAAATAAAATTCGCATTGTGGAATGCCTAACTACAGGGGAGGAAGTGTCTTCATAGTCCACTCCTGGTTATTGGCTCAATCCACTTGCTTTAAACCTATTAAAAATAAATAGGCTTTTCCAGAAGAATCTATTTTCACCTTAAAATACTTGCTTTTGACTGTTTCTATTTTTCTAACTTCCAAACATTGTTTTTAAGTGATTGATATTCAATATCCATTGCTGCTTGCTAATGATCTTTAGCTAGCCAAAGTTTCAATGTATGTGGTAGGTTCCATGAATGATGAGAGAAAATAAAATTCATAATCTTCATACCTATTAGGAGGAATACCTCTAGTACATCTAGTGGGTCTTTCTGATGACGTGTGCTCTTCTTGTGTCATCACGGTCTCACCTACCAAGCCACTGGAGTCCAAGGAAGACTCTGCAGAGCCGTCCCTCGGACCACTCTTCATCTTAGTCATCAGACTTTTATGGTGACTGGAAGCAGTCTGTGTACTCGGGTGAGGAATCAGCATCCTCCGCCTCGGAGGGGGGTCGCTCACTGGTGGCCTCACTTCCAGCAGCAACATCTCCAGCAGCTGATTCTGAAATTGATATGATTTCTTCATTTAGTAAATTCTTATTAGTATTATCAGACTTTTCTGGGGAAAACAAATTATTAATTATTTTAAGTAAGTACTATCATTTAGTTCATAATTACCTATTCATGTCATAACATGGATAATTTTGGTTTCAAATTTAAATTAACTAGATCACAGATAATATTATTCCCAGCTGATGAACTACTTATTGCTCACATCTACTGGAAACAAATTATTAGAATGTACACTTACATTACACAAACACTCATTTGTATTATTATTATATTTATTATTAGTCAATTAAATAAAACTCACATTTCTCGAATTTATTTTATTACTTTTCTCGGATTTTGTAAATCAACCAATCTGTCAATGTCAACCCTTTTGAGTTTTTTTTATTATTATAGCAATCGTCCTTTTGGACATTTCTGCCAGTTAAACGCAGTGACATACTCTTTGCTGCCAGTGTCACGTCGATTCGAATAAAAAAAAAGCGAATTTAAAACGGAAAAAGAATCTCTTTTTCCTGAAAAGAAGAAAAAACAGAATTTCCGCAAATCTGTGTTTAAGTCATGGATCTAATTATATAAGGATAGAACTCTTCGAGCTCAAACGCGGGCCGAGGAAGAGCGAGCAACGTGGCAAAGGTCTCATTCTAGTAGGGTGACAATGCGATTACTCGTATTGTAAATTTATTTTTTTTGAGGGCAAAGTATACGTAACAGACAAATACAGGCTTCCATTTAAGGATAGAAGTTTTCCTGTCATTTTATTTTTATATAGCAAACCATCAGCCACATTTACGTTACTACATTTTTGTTATAAAACACCAAATTGTATGATAATATACAAGGAGTGTCGCCAAAGGCAAGTTGTAAATATGTAAAATAATAATAGATTTAAAGTAGCTGGACCATGTAAGATCAGTAGGATGGCAACATGGAGAGTGGGGACGTCATGAAAGGAAGAAGAAGTAAGCACATCTTCTCATGTAAGTCTTATTCTATAACTAGCTTTCCGCCCGCGGCTCCGCCCGCGTGGACTACAGGTTATATCGTGCCCAACTGTGGGATAAAATGTAGCCTATGTCCTTTCCCAGGCTCTAATCTATCTCTGTACCAAAATTCATCAAAATCGGTTCAGCGGTTTAGGCGTGAAAAGGTAACAGACAGACAGACAGACAGACAGAGTTACTTTCGCATTTATAATATTAATAATAAAAATAATAATATAGTAGGGACATTGTTTTCCAACTTGATGTGAAACTTGTTAAGATGACGAAAGATACGTATTCTTTTAATTGTTGTTTCTTGTGATGCGAGGCATGGGACGGCTGTGAGGGGAGTAGGGAGGCCGTTCGGGCGTGTAGCCCAATATTTTTCGTCGCCTTATCAATGATCACAGGAACTGGTAAGTTTGCGAAGCAGATGTTTAGATGATATATTTTGTCTAATTTAGGCTGTGGATTTATTTCCAGAACCTAAGTGTATATTGCATGTTATACCTAATTTTGAACTGTTCCTGAAGCTTTATGATAGGGTTGACGACAAGGAGGACACAGAGTAGTGGACATCAGGAATGTGTAGTTAGGTTGCGAAAAAATAAAACTAAAACATGCTTTTAACTTAATTTCAAAACTTTTCCCATGAAAACATTTTCCCCAAGCAATCCATATTGGATTTTTTGTAAATTGGAGTTTTATGCTTAGAATTTGTTTTTTCCTATTTTATCTAACGGATCTTTGGGAGAGCCCGTTCAGTTCCATAGGGAAATTAGTATCTATAAGTCGATTTTGATCTTATGTAAATTTTTATTAGAAATGATTAAATAATAAATTTTGTCAATTCCCCCTTTCATAGGGCGCCATTGCCCGATTTCGTTTATTAACGCCAGATATAAGAAAAGTTTTTTGTGTAATTTCAAATAGAAATACCTCAATAATTGCCTTATAGAACCACCAATTTATCACCAATTTTGTGGCGTTCAAAATGATTAAAACTGAAAGTTTTTCGCTTGTCAGTCCAACTAAACTAAGAAGTTCAGAGTTTTTTTATTAAACATCGTGATGAAACCCGTGCTTCTGAGGAAATGTTTCCGAAAGATGCATGGTCCACCAACCCGCATTAGGCCAGCGTGGTGGACTATGGCCTGAATCTCCTACATGATTTGAAGGGAGGCTCGTGCTCCTCGGTGGAGACATTGTATGGGCTGATGAGAGTGAGAGAGATATTTGTTAAGTCAAAGGGTCTCGGACTCGGACGCGAGACATTGCGATAGCGACCATGTACACTCTCATTCTTTCATTATCACTCGCGCAGCGAAACCGTGCGGACGTCCAGGTTTGATAAAAAAATTGAGGGTCTTTTAGGGATTGAAACCTAGCTAGGCTTTTAACAAGGCAAGGGGGTCCTTTAGAGTGCCAATATGGAGCTGATTTTAGTTTAATTAGTCTATAAAAAATATTTACTAGATCACCAGCACTTGGAACAAACTCATCAATTTAATTTTAAGTAATTTTTTACGAATTTTATTTTGTTGTTTTATTAACATAATTATTTCGTTCATCATTTCTACTACCTACTTATTTTCTATAATTCTTAACTATATATTATTTAGCTATTACTATCTATCTCTTTTCCTTTTCTTACTAATATTCCTACTCTTAATCCTGTTTTTCTTTGTTTGTCTACGAAGTGCGCGTATAGTTTTAAAAGCACTGACAGAATATCAGCGTTGTGGCTCCAACCACAACACTATGCTGAATCAGGACCTCTTCCTTAACCGTTTCACATCACGATTCCCCTTGATGTTTATTCTTTGTTTATATTTGTGTATTGTGTGAAGTTGTTTGTTTTATGTTTACGTCAAAGTTGCTGGTCATTGAATAAACGTATTATCTATCTATCTATCTATAGGGTGTCGAGAGAACTGAAGGGTGCGAAAAAAGAAGCTGTCGGCTAAAAATTGTCTCCTAAGATTCAGGGGGGATCTGCCATTTCCACCTGAAGGGCGTTGGTAGGGCTAGATCTCATCTCAATGAGATCTATTTTTTTCAAGCCAGCTTTGTTACCGGGGACTTATAAGAAGGAACCATAGTCTAGGGGCACTATTTTTGAATTACTCGTCTCATTTCGAGCGATATATTTCGTTGATTTGCGTCGATGCTATTGATTTTTGAATTTTTTATCTACTAAATTCCATGAGTGCTAAGACCCTTTCGCTGAAGGGCAGTGATCAAAAAGTTCGGAAATCAAAAGAATCCGCGCAAATCAATAAAAGATATCACTCGAAACGAGGCGTGTGATTCAAAAATAGAGCCCCAGGATGCTACGGATTGTCGCATTATAGAGTAATCTGAGTGAGATGGGGTGCGCTCCCCAACATGCACCAGTTAAGCATCGTAAAATTTTAAGTCCCTTTTCACATTTTTTGACAATATAATCGAAGTGCAAAGATCCATCAAGTTTTGAATCCAGGAGAACACCTAAAACATTATAGTGCGATTTTGCTGATATACTTAGGTACGTTGTTAATAGAGACCACAAACTCGGGCAGAGTCCTTTTCCTTGAAAAATTAACAACGAAACTTTTGGTTGGGGAAAGGTTGAGACCATTAGTAGAGAGCCAGTGGTCTAGGGAAGAGAGTGAGGTAGAGATTGATTCAGCTGCAGCTTCAATATTGCTGTTGGAAGAATAAATAAGGATATCATCAGCGTACTGTAACATCTGGCAGTTATTTACAACGGATTCTATATCATAGGTATATATATATATATATTGTAGAGTAAAGGACTCAGAACAGACCCCTGAGGTAGACCCAGTCGTACTATTTTGGAGAGATTGATATGTTCATCTCTCTTATGGAAAATAACTTGTCTCTCGGACAATAGTCCGCACACGAGGTTCGCCAGACTATCCGGAATCCTCAGCTCTTGAACTTTCTTCCTGAGGATACGAAGCTGAACGCTGTCGTATGCAGCCTGAATATCCAAGAAAGCCGCGACAACGGATTTTCCCTGGCTAAATGCAAGTCTAATGTCTGAAGTCAGAATACTAAGACTGTCTGTGGTGCCTTTACCTTTTCTAAATCCATATTGAGACAGGGCCAAAAGTCTCCCACTCTCCACATACGGTTCTTGACAAGGTGCTCCAACAATTTAATTAATACTGAGGATAAGGCTATGGGGCGGTAGGATGAGTTGGGTTGAGTGCGGGGAAGCAATTGGCCCTGCTTCCCCGCACTCCACCCCGCGCATCTTTACAAAAATAACTGACAAAAAAGGTTCTCTATACCTGCAAAACAGTGGTGCAAGCCCTTTTTTAAGATGGTTAATACGATGTAGAATAACGTAAAGTAATAAAAAAACTAGGTGAATAGGGCGTTTTACTAAGAAAGGGCTTTGAAGATTTTTGTATGAAGCCTGGAATACCTACTGTCCGCCATTTTGAAATTTTTTCAAAATCGCGGCCACACTTGAGACCTAGTAAAATCGATAGCTTAGATTAATACAAACTTAAAATATTCTTTGACAAATTCTCCTAAGGTGTCAGGTTTCCAAGTTATGAGCTGTCAAAGTTACACTGGTGGCGCCATCACTGAGTACTATGACTAAAGGTTTCTGTTTTCTAACATGTTTTAAATCTAATTAAATCGATTTTTAACATCAATACAAACGTAAAATATTCTTTGATAAAATCTCCTAAAGTGTCAGGTTTCCAAGTTATAAGCTGTCAGAGTTGCACTGTTGGCACCACCAACACCAATAAGTAGGTAGGTACTATGAAAATTAGTCTCTGTTTTCAAACATGTTTTAAACCTATTTAATTTAATGTTTATATCAATACAAATAAAGGTAACTTACTTTTAAGGTAGGTACATACTTACAAATCTATTGGGGCATACAAGACACGCACCTATAGGCCTACCGTTTAACTCGCGTATCGCCTGCGCCGTGTGAAGGCAGCGGGGAGTATATTTGAGTTGTCAGACGAAGAATAATAATAAGATAACTGTTCTTTGCCCATTATGGGAAAATACCATTTATATGTGTTATATTTATCAAAAAGTCTCACACATGCCCATGGACATTGGTGACATCAGAATAGTCACCGATATGTTACTGATCTTTAAAAAAGACGATTATTTATATTGTATGATTCTTAACGAGAAAACCTCATATACATGGTATTTATTACAATAGGTTTAAGTTAATATTTAATACTAACAGATAAGTATTAATATTTTTCATAACATTTGGTCAAATTGAAGTTGTATTTAAAAAATGTAGGTATGTGCATGTATTCTTTCCTAAACAGCCACATATTCTATGTACTGGTAGGAGATAGTTTTTTAAGATGATTGTATTATTTTAAGTAAAATAATTAAAATGCATTATTGTGTTAAAACAATTATTATGGATACATATATGTCATATGTTTAAGTGAATAAAAACACATTTAATTTACTGATGTTTTTCCTTTCTAAATGATATTAAAGTCATTACCTTTACCTATGACTTCAAAACATTTAACCTTAGTATAAGATATCTCTGACTGGGTAGTCAGGGATATTTCGTGAAAATAGATAGATTAGTCGAAGATATGCAAAGACACGTTTAAAATATTTTGAAACTTATATTTCTTAGTACTTATTGATAGCGCCAATAGTGCAAAACTTTATAGCGGCTCGAGTGGCTACGAGTCTCCCCCGCCCCATTTCATACGCCCCGCAGGTACCCACAAATTGAGGTAGGTACAATCGCCTAAGCATTTGTCATATCATAAATTAGGAACTTTTAAATATAGCCAAAGTACTTTTAAAATCAAGTAAAACATGTTTGAAAACAGGAAAGAGAAACTATATTTCATAGTACTTAGTGATGGCACCACCAGTGTAACTTTGACAGCTCATAACTTGGAAACCTGACACTTCAGGAGAATTTGTCAAAGAATATTTTAAGTTTGTATTGATCTAAGCTATCGATTTTACTAGGTTTCAAGTGTGGCCGCGATTTTGAAAAAAATTCAAAATGGCGGACAGTAGGTATTCCAAAATCTTCAAAGCCCTTTACATTTTTTTCAACACATTTGATCATAAAGTGGGTCTTATGTCATTGTTTTAAGGTTCATAATGATATGTATTACCCAGCCCGTGAGTAATAAAAATAAAGCACAAGTACGTAATGGTTTTTTTTCTAAATTTCAGCAAAGAGATCAGATCTTATTTTATATTTAAAATTAAGTGTAAATATTGAACTACATATTTGTAAATAGAAATATCATTCCACTAAATCATTTAAATTTAACAGAAAATTATCATTTATTTGTGCTAAAATGTGAAAATATATAGTTAAGTATTTTTTTATTGTTTGGCTGTATGGCATACTTGTCAATGTGAATCTCATTTTGCGAGCGAAAAAAGAAAAATAAAAGCGCCTCTTTTCAGAATTTTCAGATGTTTTCACTTGGTTTTCACAAACAGCATTTGTTTTCATTAAATTGTTATTATTGTCAGAAATACAACACAATAACTCTAATTATTAAAAAAACAAAATACCCGACTGCACACTAAAATAAAATGTATCCTATGACACTCCCGTAATCAAGACAAATCTAACGATACCTCATACATCAAAATCCATCAAGCCGTTTAGGCTACAGGAGGTCACAAAGGAACAGACATACATACATACTTACATACACTCGAAAAACATTACCCTCCTTCTTTGGCAGTCGGGTAAAAAATGTCTTCTTCAAGTGCAGAACAGGAAACCTACGTGGGTATGGGTACACAGACAAAAATACTTTCCGAGGCGCAACACGCAAGTGATAGCTTGTTGCCGTCAATATCAAAAGAAAGTTTTTATTTCTTTCTTTCCTCGCAAATGTGTTGAAAAACATCGTATGACACGCGTGCGCATCGGATATTACATTAGAGGCGAGTTTAGAGCCCGAGCCGAAACTTAGCACACTTGTAGCATAATGTACTATTGAAAAACTTGACGGAAAACAAACCTGATTTCTGTTAGAAATCTTTTTTATTTTCAGTTGGGGCGGCTGTTTTCCCTCGCTTTTAGTTTTATGAGAACACCCTGTTGTTTCAAATCGTTATTGACTTTGTTTCAACGTGATAGATCGTTTTGTTTAAAAGTTATACCGTTTTGTTTATACGGTGAGCACAGTAACAAACAAGAATTTTAAAAATTCCATAAAAAAATCTTAATTTTTTTGGTTTTTTTTAAAGTATTTTTCCCGTCGATAAAACGAAGCATAGTTACCTTATTTAATATGTGCACATTATAAAGACTCACACTGTATATATTCGTGCGTTTTGTGTAAGTTTTGTGTCTATATCCAAACCCTCAAACTTTCACATTCAAGTAGGATTATATAAAATGCCAACTGCCAGATACATACTCTTCCCTGGCATACAGTAAAGTGGGACCTGGGTTTCGCTCAATGGTTTCGCTGTATCATGGGCGAACGATAAAACAAGCCCGAGCCGAAACTTAGCACACTTGTCACTGTAGACAACCTATTATAGAATATCCATACTCAAAGATTATAGACAATACATAAATCAATTATTATGGATTGGATTGTCGATAAGAGAGCGCTTTTGACTAGGACACATGTTTTCATTGTTATCATATCAGTAAGGCAGAGAGAGACAAGAAGAAAATAATGAAATGTGGCCCTATATGTAGCCGCAACTTAAGTTGCAATCGTTCACTCCTCACCTGACAAATCTTGAACGCATTCTGGGGGGCTACCACCTAAGCGAAGTTGATGCTGATTGAACGAATGAAATGATGTACATTGCTGTTTTTGATTCATATCATTAATCAAGGTCTCCTTATAAAGAAGCAATCGTCGACGTTCCATTCGTTCACCCAGCGTCAACTTCGCTTAGATGGTAGCCCCCGTTCATAGACATACGTTTTATAATCTGTGAATGGCATCAAATAACACCGGCCTCAGATTAATGAAATCCATTATTAATCTGAGAACACCGGCGTACTAAAATTGTGCGGCTCCGTTATTTAATGCCATCTAGGGCATAATATAACTTGGCATCATATAACGGTGGCATAGAATAACAGGAACGAGCTTAAAATGTCCGGTTCTTTTATGTACGTCACTGTTATTTGATGCCAAAGTGGCATTGTATGAAATGGCAGAGAATAAAATGTGCGTACATGTCGCTGCCATAGAAAAAATTGGCTGAGAATAGTAGGGAGTCCGTCTTTGCGTATACTCCAACTCCACTGACTTGACATAAATTATTTTTTCTATGTCTATGTTCAACTCTCTTTCATATTGTCAATGTCAAAAAAAAACACCGATGTTGCAAATTAAAAAAACGTAAGTAGACAAACTTAAAAATACGATGGATGGATATCAAAATTGATTTCACTGCATTTGGTGAGCGTGGAGTTAGCGTACACAAGTCGGAATTTTCGGTATTTGGATATGCCAATGTTTATATATAAATAGTAGTTTATAATTAGAACATTGAAAATATTTAGATTGCTTGTGATTGCTTGTTAAGCCATTCTTCGCCTGAAACACAGGAACTTCCTATTTCGGGCATATTTTTTATTATTTCTGCCCTAATTTTAAGTATATAAGGTCCTAATTTATTAGTGACTTTCCTTTTAACACGTTATTGTGTAGGTCAAAATATATCATTTGAGTCAAAAAACAAAGGCATAATATTAAATTGAAAAGGTCTTGAAAAATTTTGTAATGATATTTTTTCATTACTTTGATGAATAAACCCATCCATTCAAACGTAAATAATAATGGCAGTAGCAGGGGGGCCCGCTAAGTACGGCACCTTTATTCTATGCCAGGCCATTCTCTGCCAAAGTTATTCATTGTCATGGCATTTAAAACCATGGCTTTAAATAAATTGGCATCAAATGAAGGAGCCGAGTGAAAAGGTACCGGACAGTTTATTCTCTGCCAGCGTCATCTGATGCCATCATGGCATTAGATAAAGGGACCGTTCAATTTTTGTACACCACCGCCAAACGCTGCACACTTTGACAGCTCTCTACGTTTGTTGTCTTTGGTTGGGCAGCCATGTAAAGTCGCGTTCTACAATTTTTAATGAGGAGTCACAAAAGGATAGGGATGAATGAATGATCGCTATGTTGAGGCGGCTAACTTGGCGACTTTTTGTTTCAATTCAAACGCTGTGTGATTTTAAACTCTTATTTGAAAATATTTTGAAGCTATATATTATCTTTATATTTAGTAATCAAAATAACTACAAATAAAAATACAGAAGAGAAGTTAATATTCAATGTAGATTATGAAATATCGAAGAAAAAGGTTTGTAAGTTAAAAAAGAAAAAGTAAGGTTAATTAAGGTAAACTGTACCTTTACTCATACAGAAACAAGAAAAAGATTATAAAAACTCAAGAGAACAAGAATGAAAGTGCACAAGACGAAAATCCACAGAAAGAACCAAGTGCACAATGTATTTGTATCTAAAAAACTAAACAAGAAGTGAAGTGTGAAAGATAAATGAAGGATAAAAATAAAAGCAAACGCATTAATTAAAGATGACCCACAATCCTATAAAAAACTATCGATAGAGGAAACGGTCGCTGGGTGATGTTAGAGGAATTTCTTTTTTTGCAAATTCAGTCTCTTGAAAAGAAACTGGTCAGGCCACCCTACCAGGACAGCCTACCAGGACCAAGGAGTATATAACACCAGGACTTTTTTGCTACTCGCAGCCAACACAAGATTTTATATAAAAGGATCAAAAGATAAAGACACAAAATGGGTGTTCAAGACTTAACCAGACGGAACAAAGAAAGCATGACTTGTAGTTGTAACGCGAGGTTATCGACAAGATTATTCAGAAGAAATGTAAAAACAACAATATTGTGAATGTGTCTTTGGAATATGTTTGTCTCAAGGTCATAATTAGGATTAGGAAGCAACTAGATAGTAGATTTATTACCATTTCTAAATGGAAACTTACAGATGTTTAATTTGAAATGAAATAATATTTATTGAAAGTGCTACTTAAATGGAATATGAAGTAAAAAAGGAACAGATCAAAAAAATTATTACCTATTAATGTTTAATAAATATACTTATTCTATAAAATGAATAAAAGAAAAAATTTTGCTCAATTTTATTTTGGTGTCCCTTCAAAAACCATACAAAACAGTATATCTAAATCTATTATTGTCAGCTTGGTGCCATGGTGAACATCAGAATGACTGTATACCTATTCAAACTTAAACTTTTTATTGCTTACCTACCACATAACAAAGTTTGATTTTAAACCAAGGTTGTAGTTCCTGTGATACCCCGCAGGGGTGCAGCAATTGTAGAGGGTACGTACCTCTTTACATTAAATTACTTATAACTATTGATGCTTACATCTACATTCTGAGGTACACCCGTTATTCTGAAGTTCACCTACCGTGCTCCATCCCACAAACGGATCTGATAAGCAAAGCAGATGCAGCATAGTGCGATCAATTAGGATTGTATCTGGATGAATTATATTATTGTATATCACTCAATTTTATATACAACATGGGATGGGAGCAAGCAGCACGAAGAGAAGAAAGGATCCAGCACAAATTATAATTTGGGTAAAGCCATTTTTCTCCACCCTGTATATAAAAAAAAATTCCCATTTCAGCCAAACTGACCGAACAGCAAAAATAAAGTGTTTCCTTTCAGAAAAATTGACTATCATCCACAAAACATGATGCGCAATAAATAAGTATACTACGGGTGTGGCAATAAAACAAGAACTCACTGTTAAACTTTATTGTAGGATAAAAAATAGAATGCGCTTATAGACAGTCAGACAATGGATAGATACAAATCGAGAAGTGCGAGTAAGAAGAGGGTGCCTCGATCTGACAATGAGGATACCAGTCCTTTGGCATATCATCTAACACTTCCCCTTACGGAAAAGGATATAATACAAAATCCCTACACTCTCTGTCAACCCTATAACTTAGAATAACTTATCATGAATTAAGTAACATAAAAAGGAGTGAAACATTATGATTTCTCTTATCAGCCCATATACATCCCCACCGAGGGGCACGGGCCTCCCTTCGAAACACGGAAGGGATTTACACATTATGATTGTGATAACTAAAATCTATAATCTATTAAACAGTTCAAGAATACAACTTAAACTGAACAAATTGAGGTATTCATAGAAGAAATTTAAACAAAAATAGACATGCTTAATTATCATTTGTTACATTCAATCTGTGTCTGAAAAACATATGCTTATTAAAGGACAATGCTTTCATAAGTATATCTGCTATCATTTCATCAGTTGGTAAGTATGATATACTAATACAACCATCAGAAACCAAATCCTTTATGAAATTGTAACGCATTCTTTAGATTATGCCAAGAGCTTCTGTGCACTCTGATTTATCATTCAAAATTGTGCTTTGTAAAGGTGTGCCCATAAGATCTAACCAAAAGCTCCCGATAAATAAAATGTCTTAACATGCGTCGCTAATGGATAAATACTCTGCTTCAGTACTTTGCATAGCAATGCTGCGTTCTTTTCTACTCTCCCAATTTATAGTATTAGTTTATATTTTAACTATAAAACCTGTAAGTGATTTCTTGTCAATAGGGTCGTTCGCCCAATCAAGATTCAACCTTTTACATTTATAAAAAATCAATCCCAAGTCCACAGTACTTGACAAATAGCGGAGAACCCTCTTGGCAGCAACCCAATGAGATCTAGTGTAGCAGTTATTAAACTGACTTAATTCAAACGTAATATCAGGCCAAGTGCACACACTCAAACACATAAGAGAGCCTATTAATTCTATATAATAATTATTAATTTTCTATTAGTAAATTGTTTACAGTTTGATTCCATACCCGACTTGCTTGCTTCAGCCCATAGATGCTTTTCTGTAACAAACACGCCTTATTAGAATCCTGTGCATAGCCAAACCCGGGGGCTGTTCCATAAATATTTCTTAAAGATTTCCATGAAAAAAAGAATATCCCTACTATATATAATATTATAAATGCGAAAGTAACTCTGTCTGTCTGTCTGTCTGTCTGTTACCTTTTCACGCCTAAACCGCTGAACCGATTTTGATGAATTTTGGTACAGAGATAGATTAGAGCCTGGGAAAGGACATAGGCTACATTTTATCCCACAGTTGGGCACGATATAACCTGTAGTCCACGCGGGCGGAGCCGCGGGCGGAAAGCTAGTACTTAAATAAAATTCGCATCGTGGAATGCCTAACTACAGGGGAGGAAGTGTCTTCATAGTCCACTCCTGGTTATTGGCTCAATCCACTTGCTTTAAACCTATTAAAAATAAATAGGCTTTTCCAGAAGAATCTATTTTCACCTTAAAATACTTGCTTTTGACTGTTTCTATTTTTTTAACTTCCAAACATTGTTATTAAGTGATTGATATTCAATATCCATTGCTGCTTGCTAATGATCTTTAGCTAGCCAAAGTTTCAATGTATGTGGTAGGTTCCATGAATGACGAGAGAAAATAAAATTCATAATCTTCATACCTATTAGGAGGAATACCTCTAGTACATCTAGTGGGTCTTTCTGATGACGTGTGCTCTTCTTGTGTCATCACGGTCTCACCTACCAAGCCACTGGAGTCCAAGGAAGACTCTGCTCTTCATCTTAGTCATCAGACTTTTATGGTGACTGGAAGCAGTCTGTGTACTCGGGTGAGGAATCAGCATCCTCCGCCTCGGAGGGGGGTCGCTCACTGGTGGCCTCACTTCCAGCAGCAACATCTCCAGCAGCTGATTCTGAAATTGATATGATTTCTTCATTTAGTAAATTCTTATTAGTATTATCAGACTTTTCTGGGGAAAACAAATTATTAATTATTTTAAGTAAGTACTATCATTTAGTTCATAATTACCTATTCATGTCATAACATGGATTATTTTGGTTTCAAATTTAAATTAACTAGATCACAGATAATATTATTCCCAGCTGATGAACTATTGCTCACATCTACTGGAAACAAATTATTAGAATGTACACATTACACAAACACTCATTTGTATTATTATTATCACATTTCTCGATTTTATTACTTTTCTCGGATTTTATAGATCAACCAATCTGTAAATGTCAACCCTTTTGAGTTTTTTTTATTATTAGAGCAATCGTCCTTTTGGACATTTCTGCCAGTGTCACGTCGATTCGAATAAAAAAAAAGCGAATTTAAAACGGAAAAAGAATCTCTTTTTCCTGAAAAGAAGAAAAAACAGAATTTCCGCAAATGTGTTTAAGTCATGGATCTAATTATATAAGGATAGAACTCTTCGAGCTCAAACGCGGGCCGAGGAAGAGCGAGCAACGTGGCAAAGGTCTCATTCTAGTAGGGTGACAATGCGATTACTCGTATTGTAAATTGTTTTTTTTGAGGGCAAAGTATACGTAACAGACAAATACAGGCTTCCATTTAAGGATAGAAGTTTTCCTGTAATTTTATTTTTATATAGCAAACCATCAGCCACATTTACGTTACTACATTTTTGTTATAAAACACCAAATTGTATGATAATATACAAGGAGTGTCGCCAAAGGCAAGTTGTATTTAAATATGTAAAATAATAATAGATTTAAAGTAGCTGGACCATGTAAGATCAGTAGGATGGCAACATGGAGAGTGGGGACGTCATGAAAGGAAGAAGAAGTAAGCACATCTTCTCATGTAAGTCTTATTCTATAATATTGTTTTCCAACTTGATGTGAAACTTGTTAAGATGACGAAAGATACGTATTCTTTTAATTGTTGTTTCTTGTGATGCGAGGCATGGGACGGCTGTGAGGGGAGTAGGGAGGCCGTTCGGGCGTGTAGCCCAATATTTTTCGTCGCCTTATCAATGATCACAGGAACTGGTAAGTTTCCGAAGCAGATGTTTAGATGATATATTTTGTCTAATTTAGGCTGTGGATTTATTTCCAGAATCTAAGTGTATATTTCATGTTATACCTAATTTTGAATTGTTCCTGAAGCTTTATGATAGGGTTGACGACAAGGAGGACACAGAGTAGTGGACATCAGGAATGTGTAGTTAGGTTGTTAAAATAAAACTAAAACATGCTTTTAACTTAATTTCAAAACTTTTCCCATGAAAACATTTTCCCCAAGCAATCCATATTGGATTTTTTGTAAAATTGAAGTTTTATGCTTAGAATTTGTTTTTTCTATTTTATCTAACGGACCTTTGGGAGAGCCCGTTCAGTTCCATAGGGAAATTAGTATCTATAAGTCGATTTTGATCTTATGTAAATTTTTATTAGAAATGATTAAATAATAAATTTTGTCAATTCCCCCTTTCATAGGGCGCCATTGCCCGATTTCGTTTATTAACGCCAGATATAAAAAAAGTTTTTTATGTAATTTCAAATAGAAATACCTCAATAATTGCCTTATAGAACCACCAATTTATCACCAATTTTGTGGCGTTCAAAATGATTAAAACTGAAAGTTTTTCGCTTGTCAGTCTAACTAAACTAAGAAGTTCAGAGTTTTTTTATTATTGTGTGAAGTTGTTTGTTTTATGTTTACGTCAAAGTTGCTGGTCATTGAATAAACGTATTATCTATCTATCTATCTATAGGGTGTTGAGAGAACTGAAGGGTGCGAAAAAAGTAGCTGTCGGCTAAAAATTGTCTCCTAAGATTCAGGGGGGATCTGCCATTTCCACCTGAAGGGCGTTGGTAGGGCTAGATCTCATCTCAATGAGATCTATTTTTTTCAAGCCAGCTTTGTTACCGGGGACTTATAAGAAGGAACCATAGTCTAGGGGCACTATTTTTGAATTACTCGTCTCATTTCGAGCGATATATTTCGTTGATTTGCGTCGATGCTATTGATTTTGAATTTTTTATCTACTAAATTCCATGAGTGCTAAGACCTTTTCGCTGAAGGGCAGTGATCAAAAAGTTCGGAAATCAAAAGAATCCGCGCAAATCAATAAAAGATATCGCTCGAAACGAGGCGAGTGATTAAAAAATAGAGCCCCAGGATGCTACGGATTGTCGCATTATAGAGTAATCTGAGTGAGATGGGGTGCGCTCCCCAACATGCACCAGTTAAGCATCGTAAAAATTTAAGTCCCTTTTCACATTTTTTGACAATATAATCGAAGTGCAAAGATCCATCAAGTTTTGAATCCAGGAGAACACCTAAAACATTATAGTGCGATTTTGCTGATATACTTAGGTACGTTGTTAATAGAGACCACAAACTCGGGCAGAGTCCTTTTCCTTGAAAAATTAACAACGAAACTTTTGGTTGGGGAAAGGTTGAGACCATTAGCAGAGAGCCAGTGGTCTAGGGAAGAGAGTGAGGTAGAGATTGATTCAGCTGCAGCTTCAATATTGCTGTTGGAAGAATAAATAAGGATATCATCAGCGTACTGTAACATCTGGCAGTTATTTACAACGGATTCTATATCATAGGTATATATATATATATATTGTAGAGTAAAGGACTCAGAACAGACCCCTGAGGTAGACCCAGCCGTACTATTTTGGAGAGATTGATATGTTCATCTCTCTTATGGAAAATAACTTGTCTCTCGGACAATAGTCCGCACACGAGGTTCGCCAGACTATCCGGAATCCTCAGCTCTTGAATTTTCTTCCTGAGGATAGGAAGCTGAACGCTGTCGTATGCAGCCTGAATATCCAAGAAAGCTGCGACAACGGATTTTCCCTGGCTAAATGCAAGTCTAATGTCTGAAGTCAGAATACTAAGACTGTCTGTGGTGCCTTTACCTTTTCTTAATCCATATTGAGACAGGGCCAAAAGTCTCCCACTCTCCACATACGGTTCTTGACAAGGTGCTCCAACAATTTAATTAATACTGAGGATAAGGCTATGGGGCGGTAGGATGAGTTGGGTTGAGTGCGGGGAAGCAATTGGCCCTGCTTCCCCGCACTCCACCCCGCGCGCCTTTACAAAAATAACTGACAAAAAAGGTTCTCTATACCTGCAAAACAGTGGTGCAAGGCCTTTTTTAAGATGGTTAATACGATGTAGAATAACGTAAAGTAATGAAAAAACTAGGTGAATGGGGCGTTTTACTAAGAAATTTTACATTTTTTTCAACACATTTGCTCATAAAGTGGGTCTTATGTCATTGTTTTAAGGTTCATAATGATATGTATTACCCAGCCCGTGAGTAATAAAAATAAAGCACAAGTACGTAATGGTTTTTTTTCTAAATTTCAGCAAAGAGATCAGATCTTATTTTATATTTAAAATTAAGTGTAAATATTGAACTACATATTTGTAAATAGAAATATAATTCCACTAAATCATTTAAATTTAACAGAAAATTATCATTTATTTGTGCTAAAACGTGAAAATATATACCTAGTTAAGTATTTTTTTATTATTTGGCTGTATGGCATACTTGTCAATGTGAATCTCATTTTGCGAGCGATAAAAGAAAAATAAAAGCGCCTCTTTTCAGAATTTTCAATGGATCTAATACATAAGGATAGAAATCTTCGAGCTCAAACGCGGGCCGAGGAAGAGATAGAGCAACGAGGCAGAACGTCTCATTCTAGTAGGGTGACAATGCGATGACTCGTATTTTTTTTTTGGGAGGGCAAAGTATACGTAACAGACAAATACAGGCTTCCATTTAAAGAAGTTTTCCTGTAATTTTATTTTATATAACAAACCATCAGCAACATTTACGTTACTACATTTTTGTTATGAAACACCAAATTTTATGATAATATACAAGGAGGACACAGAGTAGTGGACATCGGGAATGTGAAGTTAGGTTGCGAAAAAATAAAACAAAAACTCACCTTTCGTCTCACCTTATAATCAAATCATTAAAACATGCTTTTAACTTAATTTCAAAACTTTTCCCATGAAAACATTTTCCCCAAGCAATCCATATTGGATTTTTGTAAAATTGGAGTTTTTTGCTTAGAATTTGTTTTTTCCTATTTTATCTAACGGACCTTAGGGAGAGCCCGTTTAGTTCCATAGGGAAATCAGTATCTATAAGTTAATTTTGATCTTATGTTAATTTTTATAAGAAAATATTAAATAATAAATTTTGTTAATTCCCCCTTTCACAGAATATAATAGAATAGAATAGAAAAAATCTTTATTTTAAAGGACATACAGGATGCCACTTAAAACAAGTCAAGATTACATGAAATACATATAAACAAACATTAAAGGATTTAAATACATACATACGCATTCGTTCTATTGACCCTACTGACTTTACGCCTATTCGCAAAGGTGTAGTCTTCCCCAGAGAAAAACAGGCAAGAAACTCTGAGGGTGCTCTTTTTAAATCGCATTAAAAAAAATCTTATTTTCTAATTTTAACTAATTCTGAAATAACTCTAGAGCTGAGCAGTCATTCCCATGGCTCCATGTCAGTTAGGTCATCAGAAATTTTGTAATAGCCCTTTTTGTAAAGTTTTTGTTTAATTACTGTCTTAAATTTCTCTAAAGGTAAACTTTGAATACCGTGACGCAACTTTGAAATTTCACTCTCAACGCGCCCAAAGAAGTTTCATTTCAAAAACTCCAAGTTTGAAAAGGATGATGATTCTAACTGTATTTGGACGGGGGCGGTTTGGAATGAGAGCGGAATAAATTAACCCTGGATAGTGAGTGGGACCTGTGAGCGGAGGGTCGTGGGTTCGATGACAGGTTGAGGCCTGTATCACTATACATTCGTCTTTTAATTCGTATTTAATAGTTATCACTTGCTCAGCGGTGAAGGGAAACATCGTGAGGAAACCCGTACCTCTAAAGATTATTTCCGAAAGACGCATGGTCCACCAACCCGCATTTCAGGCCAGTATGGTGGACTATGGCCTGAATCCCCCTTCACTGTTCAAGGGAGGCTCGTGCCACTCGGTGGGGATTTTGAATTTAAAACTATAACTGTTAAGTAGTATTTTATAGGTCTACAAAGATCTTGTGGCCGACGGGTTACAGTTGTAGCTAGAAGAACTTGCATTGTAAATAAACGCGTCACCACGGAAACCGCGGGCCAAAAGATCTTTGTAGACCTGTAACGTGTATTTATGGTGTGTTGGTGTGCGAATATAAAAAAATACAATTTCGCAATAGTAAATAGTTTTTACCGTTGGAGGAATAGTAGGAATTGCGTTCACTTTGAGTAACTGGCGGGAATTTCCAGCATGAAAGCAAGTTGGCACAAAGTGCCGGCTGCATACAACGGAATTTTTTGTTATCTTTTGTCTAATTTCAACGCTGTTGAGCCATTTTTGTCTTTGTTCTGAATCTTTAGGCACTCTGCAATAAAATAGCACAGCATTGTTGAGAACCTTTCTCCGCCAAACACAAGAAATCATGGACAACATAGTAATAGATTTATAAGAAATTATTTTAGCTTACTTGTGAAAAGATATGTTACAGCCACCATACGATTCACTTGAACAAGTGTGAACACAACATCTTTTTACCATTTTGTCAGTATTTTAATTTAAAAAACTGGTATTATCCTTACCGTTACGAATTATTTTTATACGATTTAAAGCATGCCACCATGACATTACGATGACACTTTACGGGATGCCAGTAGAAATAATATGGTTTGAAAAAAATTTACGTTTCCTTTTGGTAATTTAGGAAAAGATGACGAAGTTATTATGATTACAATTAATTTACATCAATTTGAACTGAAATTCATTTCAAATGCAACGTATTTCTTCCTTATTAACTTCATTGTCAAAGCCAGACTTTTTCGATTAATGATTTTTTTTTTTAAATTGGCAAGAAAAAAGAAAGGACAATCCGCCTCGCTTATCGGTGTCCCTTTCGGCTTCAATAGAGGCTGTCGGAAAAGCAGTCGAAAATGTATCTTATTGCTATGGGTTTAAGTTTCACATTCCTTAATACGATTTTTCTAAGTAATCGGTCCTTTAAAGAGAAAGTATTAAGTCCATGGAATTTTCAGATGTTTTCACTTGGTTTTCACAAACAGCATTTGTTTTCATCAGATTGTTATTATTGTCAGAAATACAACACAAAAAATGTCTTCTTCAAGTGCAGAACAGGAAACCTACGTGGGTATGGGTACACAGACAAAAATACTTTCCGAGGCGCAACATGCAAGTGATAGCTTGTTGCCGTCAATATCAAAAGAAAGTTTTTATTTCTTTCTTTCCTCGCAAATGTGTTGAAAAACATCGTATGACACGCGTGCGCATCGGATATTACATTAGAGGCGAGTTTAGAGCTCCGCCAGGAGTAATTGTGTTCTGTGGTTTAGAGCCCGAGCCGAAACTTAGCACACTTGTAGCATAATGTACTTACTATTGAAAAACTTGACGAAAAACAAACCTGATTTCTGTTAGAAATCTTTTTTATTTTCAGTTGAGGCGGCTGTTTTCCCTCGCTTTTAGTTTTATGAGAACACTCTGTTGTTTCCAATCGTTATTGAGTTTTTTTCAACGTGATAGATCGTTTTGTTTAAAAGTTATACCGTTTTGTTTATACGGTGAGCACAGTAACAAACAAGAATTTTAAAAATTCCATAAAAAAATCTTAATTTTTTTGGATTTTTTAAAAGTATTTTTCCCGTCGATAAAATGAAGTATAGTTACCTCATTTAATATGTGCACATTGTAAAGACTCACACTGTATATATTCGTGCGTTTTGTGTAAGTTTTGTGTCTATATCCAAACCCTCAAACTTTCACATTCAAGTAGGATTATATAAAATGCCAACTGCCAGATACATACTCTTCCCTGGCATACAGTAAAGTGGGACCTGGGTTTCGCTGTATCACGGGCGAACGATAAAACAAGCCCTGTCACTGTAGACAAACCTAATAAAGACAATACATAAATCAATTATTATGGATTGGATTGTCGATAAGAGAGCGCTTTTGACTAGGACACATGTTTTCATTGTTATCATATCAGTAAGGCAGAGAGAGACAAGAAGAAAATAATGATATGTGGCCGTATATGTAGCCGCAACTTAAGTTGCAATCAATCACTCCTCACCTGACAAATCTTGAACGCATTCAGTTCATAGACATACGTATTATAATCTGTGAATGGCATCAAATAACACCGGCGTACTAAAATTGTGCGGCTCCGTTATTTAATGCCATCTAGGGCATAATATAACTTGGCATCATATAACGGTGGCATAGAATAACAGGAACGAGCTTAAAATGTCCGGTTCTTTTATGTACGTCACTGTTATTTGATGCCAAAGTGGCATTGTATGAAATGGCAGAGAATAAAATGTGCGTACATGTCGCTGCCATAGAAAAAATTGGCTGAGAATAGTAGGGAGTCCAGTAGCAGAGCGGGAGAGCGGGGAGTGGCCGGCTTCAAGTGATAGAGAACCATTCCTTTATCTTTAAATGGATTTTTTTTTTGATAAATTTTATTTTAAGATAATTTTTTATGTTGTTTTTGGAATACTATTAACCTATACAATAACGTCTTTGAAGGAAAGTCACTAATAAATTAGGACCTTAAATTGTTTCAAAAAATGTTTACTTGTTCTAATGTTTATTATTAATAAATTATTTGATTTGATTTGATTATTAGACCATTTTAGACCTTATTTGCCTGTGTTATTTGCTGTCGGCATCCCAAGTGAAGACATCGTGTTTGTGCTGTTTGGACTACGTACGAATATTTGGACAAATACAGTGAATACACGCAACGCCGAGTGAAGTGCCACCTTAAAGTTAATAGTTTCCGAGAATTAGTGACAGAACCGAATCGGCCAACCCCGATTAGGATAGATTAGGTTTCAAAATTAGTGACAGAACTGAATGCCAACCCCGACTCCACGTAGTCTAGTCTGCCCTGTCCCTAGAGTGTAATTCAAAACCGCGGAGGCGCGGAGGAGCGTGGCGAGCCGCGTGTGGCTAGGAGCAGGCAGGGTCAAGTGAGCCCGAGCGGAGCGGCTGAGGCTGGTCGACGAAGCCAACCAAAAAGCCGAAGCTGCGAAGGCGACCTAGTTATTTCATAGTTTTCCACTGCAAATTTTGAGAAAGTAATGGCACAGACATAGTCAGAATATGACGTAGAATTCATCTAAACTGCAAATATAACCGGAAAAGGCTTCCTACTATGAGCACTACTATGTAAACGCTAGCTTGACACCGGCTCGACAGGTGCTCGAGAACATTGTTTTATATCTCCGTTAGTTGATGAGCAATCTTTATGAAATGCACAGCAGTGGCAGAATTTATGCAAAGTCTTTTGGTATAACTTCCTGTGCTGTAGTATTAGCCGTTTTCGAGTACGGCCATGTGTACGCCAGCTTGACGTCAAGCTATCTACACACCTATCACAGTCTTCTCCTAAACTAAGGGGAAAGAAAGAAGAATTTATATACTAAACATTGGCATATCCAAAAACTGAAAATTCCGACTTGTTTTTCTCACCTGCATAAATTTTGTAGTTGTTTTGTAGTAGAGAAATCGTTTATCGATTTAATCGATGCTCCTTAGAAAATCCTTCACTTTCGAAAGCCGAGTTGGAAAACCTAGATTTCTTTTGTATTCGTTTTAAAACGGTCCCCGGAAATTAAAAAAGAAAACGTCATCAAATGTCACGTCACGTCATATTCATATGTTTTTTGTTGATCTGTCAGTCAACTGTCAGCTGTCAGTGTCAGGACCAGTTCTTCAAAGAAAATGATTGAAAATGAAAATAAAACCAAAACTTAACCCCTTGTCTGTGAGAATCACATACGATTATAAGTAGTGTCATAAAAATCAAAATGGAATTGTCTGACTGGAAAGATTTTTTAGGTGAAATAGCGGTCTTGATGACTGTAATACAGTTTTTGTCTGGCGCGTAAGTATAGCATCAAGAAAGTTTCTTTATCAGTAGACGTAGCTCTAAAATGGCTTTCCAGCGAACCGAAAATGGTAACCAATTAGTGTTTGGTAGTAATGCAGACATTCTGACTTTTGCAGGCTCATTTGTAAGCAGTACGTGGTAAACAAAACTACTGGGGAGACATCGTCGTTGCCATTCGTTTGCTGTGCATTATCGTGAGTTTGATTGTTAACTATTAAAAGTTAACAAGCTGTTAACTTTTAATAGTCTCAGGCAGAAATTCCGTATTTTTTTCTAAATACTTTTCTAACACTTACCTACCTACCTTGTTTATTTTTTATGATTCCAGATGTTCTCTTTGGCTTCTCTACGGTTTGATGAAAGTTGATGACAAAATAGTTATAGTCAATTTAATTGGAATCAGTCTGATGGTGGCATACACAGTAGTGTTTTATATTTATTCGATTAAGAAATCTCTTGTAGTAAAACAAAGTATAGTTGCAATGCTTGTATTTTTCTCAGTTATTGGCTATATTGGAAATCAAAATGAAAAGGCCTCCATCATATACTGTCTAGGTAAGGATTTTAAACTATTTCTTATACCTACCATATTGTCAGTGGCGTGCATTCCATACAAGCAGAAAAGCAGTGCCTACCCTAGGGTATTCAACGAAAATAAAACAAAAATTAAATATATAATGTACACTAACGATCACAAAATCAAAATTTGTGAAACGATTTACCGAATTTAAACTTTTTCAAAACAGCGCCATCTAAACTAGTTCAACATTAGAACTAGTAAGAAGAGAGAGCCGTGCTGCTCGCCGCCGCCGCTAGATGGCGAAGCTTATAAGCACTCGTTTGAAATGCCTTTTTTGTTGAAAAATGCTGGCTTCTGATTGGCTGTTTCGCCTCCCCCGCGAAAAATTAACGAACTGATTGTATGGCGAAAAAAGCTCTGCCTATAAAGCGATGCTACGAAATTGAGAAGTGTCAATATTTGGTAAGTTTGGAAGGGCTGTTATAGATTTTTAATTTTGCGGCATTTTTTTCTTATTGGATTGTTTTTCTTTTGCAACTACGAACGAAAACTTTTGCAAATTATTGTTTTATTAGTTTATAGTGATTATTCGACATTTGTTTAGAACAAAGTGAGTACAATAAGTTGTGAAAAGTGTGGTGATGATGTTTGTTTGCCGAAACTGCGTAATTTTTCAAGTTTAATACCTTTTCAAGAAAAAGTAAACATTATCGCAAAAGGCCGATGCGTGCCCTGATTGACGCAAAAAAAGGTACCGCAGTAAGACATTTTAATACTAAAATATACGACATTCATAATTGGCTCACGGGCTGTGTGCTACTAACCGCTTATTTTGTGTTCCGTGCATTTTGTTTTCAAACTGTTTTATAAAAGTTTGGAACAGCACAGGTTATTTTGGTTTGAATAACCTTAAGTTGTTTTAACTAACATTCTAAAATCTTAATAATTTTCATTACTAAAAGTTCACTGCCTACCCTGCCTAAAATGTCTATGCACGCCACTGCATATTGTATCTACAAATGTATACTAATAATGACAAATGGATTTTACTTTAATTAAATGTTACTGTAGTGTTTTAGTAAACTTTAATAATATTGTGTTCACAGGTATGACAGCAAGTTTTTTTACAATAGCAGCAATTTCTTCACCAATGAGTAAATTATTTCATGTCATAAGAGTAAGAAGTACTGAATGTCTTCCATTCCCACTGATTGTGATGTCATTCGTAGTTTCAAGTTTATGGACATTGTATGGCTATGCCAGTCAAGATTCTTTCTTAGTGGTAAGTTCAGTAGCTGGATAACTACTTATCATCAATTCGATAAGAAATAGCTGGTAAAAGGGACCACTGAGAATAAGATAGTTGTTAATAAGTATGTACAGTACCTAAGCCTTTATGAACTACCCCTGGATTGGAACTCTTTATTAGATTCAGTCACATTTACAGTCCTTTAAAATGTTTATTTATTTATTTACTGGTTATTTTACACAATAGACATAGGTAGTTACGGGTAGTAACCCTGGACGATTTGCTGACGAGCGCCCGATATTCTGAGAAAGTATGACCATTGGTCGGCTGTCTAGACATGACCTCAGCAGTATGGAATCCTTATCGCGGACCACCCGAGTGGTCATGTAGCCGAGAGCCTAAGTTAGTTGCTAAGTTAGAGTTAGTTTTGTTCTGTACTTTGTAGCGAATAAACGCTCCTTAAAATTAAAACGTCCTTCGGCTCCCAAAAAACTTGACTGGCGCAGCCGGTAGGATTTCCGCGACGATTTTAAGTTAAAGTCAGTTAATTCGGCGAGTACTTTTAAGTGCATAAACGGGAATCCGTGAACCAAATAAATTCGTCTAAGACTGGAAAAGTGCGGTAAAAGTTAGTGAAATCACTATGGCGGTGCAAGAAAGCGAAGGACGGGAACAGAACTCACCACCACTGGAGGAAATGAACAGTCTGTGAGTAGACCCTATTGCTATTCCTTTCTTATCCCATTTCTATTCCAATTTAGCTATAAGTGCTGAGAAATTGATAGTGTTATTTCCAAAACTCGAAATACAGTGTTTATTTCTTTTAGCTAGGTATAAGACTTAAATAAATTATAAAGAATTAAAATAATTAGGTAGTGTTAAATTTAATCAAAATGGCAAACATTAAAAAAAATTTCTAAAGAAATTTCTAGTATTATCCCCAAATTCGACGGTGACGAAAAATTGCTAAACCTAATAGAAGGAAACCAAGTTCAAGATCTTTATATTTTTCACTTGATTACATCTAAGTTGATTGGAAAAGCCGCTACACTTATCAGTAAACACGAAGACCTTCTGACCTGGTCAGAGTTAAAAGAAGCGCTAGAGCAACATTTCGGTGATCCACGTTCGGAGGAGTGTATCGCTATAGAACTCGAAACTCTAAAAATTAACCACGCTGAATCATATCAAGATTTCTGTAAAAGAATACAACACGTAAGAAGCACATTGATTGCCAAGGTCAATGGTAGTCTACCAGATGAAAAATTAAGAAAAAGTAAAATTGTATTAAACGATCATATGGCGATGAACGTGTTTCTATATAACTTGCCGGAAGATTTGATATGTATAGTACGTTTGAAGGAATGCACATCCCTTGAAATGGCATAAGGCATCGTGGAGGTCAACTCCCTTAATCAATATAACATAAAGAATAAAATGCTAAAGCAATCGAATCAATTCGGAAAAACTCATCAAACTCCACAACCACACCAAGGTCTAGGACAATCAAATAATTTTAAACCCTACCACCTAAATTCAACTCCAAATTTCAGGACAAACCCAACCACAATTTAAATTCGGAATACCACCAAACCGACTACCCTTTGGATACCGCATGGATACCGCTCACAATTTACGCAGCAACCCTTTGGTTATAAACCACAAATAACTCAGCAACCCTTTGGTTATAAACCACAAGTAACTCAACAACCCTCCGGGTATAAGCCACAACTCGCTCGGAGAAAATTTCAGTAGGATCGCAAAAAAAAAAAATGCGCCGTCAACATCTCAGCAGCACGCCCAAAAACATTCTAAGCAACGTCTACTCACCGTTGTTAACCCTAAAAAAATACTGTTTTATTTATTACTTACTTCCCCCTTAACAATCACTGCAGTAGGTACAATTTTATAATGCTTATATTTATGTAATTATTTTAACTATCAATATGAAACACGCTTTACCCAAAAAATGTGTTACTTTTGGTTTACATTTGTGTAACGATAACACAAAATCTGTTGTGTTACATTTGACAATTTTGGCGGCCTTACCCTTATATTAATAAACAACTTGCACTTTAACTGTCACTTTCTGATTTATATTAATAAACAACTTTCACTTTATATTAAATTAGCTTTCCACCCGCGGCTCCGCCCGCGTGGACTACAGGTTATATCGTACCCAACTGTGGGTAAAATGTAGCCTATGTACTTTCCCAGGTTCTAATCTATCTCTGTACCAAATTTCATCAAAATCGGTTCAGTAGTTTAGGCATGAAAGACGGACAGACAGACAGACAGACAGAGCTACTTTCGCATCTATGATATTAGTAAGGAAGTAAGGATCTAACACACGAAAAACCGACATTAAGTACTCTACGTAAACAATACGTGGCGAACATCATTACGTTCTAAATTACGGAAGCATCCATAAGATTGACAGGATGGCGCGCCCGCTGCCCGCGCACCCTTCCGCCACAGCGCAACTCTTACAATTTATATTTTGGGAAATGTAAATTTTTTTGTTGGATTTTGAAATTATCGTATTATTTAAAATATAAATTACAAAGTCTACCCAAAATTATCGCTATTTCTATTTTGTCCGCAAAATGACTACAGAAATAGTAAAAATCATTTTTTTTTTACATTTCTAGTTGGATTTTCAAAATAATTGAGTTATCAACAACGTTCAAGCTATACTATAAAAAAATTAGCCTATTACATGTTTTATTGCAACAATTACTTATTATTTTAATATCACAACATTGAAGTTAATAAAAATAGCATAATTAATCATGAATATTGTTGGATTTCGATTTACTTTCAAACAACTGGATGATATCAGATTAATAGTGCAGAAAGTTATTTATTAACATTTTTGTACAAATTTACAAAAAATATCAAAACTTAACTCATAAAAATAAATATATGTTGTATCTTTTTTAGTTGGATTCTTACGGTAAATGATAGCCGGGAATTTAATCTATCAATAAAAAAAGAATTACTGCTATTGCAATTTATTTCACTTTCGCCATACTAGCCGACTGTAGATTTCTTGCACTATTAGTAAGGTGTATTGATGGTCACGCGACAACTATAATCCAAAATACTCGCGACGAGGAATTAATTTTGGACATTCATAAACCTTTCTCAGTGACCCAGTACGAGCCTGAACAACATGAATTAAACAACATCCATTCAGAGAACGACGTTGAAGTTGACCAAATTCTAATTGAGAATTTGTCAAAACTTAGACTAGACCACATGAATCAAGAAGAAAAAGAAAGTGTTGAAAGGAAAGGAAGAAGGAAAGGAAGTGTTTTTCATCATTTATTTGTGTGTATGTATATGTTATATATTTAGGTATAGATATGTATAAGGTATATTACTCTTTGCACGTCTACCGCTTCACCTTCTGTATCGGTACCTTCACCCCCCGGTTGCCTGGAAGAAATTGCTCTATAGCAATAAGGCCGCCGGATTGTACACTACATCATGAACATTTGTTTTTGTTTAATGTTATGTTTTATGTTTTTTTTTGTGCAATAAAGAGTATTGTATTGTATTGTGTATTGTATTGTGTCAAGAAACTCTGTCATGAGTATAGAGACATATTTTATTCTGAAAAATTACCCTTAACTTTTACTAATGAAGTTCAGCACCATATTAGGACACGTAACGAAGACCCTTTTTTTATCCGACCCTACAGACAACCCCCACCTATTAATGACGAAATTAACAGACAAGTAGACAACATGCTTAAAAATTTAAAGAATCACTCTCCATGGAGTGCCCCGGTTCACCTGGTTCCGAAAAAGATGGACTCAACCAACGAAAAGAAATACTGACTAGTAATAGACTACCAACGCCTTAATGAACTAACAATAGACGATGAATACCCTCTACCGAACATCACCGATTTGTTCGACAAGTTAGGACGCAGCTGTTACTTCACAACCCTCGATTTAGCTAGTGGATACCACCAAATTGAAGTGGCTGAAAATGATAGACATAAAACTGCTTTTAGTACACAGGCTGGACACTACGAGTTTGCTCGTATGCCTTTCGGGTTTAAAACAGCACCGGCAACCTTTCAGCGCGCCATGAATAATGTGCTACGTGGACTACAGGACGCTTAATGCCTCGTGTATCTTGATGATATAATTGTGTTTTCCACCAGCTTACAGGAACACATAGAAAAACTTCGTACAGTGTTTGACAGACTTAGAGAGACTAACTTGAAAGTACAACTAGACAAATCAGAGTTTCTATATTATCCCTTAATCGCACCCTTGTTATTATTCCCAAATACCCCTATGCCTTAGTAACCTTTCGCTAACCTTTTTTTTAATTGTATAAGAGCATTGTACAATGTTACAAATTGTTAAGAAGCAATAAAGTTTATCTATCTATCTATCTTAGTAAGAGGGTTGAAGATCAGACTGTTCACTCGCCCGTGCCAAGAAACAGACGAAGTCTACTTCCTGTGCCTTGAAGAAGAGACCCATGCATCAATGAGTTGATGACCTTTGCTGAAACCGTAACATCATGTTCCCAGATATCTGTCATAATTGAAGCTGTGAAAGTTCAATTAATTCAACCAAATAGATGGATTCTCTATAGTCAAGCTGAAAATCTACTTTCCAGAGTTTGTATTAATGAAATATTCAGAGAAAAGATACAGGGTACATATGTACTCACCTGGACGACAAGGGTGATATTAAAATTGGAGATATACATTTAAAAAGTCATGATATGGAAACAGAAACCATGACTTACACAATACTACCTATAGTAAATCTACCAATAATAGAGACACCTCTAGAAGCGGTATCATCGAACCCCATAAACCTGGAAGGCATGGACTTAGCCGACCTAAAGTTCCTGTCGTATGCATTGAAGAAAAATAGTGAAAGTGAAAAAGAAATAATCAGTGTGGAAAATGTTAACATATATTATACTATTGGACTCTACATTGCTCTAGTTATAGGTTTATGTATCTTAGTGTGTAAGTATCGCTTTTCTTTGTTAAAGTTTTCCCATCGCAGTTCCCCTAGAGAGGTGAACTCCGAACTTACGGAGGGGGGAGTTACGGAGGGGGAGTACCCTGGACGATTTGCTGACGAGCGCCCGATATTCTGAGAAAGTGTGACCGTTGGTCGGCTGTCTAGACATGACCTCAGCAGTATGGGAATCCTTATCGCGGACCACCCGAGTGGTCATGTAGCCTAGAGCCTAAGTTAGTTGCTAAGTTAGAGTTAGTTCTGTTCTGTACTTTGTAGCGAATAAACGCTCCTTAAAATTAAAATCTGTTTTTTTAAAACGTCCTTCGGCTCCCAGATAACTTGACTAAGTACATAAAAAAACATACAAAGAGAGGCTTGACACAACAGGCACAACAAATGTTTATTGTAAGCTTCTCAAATTGTTACCAATTCCAAATTGCATTAATTTTTATTCTATATCAGCAGGTGGCACTATCTTTTGACTACTTTTGAGTTTATGACTGGGATATATGACAAATTATTTAATTTTTGTGACTTGGCTATGATTAATTGATCTTTAATTCAAAAAGGTCTCAATTTGATATCTGAGTTATTCTCTGCCACTGCTTTTTTTAACTTTCTAATTTTTTTTTCAGTGTGTGAATATTTTGGGCACATTGTTGTCTGTAGTGCAGTTATTACTCTTCTGTATCTTCCCTGCGGAACCCAGGACACCATTATTACCAAAGAATATCTAAAAAGTTAAGTCAATTGAAAAATAGGTAAGTTTTATATTATATTCTCATTTCTATTTCAAAAGAGTAATTATTTTTAATTAATATAACACTCATTAACCATTTTCACTCTTTTGAACTAACTTAAAATTAAATGATTTTGTAAAATACCATCTGCCAAATGAAGGCATTTTAGTTCCTGCAATAGTATTTTTATTTTTACATTAAATATATAATATTTTGTATTGTAAAGCAGAATAAAATTTTATAATTTGTAAATGTAGGTGTCTAAATAAAATTAACTGAATTCATAAATATAGTACCTACAACATCTTATTTCGATACGAGAAAAAAAAAAAAAAATAAACTGAAATTAAATCATTGAAATTAACGTTATTTACTCAGGTTCAACTCCATCAGCGATAAATGAGTTCTCTAACCAGGTACTTAATAGGTCCTTTTAATACTCTACCTAGATAGTTGATTATGTATGTGACAATGTTATAGTGAGAATAGTTAATTATTATTTAAACTTGATTTAACATTAAAAATTAACCTAATATCTTGAGAGCTTATACATATGTATACATATAAAATAAAATTAATTTTAATTTAATAAAAATTAAGGGGGTGTACCTACTTATTATTCTGGAGGTATGTAAATTGTAAGTAGGTGCCTAAGTAATTGTTGATGCCGTTTTGTACTATTTTTCATCATGTCTAAATGTTTAAAAAAAAAAATTACTTATTTTTATTAAAAACTAGCATCCGCCTGGGACTTCGTTCCCGTGGGAATTCGCGAAAATTATGTAGCCTATGTCCATCGGGGATAATGTGGCTTTCTAATGGTGAAAGAATTTTTTAGTTTCGGAGCCTATTCAATGCAAACAAACAATCAAATCTTTCCTCTTTATAATATTATAGTTTAGCATAGATTAGTATAGATGTGAAACAACAAGTTTTGTTGCTAATTTTGCTCGCTACTATTACGCATTTATTGTATTCATAATACCTATCTACCTACCTACCTATAGAAAAGTTATGCATTTCCTGGCTTTAATTTAGTTAATGAATTAATTAATGTAATTTATATTAATTTCGAAATATATTTATTTACAAGACTGAAATTCCGTCTAATGTTACGGAATCACAGTCTAGTAAATAAATATATTTATTTACACTTAAGTAAATAAATATATTTCGTCTACAGAAATAGTTGTTGTTAAATATATCTTTATTTACTCAAATGTTTTAGTTGACATTTTGTGTTGTTTCTTATTATTGGAACTCTATGGTACCTATTTTCATAGAACACATTTACTAACACTTGTTCACCTAGTATTACTATATTTTGTTAATTTTATTAATTTTTTGCATCATTTCGAGTATTCACTGTTAAGCTAAAGTCAAAGTCAATCATTATTCTATTTCATAGATATACATAAAATATAGGATATTAGTACATTACATAAAATAAGTCAAAGTAAGAGAAACATATTAGGTAGCTCTTTTAACTCTACGCCACGCCTATTCGTAAAGGTGCATTTACATATGTACGTATGTATAGACAGCAGCACATCAGGTTACCCAGCGAGATAAGGGTGACGTCAAGGTCAACATGTATAGCCTGACGTGCTGCCGTGTATACACGAGGGTAGTGGAACTAGTGCGAGTGAATGTGTTCTATTTTTTTTTAAGTATTACTTTTCATTAAAAAAAATATATAAATGTAAAAGTAAACTAAGTATACGCTACCCAAGTGCCACCCAAGCCGACCATAATCACGTAAATACCAATGAAATATTTTTATTATAAAATATTAATATTTTTTTATTATAAATATTTTTATTATAAATAATTATTTATTCAACAAGCAAGCTTCACAACATAAAATAGTACCTAGATTAAAATTGTTATTACCTCCTTGGTCCATGGGACATCATGGCCACTGAAATAGGTATTTATGTCTGAGTTAAAACAGGTTGTTTCTAATATATCATTGCCACTTGGAATATATAGGCAAAAATAGCAAACTCAACAATTCTCTTTTAATTTGCTAAGGCACTTCTAGTGAAAATTAACAAATTTTAAAACCAGATAGCCAATAACGAAGTTCAAAATATTTTAACCTTATTGCTTTACGTGAAGATTCTAAACACAAGAACAACAGAAAATCGTGTCATCTTGCGTATAAACGTATTACGACACATGATGTCAAAAAAGAACGAACGATTGCAGATATATTTTCGTGCCACTCAAAAATAAGAGTTAGACATATAACTAAGGTCCTAGCACACGGCGTATTTTAAACCCGGCGACGACGCGCTTTACAGAAACACGCGTTTTCAGCGCCGTAAATCCGATTTTTGCGTTTCATAGATTTAAACGCGCGTAAAACGCGCGTGTGAAGCGCGTTCGAAACTCGTTTTTATCGATGTATCTGCGCGTATACGCGCTGTAAACGCGTGTTTCACGATCGCCCCGTGTGCTGAGGTTACAAGGTTGCGTTCCAATCGCGTTTGAAGCGCGTATACTCGCGTGAAACGCGCGTCGTTGGCCCGTTTAAAATACGCCGTCTGCTAGGTGATAAAATAGTGATAAAATAACTTATATTGTAAAATGATTACTAAAATAAGATTTTTTGTCATGTAACAGTATCCAATTCGTTTTCTTTTTTGTTTCTTTTTTATCAATAGTCGCCTGCCATAAGTATAATAATAACACAATTACCGAAAAGCATAATTATTTTAACATTTAAAGTTGTTGTATGCCTATATGAGAACCAACCTTGATCATATAGTTAAGTTAATAAACATATGTGACTGTGAAAATTGAAATGTACAACGTTGGGGATACCTAGTCGTTAAGGTTCAGAATTATTGTGATGAGCTGTGTAAATCGCTCTTATTGACTACCCCGAAAGTTGTACCTTTTATTAAACACAGTCACATACCTATTAATATCACCTTGCGAATGAGATACTTTTTGCCTATAAGTAATGTAAGTATGACGATTGTGAATCTCTATGTCGATCTGTTAGGGTTACTTGCATAATGACACAATTTGTTCACGCATATTGACTTATACACATATTGACTAACACGCGTATTGACGTACACGCATATTGAAGTACAAGATATAAGGACGGCCGGTTCGGTCAAGGGGCGCTGACGGGTCCTGGGTTCGATTACCGGTCAGGGCAAATATTTGTGTAAAAAGCAGTTTGTTTTCAGGTCACGGCTGTTCGTGCCTGTCTTTGTGTGTGTTCCAAGGGACTCACGGCACAAGGGAAAACCTTGGTGTGGGCCTTTGAGTGTGTAGCGTTTTTTTATGTGTAACATCTTTCCGCTCGGTTTGTTTCGGATGACAGCTGTCAAAATTGAAACTTCCGTGTCTTTGTAAATAATTATCCTGGATCTTCGCTATGCGAACCAAACGTTAGGTCTCGACGAGATCGTTGTTACGGTTGACAGCTGTTACTCATCATATGCGACTACTGTAAGGCTCACTCGCTTTTTTTAGAATGACTTGAATTTTTTAACTACCTGATGCAGATTTTTTTAAATTTCGAATTACATTGTGCTGTACATAGACCTTTAAAAAAATAATTGTAGCTGATTATAGTTATGGTTAGATTCGACCATTTAAGTATTTGCTAAGCTGTCCTTTACACCCTGTATAGTTACTAAAACATACAGTACGCATTTTTTAATTACTAATTTTTTAAACAATTACACGAAGAGTTTAGGTGGAAGGATTGAACAAATTAAATGTCTTTTATCTACCCAAAAATCCTTTTCAATTTTATTTTCTATCCTTTTCACTGCCTAGTGCCTACCCCAATGAGACAAAGGCCAGAGCTTATGATGTATGTGTATGTGTGATGTGATCCCATCCACCGCCGACCCGATATTACAACTCTTAAACGTAAATAAAAAGTTTACGTCATTTCGCGTATGTCATTTTGCGTAGAAACTATGTGTTGTTGTGCATTTAACACATACATGTGTCATTTCGTGAATAAGAATATGTGTCATTTCGCGTATTATCATTCCGCGTAGACACCATGTGTCTTGTGCGTTTGAAACCTAAAAGTGTCATTATGCGAGTAACTGAAATGAAATGAAATCATGTTTATTGCTTAGGTTAAATCTACGATACAATGACTAAATTAATAGTAAAAAGTAAGAACTAGATTAACCTAAGCAAAAGGAGCCAAGCTCAGCATTGTGCTGTACAAAAAAATGTACAGCGCTGGTTTTCAGCTTGACCCTGATCATTATTGTTTATTCAGTATTGTCATTATTGTTTATTCAGTTTTGTAGTTATTGGGTGTGCAGTGTGCAAAGTGACCAAAACACTAAGACGCATGATTGTTAGCCATGTTTCATTGGAACTTGGAACTAGACCACCTGACTACTGAATATTAGCTTTCCGCCCGGGACTTCGTTCTCGTGGTAATTTGGGAAAATTATGCAGCCTGTGTGTTGTTCTGATGTCTAAACTAGAGATGAAATGGATAGCAGTTTAGCCGGATACCGGATATTCGGCAAACCTTGTCGCCGGATAGCCGGATATTCGGCCGCCGAATATCCGGCGGAACATTGCCGTTTGGTGCATCGCAAGAAGCACGCTTAGTAGGCAGCGCGCGAACGATCGGGTTGACTCGGTCCAATTAGGGTCTTTGAAAGAATAATATTTGAATGATAATTATATGCATGAAATATGATAAAAAAGATTTGATAGGTAATACCAATAAACAAAGTTAAAAATATAATAGGTACTAGCCAAGTTCAATGTAAATCTTAAGCTTGATTTTTATCTTAAGTCAGTGCGAATCGATCACGATTCTAACCTAAGGGTTTCCTTGGTGGGCAGTTAATGCTAAACAATACCCAAAGTAATCAAAGTTTGCCAAAATCTATTTTTCAGCACCTTGTGCAAGACTTTTTTCTGAAGCTGTTCTTATTTACGAAGACAAGCGAAACCGCTTGCTACCTCTTGATGTAGATAAATTAGTATTCATTCACCATAATTTGCCCTTAGTGCAGTATGAGTACTAATACTAATTTATTTTCTAAGTTGTAGAGTTATTATGTGATTACTGATTGTTTTCTTACGTGATACTAACAAAATAAAGCAATTTCCTAACTGAAAATGAAAAAAATTTTTAATCCGGTATTCAGCCAGATAGGCGCTGTTATCCGGTATTCGGCCAGATAGTATTAAGGCTGCCGGATAGGCCGGATACCGGATAGTTACCGGATATCCGTTACATTTCTAGTCTAAACTAAATTATAGCGAAATGAACTATGTATCGCATTTATAAAATAAGTTATCGAAACATTACCTTAGGAGATAAATCTTCTCAAGAAATCTGAACAAGAAAAGTAATAATAGAAAAAGACTAGTAAACACAACACAACAGCACATCAGGCCATAATTGTTGACTATTTGACGTCGTCCTTATGTATTTTCTCATAGAGCCGGCTTTCGTAGTGCAAATACCTGACGTGCTGCTATCTGTACCTAAGATAATCGTAATAGTTATAGATCTTAGAAAGATGATTCACGTCCTTCCATAAGTATCATAATTTATTTCAAGTCACCCATTGTTAAAACCAGAAGTTCAAACTATCAGTAAGTACTTATTAAATACGATAAATTACGATATAACAGTTCCTACTAAATCAACAAAAAGTGAACTTTTCCTATTAATAAAGTATGATGTAGGTACATGTAAAATTGATAATCAGGGTGATAAAAAACTAGTGTTGAGTAAATTAAGAACATGAATAAAAACATTTACTTTCAATTTTTTTGGTTTTTATTGCGTGTCTTGCTTTGACACAATAATAAAAAACTAGCTTACGGACCACTTATTTTACAATATAATAAGGTACACGGTAGCACTGAGTCACAGATACCTACTTAATAGTACGGGGTAATACTTTACATTAATAACATTACTTACATAGAAAAGATTGTAATAATTAAAACTGTTGTCAGACAATATAATAATATAAATAAGTCACTCTTAACAATAAAATTATATCACAATAATCATGAATTTCATGATATCACAAAATGGCACTCGTAATTGGCATGGAATATTTCGGTCGAAATTCAATTAATACTTACACATAGCCATAGCAACAGTTTATAAGGATGTTTTATGATTTTTCGTATAACAGAGGTCTGTTTAAAAAACCTACAGAAACAAATTTGAGACACATGGAGGGGTAAAATGGTCGGGAATGAAAAAGAGAAAGAAAGTCATATTTTTTATGCAGGAAATTTGTAAAATTGAGACTAAAATGATAATCGTAGTCTACAATTTTTATACAAAAAGTAGAAAGTAAGCGTTAAGGACATCGTGGGTTCGCCACGACAACCTGTTTGATCTCATACATAATACTTATACTATGATATACTACTGAGTTATTGTATTTCATGGTGCGTTCTTGGAGTTGAGTTGAATATTCTTTCGTCTGTTTCTGAAGAATTTATTCTAAATGTTTTTGGTATAAGTAGCTAACCATTTCGAAATAAGTATAAGGTTTACTTACCAATTTATTTGCATTTTTTCTTTTTAGCGCATACACAGTATGCTTTTTGACTCTTTTTTATAACACACATACTAGTAGAGTAGATTTTCGATATAGTGTCGGTGGACTGTAGGACTTTGAAACTGTCTCCTTCGTGTTCTATTGTCATTTCATATGCTAAATTATTTGGCCTAAATGAAAAAGCTAAGACATAATATGCTCTATTCCCTTCTGTAAATCTGTGGCTTCGTATAAGATGATTAAATTTAAGCGGGATACATGATGTACATTTTTTTGTTTGTACGGCACGAGACCTGTTTTGTATGTATGAAATTCCTATTTCAAGACTTCGTGTAACCGCCGTGTCGTTTATAGCTGTCTCTAAATTGTGGCAAGTACACCATCTTAGAGCGATACCAGCGGCAGTACACGTTCTATCCAATGGTATTTCTTCAGTCAAACCCTTGCACTGCGGACATGCTTCAGGGGGAACAATTGTGACAGAATTCATGGTACTATCACTAATTTGCAAAATTTTACAAAGAGTCGCATACAGATCGTAATGTGTTGTAAAACGATGCTGGTTCAATTGTAAGTTGTGATATTTTTGTGGGTGCTGCTTTTGAAACCGTGGGGGGACCCACATAAATAACATGGGTAATCGTTCTTCGTAGTACGATTCTACCCTTATTTTTAGAGGGCCAAATCGTATGCCATGGTCACTTAGGAAAAAAACAAATGTATTTTCAAGTACACCGCTATGTCTTAGATTTTCAAAAAATGTTATCAGAGGGTCTTCAAAAAGTGCTGGTAAATTTTCTAAATTGTGGCTGTAGGAATTTATCCAGAAAAATCCAAAAAACCCATCGTTTTTATAAGCTTGGGCGAATTGTAAACTGTAGTCTAGCAAATGTTGACCAGAAGGTTTGTTTCCCAGACAAATTGTATTTCCAATATTTTTTTCTCCTAAGAGAAAAAAGGGCCGAGTATAGTGGTCAGTCGGAGGGTCCTTAAATCCGTGGTAAGGGTGGAAAGTGTCTGGTAGACGCAAATTTTCTTCTCCGAATGCTGTCACGTAGCCGGCGCCTTTAAATCTGCTCCATATTAGATCGTCTGTACATTTGTCGATATAGGAACATTTTGAGTAAACCGAATCATTTTTACCTGTCAATATTGACATTACGTTGGGAAATGTGTTGAGTCCTGTCTGAAAGAAAAAAAACTGATTGAATAATGTCTGAGAATGCGTTGTTTGTATACTTTCCACCTCAGCGACTTAATTCTGTATGGAAAATGTGTAGAAAACACACATTTTACCTACCTTTTGATACGCACGGTAATCCAACCATTTATGGTTTAGTAAGTACTGGACAGTTTTTGGTATGCTGTTATAGGCTCTTACACGGGACATGGTATCCATGCCAATAAGGAGAACATTAAATTTTTCGCTCAAAGTACTGTTTACTTCATTTTCTGACGAGTTATGTCTTATAAACTTTTTCTTCAAAATTAGGTACGCATCACTGTATGTCCATAAAATATGTGCATACTTTCGTGAAGTTAAATTGCAGGACACAGTAATTATTTCTTCTTTTAATATCACATTGGCGCCGTTATTGAATGGTACACACGTCGTATACCTGAAATATTACGTGATTTTTAATTAAGTAAGTGTATGAATCTATTAACTATACATACGGAGACTAAAAGTAGCCCGTATTACAGAAGGAGACTCAAGTCTTGATCTATACTTAAGTGTCGATTGTCACTTTCTCTATCAAAATGATAAAGACGAGTCGCGTTCTGTAATACGGACCTAATGTTGTTAAAAAATACTATTGGTTCAAATAACAAAATTTCTAAAAATTTAAATTATGTAATATAAACAATTGGAATCACTAGCGGAATATTAAGTGATTGTTCTGAATAAATAATTCACGTCTTTGTGCGCCATGCGTCTATATGCAACAAAAGTTTTCTATGGGATTGAATCTGTAAATCAGGAATGCTCACCTTATCGAGTCATCAGTTTCTCTTTTAACAAATTTATAACAACACGTTAAATTTCCTGGTTTATGATGACTAAATATTTTGCTTTCATTTATTTTAAACATGACTTCGTGATCAGATGTTCTTTCTACAGTTACTACTCGAACGGGACAAGTTCTCATCGCTTTATTCGTTTCCCTAAATAAAAGTGTTTTTGAATAATTTGGTATGTAGCACCCAGCCGTGTTGATGAGGTAATCTTCTGTTCCTGGAATCAATATAACAATAGGTACATTTAAGAACGCATCAAGCTTGAGGCTTTAGACTTGGGCTTTATTACAACTATTATGTATGAGCTAAAATAGTTAAGAAATTCAAATCGGCTCTTACAATAGTCCTAGGATTACCGAGATCCTATTTGTTTAATTATCACGCAAAGTAGGGACTAAGCTAATTAAAATCTTTTTCATACAAATAAAAAGTACAGTAAAACGTAGCATGTACTAATTTATAATAGTTACATTACCATGTTTATTTTTAAATGATGTTGCTTTTTAAAAATAGGATACTTGGTTTGAAACACAGCTGAAGGACGCTAATCGTCTTTATCGAATAAATTTTTTTCGACTGATACCTAATATAAATTATCTTCATATAATTGCGCACCCCACATGGGGTATAATTCAAGAAGTTACTTAGGCAAATATATGCAGTTTGAACTATAAAACCGTACGTTTACATCAGACGCACCCTTCATTAGTTTTTATTAATTAATTGATACCTAACATAGGGTACTCACCATTGTAATATGGTAGATAGCTTTGCTTTCCTGTGTCCTCCTTTATTTCCTCATTTATATTAGGTTTCCTCATATTAATAATTTTTGAAAAAGCGTAGGAATCCAATAAAATAAAGATGTTGTGATAGAATAATATCAACAGCAACCACAGGAAAAAAGTAATTGATATAACTTTTCTTTTATTCATTATAACTCGAATCTGCAACAAATGAGAATGGATATTGCTCTACATTTGAAATTGTTTTTTTTTGTTACATGTATATGTTCTTTGAAAACTGGCATAATCGTTATTTTTTGTTTAACAATTACTTACACTTTTGTTATAATTATAAGTGTGTACATCTTGTGTACATAAGTATTTTTAAATCCATAATTTAAATTTTCACTGACAAATGAACAAAACAAATATCGTAATATAGGACTATAACTAAGCCTAGGTATGTCGATCCGGTTTGGCCATGCCTTTTTCCCCGAAGGGATACTAATTTTTGCCCTTGGCATATGCGTTGACAATATCAAATACTAGTCTAATGAACCAAGACAGAGGCCTTTTGGCGGTATGAAAACTCTGACACCATGATTAGTAAATTTTGACACTTACTTGACTACCTACACGATAAGGAATGAATGTTAATGTGTGACATTTCTCATTTTAAAATTAGACCGAACCTATCGAAAGAAACCATCATTTTTAATCATGCACTATTATCAAAACATATAATCTTTCGGGAATTTCAATAATAGCTGATTAAACTGTTGAATATATTTTAATTGGGTAAGTTATACATATTTCTCTCGTGTCTTTATCCTCTACGCGAGTGACTAACTATTTTTTTTTCTGAAGCCCTGACAAAATAAGTTATAAGATTGACGTGTGTATCTGCACAAATATTTGCCCCGACTAGGAATCGAACCCAGGACCCGTCGATCAAGAGGCATGGTCTCTACCACTCGACCAAACCGGCTTTCAGTTTATTTTATCGAAAGATTTATATGCTACAAACTAGAAGAGTGTCTGTGAAATGATCAAAAATCCTTAATAAACAAACAACTGTGAAGTCTAAAGATTGAATATGATCGTTATCACAAATCCGATTTACTCACCTTGGCCTGTAGCATTATATTTATAAGTCTAACTCACTTGCAGAAACGTCCATTAAATTTAATGCTTCTTTAAATATAATACTGTTACTTTCAGGACAGTATTACATTAAAAGAAGTTTTAACTTTAATTAATGTTTCTGAAACTGAACGTAACTTCCGTATTCTAACTTCATTAGAGTGCTTAGACTGAGTCTAGACAAACCCTTTAGGCTTACACGGGTAGGTATATCCTTCAACGTTCTTAGTAAGTACCTATGTTTTGTGTATCAAGAAAAAATAAAAGAAACTTCAAAAACTTTATTTTGTAGGTAAAATTTATTTTGTTCACAGATTTAGACGGTCCGTAGATTTAAACAAATGCGTAAGTAGGTTAGGTACATTTCAATGGGATGTTATGTTACTTCCGCTGTTGATAGATAAATCAACTGTGCTTAACCAATTACGCAATAGTAAGTAGGTTGCACTCGATTTTGTGGTTTCTTGATAAAACTTCGCGTTCACTATGTCTATAAATAAAATAAATATAAAAGTCTTCCATGCCTGACTGGGAGTGAAGGAAAAACTTAGAATGTGCCAGCTAGCTACTCTTCCCAGGTATACAGTAAAAGTCTTTAGGAGGGATCCGAGGCTTTTGCTGTAGTATAATGGGCGAAAGGCTGACCACCTCTCACCATTATGCAACTTGTTCCATCTGATAAACCTCACAATTTGTGTCAAACGTGGCATCTAGTGTTTGTGGAACCACTGAAGCTCTGCCTACCCCGTTAGGGATTATAGGCGTGAGCGAATGTATGTACTTACGTATGTATAAAATAAATAATACCAACAACAAATAACAGTAATTACGTGATGCCCATGTTGTGATGCCTTGAAGTTGACATTTTAACGACTCAAAAATTGAGCTATTGAGCCTAAGCTAAGATATATGCGCTCGCCTAATTCATATACCAAATTCATATTATCGTCACTTTCCGACGATGAAAATGCAGTAATCGGTATTTGAGTCAAAGACTAATATTTGAGGTTACTGTTTATATTATTACTATAAAGGTAACTATTGTTTTATAAATCAATTGCAATATGTAGAAATATTTAGATTATATGCTTACTATAATATCCATTACCTTCCTGTTTATGTGAAACAATAAATAGAAAATCATAACTAGTTTTCCGCCCGCGACTCGTTCACGTGGGAGATTTCCCGGCGGATAATCCTTCACATAAAAACCTTGCCTTAACAGACGTTATTCCTTGTCTTGTAGCTAATTATGTAAATACAGACAATACAAAAAAATGCATTGCATTTTTGTTTAAATAGATTTTAATCAAATAGTACACTCAGCTTCAGAGGTACCACACCCCAGTATTCTCTATTTAAAGTAAGCCATTAAATAAAGCTCAAGGGAAATAAAGTTGTATGGAACTTCCCTTGGGTAATAATGACATGTAAATATGGAACGCTAAAATGTCCACAAAAACTTCTATAAAAAATAATTTCGAAAACGAAACAAGGCTGTTGAAGGCTTAACTTCCTTGGTCCAAGAAGATTTTAACTATAAAATTTTATAGACTTTACTTTTATTACAAATATTTAGCATAAAAACTTGGCTGTATGTCTTAGCTATTGACTTTCCTTTGCCTACGGAACTAAATATTATAAGAAAACGTCGTCGGTGATTTTCGATCTGTGATTTTTACCGCGAATTAATTAGGTAATTGTTTTGTTATAACTTTTTAAAATAAATCTGAGAAAAATGTCCAGTAATTCCAGCGACTCTGATATAGTAAAACGGAGGCTCAAAACATTATTGATGGGATGAATTTATAATTTCTTTTTATTTAACCTCACAGTAGGTGTATAAAGTAGAGTAAGCTCCTCGGGGATAAAAGTGTCTTAGTCTTGGGCAGACTTGAATCCTTAGCTTCATTCAGGATTCTGAACATAATTCCCTTGCCCCGCTCGGGAATTAACATCTTAATTCTTGATTTCGCTCAGAACTCAATATGCTGCCCGTAACATAATACACTGTTTAATCCCCTTTAAATGTACGGTACGCAGATTTCTGTGGATGTACCTACATAATTCCATGTTCCTTAAAAATCAACGCTGTTTGAAGCTGTTAGAAGCTACGGTTTATTTTAAATAACCGAAATTAATACACGGCACTTTACGGTGACACTTGATAAATCCACACTGAGGTTTCACTGTTATATAATTATAAATCACTAGTGTTACTATTTTATATCTTTTAATTCTTTTAAGTGACACAAATCGTGCTATTGTTTTTGATATGAAGTATTTGTCGGCTGTTAGTGATATGGCGCATGGCGTCCGGTTTGAGTGCGACTGCGGTCGCTAGAGTAATTCAGTTGACTGACTGTCAGTACTTTGTTCGTAACACCACACACTCTGCCAGTCTCTAGTTACCAAATTGATGCTCCACAATTTCCATCATTACAGTATCCGTTGTTGAATGTCCTGCCATTGTTTTTCTTAACAGATACCTATAAGCTTTTTGAACGGAATCGCCAATAATAACAAACTAAACAACTTTATAAGATTCATTTATTTGTGGAACTTCCTTCATTTTACATACAAACCTATTTAGCTTTTTATTAATGACTTTTTTAAAGGTCTTTATTGATTTATTATTTAATTAATTAATACATCAGCACTAACCATAATATTTTATTTACAATTAGACATTTATTGGGCATCTTAATGTTTACAGTTCTCTATTTTTTGGCACACACAGAATAGGCGATCCGCAGCTTGAACAGCACACTCTCCTAGCCCTCTGTACGGTGATATCACACTAACTGGTCCGACAAGCTCTGAATATTCTTTTTTACTCCAAACAGTGGCTTCGTATGACACGTTACCTGGAGCCATTGTAAGAGCTATCACGTGATAGACAAACTCTTGATTTTCATCGTAGTAAAAGTGTATTCTGATGATATTTTTCAGCGCAACAGTCATACAGCCCCAACAACGTCTAGCTCTGACCGATTTAGACATATTCTTAATATGATCCACGATAACTGTAACGCTTTTTGTAGTGGCAGCATCTTCTATAGGAAGAGGGAACATCCTGTGACAACTGCACCACTTTTTGTCAATAGCAGCATCCTTACAGGTTCGGTTGCTACTTATTTCATAAAAAAGACTTTTACATTTAGGACACGACGCCGCAAATTTTGGGGAATTATTCAAATTTCTTTTCCTGCACCTCGATATACAATTTATATCCATGAAAGTATTGTATAAATCATAAGGAGTTACTAATCTATTTTGATTGATGACTAGGTTTTTGAAAAGTTCTCCATATCTCGATTTGAATAAATAAGGTGTCCAAATAAACATAAAGGGTAGTCTGTCGTCATAATATGTGTCAACTGTCTGACGAAGTTCTCCAAATCTGATTCCATGGTCGCTTAGGAAAATGATGAAAGTAGTTAAGTGTATACCAGTGTAAGATAATCGATTCAAAAAATTTTCTAGAATTTTGTCTGCATCCTGTGGTCGACTATTTACATTATGGCTGTAGGAATTCATCCAAAAAACACCAAAAAACAGCTTGGATCTATACGTTAAAGCGAAGTCTAAAGCATAATCTAGTAACTGTTGACCAGATGACATTTTCCCCGCACACACTAGAGACTTATTGAACAACTCTGTTTCTCCTTTAAGAAAAAATGGCCTCATATAGTGATCAGTTGGAGGTTTTTTAAATTCGTATTTACTGTGAAATGTGTCTGGTAGTCTTAGATAATCTTCTCCGTAGGCGGTAATATAGCCTAATTTTTTGAATTTGTTCCATATCAAAAGTTCCGCACATTCGTCTATTTTTCCTGCACATTTCTCAGCTACCAAAGACATGTTAAGGCCCGTTAATGCAGCCATTAAATTTGGGAGTGTATTGTCGCCGATCTATAAAAAAAATGAATTTTGAAACAATCATTGACAACTTTAATGACGAGCTTTATGTAAGTGAATTTACCTTATGGTATCCGTTGTAAGATAGCCAGAAGTTATCTTTAAAGTATTCTGCAGTTCTAGGCATTACTTGCATGAAATGCATTAATGACATAGAATCCATCCCGACTATCAGTACGTTGTACTTCTTTCGTGTACATGTACTATTCTTAGGTTTTGGTGCATTTGATATATTGACCATTTTAGTAAAAGCATACACATCGTCGTAAACCTCATGCGAAATGTTATTACGCTGTTCAGAACATTTTACATTTAAAAAATCAGATTTTAATTCAATAATTTCACCGTCATGAAATTTGATACAAGGTGAGTATCTGAAACCAGATGGTATTTATGAATTACAACATTTTTTAACTTTAATATTCTATAATGCTTCGATGCCGTTAAGTACCTAGGTACTCACTTTATTTTTTTGATTCTACGTCCATGGCTAGTTGTATTCATTATAAATCTGTAGCAACACTCGTACGAAACAGATTTTCGTAAATATGTTCTAATGGTTTTGTGTTTTATCATTGCCTGAACTTTATTACTATCTGTCTTCTTCATAAAGACTGCCCTTTTACCACATGATCTAAAATTTCGTTTGTCCTTCTGTAACAGATTTGCGTAATGTGGCTCAGAGGGTAGCGGTATTTTGCATTTCGCTGTTTTCAATATGTAATCTGAAACGTCGAACGTTTAATTAAAAATAAATTTTAAATTTGCTGTTTTAACAGTCACATTTACACATCAGTCTACTTTACCCCTTATCTCTTCTTGACCAAATGTATCTGGTTCTTCTTCTGGTATGAGATCGAGAGGTATATGTCGCATAGGAGTACCAATCACTACCGAATTGTCAGTTGATTTTATGGTAGGCCTTTCTTCCAACACGCGGGGTGGTTGTGTCTGTGGTATTGAGATTCGGTGCCAATAGTATAAAAGTAGTGTGACCGAACATGATGCGGCTGCCAACACACCGATTGCGACTCTGTATTGCCTCATATTGCTTATCCGTAACCCTCGCGACCTGAAAATTTAATATATGCCTGACTGATTTGAAGATTATTTGCACAAGTAAATCACTTTTTTTGTTAATAATTTTATGCAGGTCGTTTAAGTTTCAGATGGTGAAATCACAAGGTCACTATTTAGACAAAATCAACTGATTCGATTTGATATTAATTTTGAGCACACGTATAAATAAAATAAAACGTAGTTTACCCTTTTATGAAAATATTGTCATAAAAATGGTTTTAGTGTATGATGCGGTGTTCCATTTATAAACTACTAGCTTTCCGCCCGCGGCTCCGCCCGCGTGGACTACAGGTTATATCGTGCCCAACTGTGGGATAAAATGTAGCCTATGTCCTTTCCCAGGCTCTAATCTATCTCTGTACCAAAATTCATCAAAATCGGTTCAGCGGTTTAGGCGTGAAAAGGTAACAGACAGACAGACAGACAGACAGAGTTACTTTCGCATTTATAATATTAAGTAGGGATTAGTAGGGAAGTAGGGATTGTAAATTACGTAAGTACCTAAGTTAAGGTTGTCCAATTGTGAATTGCATAAATCTAAGGCGTAAATCAGTTTACATGGCTGCGGCATTTTGAAATATTATGAAATCAAGACAAGAGCGTACCATTACCATACTCAAACTAAAAAAATGTTCAATGTGAGTCAAGGCCATAACATCTACTTGATTTTAATTCATTTTATTATTTGAAGCGATTTTTTTACGAATGTCTACAGAGATTAGTTTGGATCTAGGCAATCTGTGATATCTGTCTACTACAATGGTAAGCAAGCGTAAGCGGATGTGTGTATGTATGATTGTATGTAAATATAAATCTTTTAAATTTTTAGCTGGTTGTGATTGATTGAAACCGGAAAAATAATAAATACATTGTGATCTGTTGAGTTTTGAGAAGTCGAATATTTCCTGGTATCAATCGATGTTCTCTTCATGTAAACTTCACAATGATGAGAAAGCCTGGTACAAGTACATAACACGATCATCTTCTTAGTTTGTATTGGTTTGTGTCGAAAAACTAATATTAAATCTCAATCTTCTCAGTTTTTACTAGCTTTTTTGAGTTTAGTTATTAATTCGTCAGTCTTTTGGTTTCCATATCTCTGTCTCTCTCTGATGTTTCTCTGTGATTTAGACCAGCTGTGTCCTATTTCTATAGAAAAGGAAAAAATGATTTCCTTTACGACGTAAAGCTTGTTTTGTTTTTCTCTTACGAATTTTATTTTTTTATCAGCACACATTTCTCTTCATTTGTTTGAACATTATCTTTATGCATGTTCCATTATAGAGCTATCGTCTCCTGATGTAATGATAATTACCTACATCTTTTTCATTTTCTGTTAATTTGGACTAGGTAGGTAGTTAGGTACGCAAACGATTCTTACAATCGAAAGTTTGGATACCATTACCATGAGTCATAACATATCCTGAGTCATTCAATAACCTCTGGTGTGTGAAGGATATAGATTATCATGTTATTATTTCTATTGCTTTTTGTAAGCTGCTTTTTTACTATTGGTGTTTAATGGTTTGTTTCCTTCGGACTTTAGAAAAACTTTAGAAAACTTTAGAAGACTTTAGAAACTTTAGAAGACTTTAGAAAAACCAAGGTCTTTGATGCTTTGTAAGCTGCTTTTTTACTATTGGTGTTTAATGGTTTGTTTCCTTCGGACTTTAGAAAAACAAAATAAATGAATAACACTAATAACTATTACTGCTTCAGCGATTATACTTGGATTTTTGGTGTTGTCTTATTTTATAGGTGAAGTACCTATCAACAGTTTAAACGTGATTTTACTTTATTTGGTCCCGAGGTTATTCTGTTAATTTGTATTAGGTATATTGATCGAGTAATGTTGAGAATAAAAACGCATTTAATTTAGCGTATCTGTGTTCTGAGCCATAGGCATAAAAAACTTGAACACAAGGTTAAAATACATCGTGTCTAACCTTAAGCGATACCTATCGTTAAAGGTTTGCAGTAAATTGTGAGTAAATGCTATAACTATGAAATCAAGCGCTGACGTTGTTATTTAAGTATAATAGCGCTGATGTAGTACGACGGCGCGCGGCGGGGCCACGAGCATCACAAACCAGCAGGAACAATCATGTTTTAATAGACAATAACGTAAGCTACTCTAAACTTATGACGAACACTACGCTAGAAATGCAGCCGTCCCAATAAGCGGAAGCTCCTGACATAAGGATTACAGGCCATCTAGGTATACCTAAACTTTTCAATAGTTCAAATTATAATAACTTTAACTAAAAGTTTGTAGGAGTAAGCGAAAGGCCAGTAGGAATCCTCGCGACTCGAAACGGTTGCCTGATCCATTATACTTAAATAAACTCTTGTAATTCAGTGAGACCGCGTTTTACAACAGTCCACAATAAGCCCACTTAGGTACATAGTAGAGCGCGTTAAGATGAGGTGTCACAAGTATATTTCTTTTCTTTTATGCACAGGAAATCTACAGAAGCCTACAGATCAGTAAACATGCATTCACTCTGTGCTCTTACGATAAGAACGGTTTGGCATTGAAAATGGGGTAAGCTGATGCGCGGGCCTATGTATATCGGACGTGATTAACATCAAGGCAAAGATTGTTGAAGCAAAAAACATAAAAAATAAAAACACTGACCTTTTGAATTTGAAACATTTGAAAACCCGAAAACATGTCACAATCGATCGTTTTCTTTTTCCTACCATTGATTTTTCTTGGTAAAATGGATAATGTTGGTATGAAGTATAATACAGAATGGATCGTTTGCGACAAGTATACGAGCGCTGGAATTTCGTAAACATTGAAGTGTACACATTACGAAAAACAATGCGAAAAATTTGCATAAATGTTGTTATTGGTGATACTATTATGGACGGAATTAGTCCCGCAGTTAACATTTTTAAAAACAGAAGAAGTAACCGTTCCTGTGAATAGTGATCAGCAGGCCGAGTACGATAGTGACAGCGCCGCGATAACACCGCGGTCCTATGTCAAAATGTCAAGGCTTGCTCGCCAGAGGCCATAGGGCGAGCAAGCCTTTGCGCGGGACCCTCGCGCAATCAAAATGAAGTTTCAGCGTGAGTCGAGCGCGAGTTTGTTGTTATCGTGCTAGAGCTGCAGCAGCTCGATTACGATGGTGATAGAGCAAGCCTTTGCCCGGGGCCCTTGCGCAATCAAAGTGAAGTTTCAGCGTCAGTCGAGTGGCCCCCCGCGCAAAGGCTTGTTTGGCTTCTGGCGTTGTCAATGTTGGCATGAGCGATAGCGTTTTTTTATTGATACCTAGTACAAGAACCCATTAAGATTTCTAATGGTTAAAGAGTCGGTTAGCTTGCATTTCTAGCATTTCTAGCATTTCTGTTATGTTCTAATATAGCTACGACTAATGCAGCAAAAATCATAGGTTCATTAAGTTTACAAAGTGTCTAGGAACTGTTTCCGGCTAAATGTTGTAGACCCCGGGCCAGGCTATTATTTTAGTCTCTGGCGATAACTTGTAAAATGTTTCAGATAGATTTATCATGAAGCTCTGTGAACGTCTGCCGCGGCTCGGTGGGTGGGTATCACGTTGAAGAAAAAAATTCAGTCATTTCTTCTCGTTTGAAAATCCGTCATATTATAGCTAATTCAATATGTTAAACAAAAAAACTTCCTGCGTTACACCCTGGTCAATTGGTCATGAAAATTTGTTCTTGGCTCGGGTACCATTGAACCGTACAATTTCGTATTTCATGATGGTCTTACTCTTCTATTTCACAACACCAAGTAAGGTTGTACTCACAATATGTACAATCCTATTGTACGTGCTAAAACAAAATTCATTCAGATTTGTTCCTTATTTTGTAGAGGTTAAGATTCTCAAGCAGGTCGGCTACAAAGATAAAGACTCCATAGTTAGAAGGCCACGCAGTTTCACGATTCATGTCGGTTTTTTTATTGATTGATAGGCAATTATAATTTGCTTACCTCATACTTCATATCAACCTGTCTATTCCGTTCTTCGCATAGTTTATTGATTAAACATGTAATACACGTTAATGAAGTAAGTTTAAGTAATAACATACTTTATAATATAAAGTTTACTATGAAGTATTGCTATATTTTCAAATATCTAGCGACTCTACGAGTAAGTTTGCTGTACTTTTTTTTAAAATGTTTTACACCAGAAAATTTTGTTAACGAAAATTGTCATCTGATTCAGTCAGCCTACAGAATCCGAACAACATTGGTGAAAAACATAAGTTTAACCCGTCGCGTGCTTGTTTACGCCGCGTGCGATACAAATCTGGTAAGTACACCATGTGTTCAAAAAGCACGCGAAGGTTTAAATGGTAAAAAATCTTATTTCCCAACGTGTAACTACGGTCAGCTAAATGAAGTAAGTACTTACCTACAATTACTGTAAAATGGGAATGACTAAAGTGATTAACAGTATTTTTAATATTTTTTTAAATGTAGAGTATAGGTAAGATCAAACAAACTGTCTAATATAAAATGAAAATAAACGGATGAATCATATTTTAAGCGACTGTTCCCGCTGCTCGCTAAACACGAGAAAAATAACCTTTAATTACTGACGTTAGAAAATAAACGGGGCTGCTTAGCCGGATTCCTATTTTTTTTACTTTTACGCGAATTTCCCACCCTGCCTAGTAGCTGACCGAGAAACACAGAAAAATTAATGATAAGTATTTCATTTTGTAACTATGGGCGATTGATGATTTTGTTTTGCTATTTGTACAGTAGAACTAAGTATATCCGATCTACTAATTCATGTTCTGGGCCTCAGGAGGTTATAGTTTTTGAGAAGTTTAAACACCTACAACGTATCACACAAAGCACAAAAGAACAATAATAAAAATAGGCAAATACTCACCGTCTAATAAGGTCCCTGGATCACATTTGCCATGTTTTGCAATCTTTTTGAATATCCTTTCACATATTCTTTGATATATTTTCTTGTAGAGCTCAGTTAAGAAATGGTGTTTATCTCGTATAGTCAGCTGATTCAATTCAGCTACAGCCATTGCTGTATTTCAGAGAAAGGAGATGGCGCATGCGTGGTAGTGGCCAGCATCCCGAAGAGTTAGGTAAACCTAACTACCTAGAATATCCCCACGTCGCAAAATTCTGATCTTGATCTTGTTCATGATCAATTGATCATGACATTACGCCATATGAATAGACGCCCTAAGTACTCGTAGGTAAAAAATATTTCAAACAAAAAAATTGACCCGCCTTCAAAAAGGGTGAAATAATTTTTTAAAGCTATATTCACGAGTAAGTAGGTAGTGGTTACGGGTAAAGCGGTAAATAGGTGTATTCATAGCGGATTATGGAAAATAATTTTTGTTGACGTCGGCGCCTAACAATTACTCGCATTGCTATTAAAACTATCTGCCTTATAGGGCTCTTTTATTGTCATGCGTATTTGCGCCCGCATGCATTTTTTAGCCGTGTGGTGATCGGTTGAGAATAACAACACCCCATCTCTTTCCGTGGGTGTCGTAAGAGGCGACTAAGGAAACACAAATGAGACCTGCCTCCTAGTAATCCATCCCAGGCAACGACACTTCATTTTTTTCTGAATCTGAGGTGTCGTCCTGGTCTCGTGCGGTGTGGTAGGCTCTGTAAAGGGCCGACTGGTTCGCCACCACCCTCCTTCCGAAGTCCGACGCCAAATAGTTTGCTGTGTTCCGTCGGTGCGTGGGAATACCAGTGCCTTTATAGGCATTTTCCGGGTTAACTCGCTCCATCGTCGACCTCATCTTTGACCTTATGGTCAAGATTGAGGTCAAGAGTTAACTCATCTTATAATAAAAAAAGATATATTTTCGTGCCACTCAAAAGTAAGAGTTAGATATATAACTAAGGCACGCCCGCATGCGTGCCGCCCGCAACCGGTCATTTCATACATGTTTTTATTGTAAACATGTATGAAACAATAGTATGAACAAAACTTGTTCGAATACCGAATACTTATTTCACTAAACTTAAATCCTGTTCATATTTTTTTGTTAAAAATATTTTATTTTATTCTTTATAAAAATCTTCATAACATTATTCAAAGAACTTTCCTCATAGATTTATTATAAAGCACTAAATCACTCGAGGTATATCTTTCAGTGGGTATCAAGAGGTATCAAGAGTGATACCCACTGAAAGATATGAGGTGGTGATATTCACAAGCAGTCGCAAGATGGGAAGAAAGATACGGGGTGGTAGGTACAATTCTCAAAACGATTGCCAGATGGCATGAAAGATATGGGGTGGTGATATTACTAACCGATCACCAGACGATAGGAAAGGTATGTTGTGGTAATATACTCTACCGATCACTAAACGGTAGAACCGTAGAACCCCATGACACAAAAGAGCCCCAAAAACCATATTAAAAGTCTCAGGAAACAACTTCGTTTACTTTGATGACCTATTATCAATTATCATCCACTTATATGACCGTAAATTTCAGTTTTTTTAATTTTTTAACCAAACTGCTGAATCGATTTTGATAAAAAAATTATGGGACCAATCTGGAAGTAGATGCTTTCAAACAAAAAAATTGAAATCGGTCTACAAATGACAGAGTTTTGAGGTAACAAACATAAAAATAAAGAAGAAAATAAATATTTTCCCGAATTGAGAACCTCGTCCTTTTTTTTGAAGTCGGTTAAAAAGTATCATACATAATACTCTTAAATAGTCTATTTAAGAGTATTATGTATGATACTTTTAACAGCCTGGTTTGTTAATTTAGATTTATGTGGCAAAATGATAATACTTAAGTATAATAAAACTTGTTTGTGTTGTGTTTAGCTGCATCCCTTCCAGATAACAAAATGAAATATGAAATAAAAAAACTATGTAAAACACATACACAGACAATGAAAACTAAGAGTTTGCTCGATAAAAAAATAAATTAACAAGGATCCAATAAGCTTTAAAAGTTTACGTATATTTTTAATGAAACAAATATACGTATGTTACCGAACACAGAGCATTGATTAAATCATTTCCGTAAAGTAACAGAATGTAGGTAGGTCACTTGGAGCTAAAACCAAGGTTTCAGTAAACCAATGACCAACCAATTTTTGTCACTCAGGCAAGTATTTGGGAATTCCTGAATTTTATTTGGTAAGTTCCATGGGGTATGTACAGATTCACAACGATAAGGCATCACACTAATAACACACTACCTATATTAATTGAATAACGCCATCTCTACGTTACCATTTGTAACTTTGAAGGCACATCAAACATTTCAAACTCTACATTCATGTTCGGTACGGCATAAAACACAGCACAGGGTTAGGTTGTGGATTCATTGAGTCGGTCTTCCTTCACATTTCTCATCATAATACGTAGTTCAATGAAGATTAAACAGATGGCGCTTTCATGCTGTAACATACATTATTGGTTCTGGTTTACATAGTTGGACGTATATAAATATATTTAAGTTGGCAAATGTAATTTTACTGTGAAATTATAAATACGTACTTAACTAAAAATTTTGTTGAGTAGGTATACAATAACACCAGGAGGTTTACCATGATCTCTTAGCGCGATCCAATTTAGGACCTAAACAAGTCTGCAACGCTTATTCGTACCATGATAGCTTATAAGCGATTCAATTTTGGCGCTGTTGCGATTCGAAGGCAGACCAGCGACAATTTATGTAGACATTTAAAAAGGATCATAGACAATCGAGCAGTTCAAAAACAGCGCCATCAAAGCAGTTCAAAGTTGGATCCTAAACAGAAATGCTTTTAAACGATCGTGGTAGGTACCCTGAAGTCCGAAGTTCCTGAAGGTTTAATTTTCTGACGTTTCGGAGACCCTTGTGTTTAAAAGTGCTGGTACCTATTAGCAAAGTAAAAGGGTAATAAAGTTAAGCCATGAAGTAAATGACCATTACTTTAATTAATAAATAATATTATCACATTCACACATACATGAAACACGCCATATTATACAATAACTTAAACAAACTATCACTCTAGCAAATTAAGAGCGATTTTACACGTTAACACACATGAAACTAATAACTACACAAATTATCTTGACACATGGGGTCTTTCAATTAGTTAGCGAAACATAAGGGGATGATTCTCCGCGTGAAACTGAACAACTTTCCCCAAGAAGCCTAAGTATATGAAATTCTATAAAAAAAAAACAAATCAGCTGATCGCACAGTTGGTATAGAGAGGATAAAATTTTTATCGTATTTCGGCCCGTTTTTTGGGGAAAGTATTTCAACTTTATAAGCTGATTCACATTCCTTAATTTTCTTTAACTAATTTAAAATCACCCAATATATTTTTCGTTTTATTTGAAACCCTTGACTAAGTTGCTAGGTACATCATTTAGATTGATTCTGGAAAATACGACATGATAAGAACAACTTTGCTGTCACCGACAAGGCAAATCAAAGTGATAAATTAATTGAATTACCTAAGAACTCAGCAGTGACTCGTGCACTAGTACAAGAACAATACGTGATGCGCATTTACTTTATTATACTAACCAAAATATAAAGTGTTTATTTGAAAATTAGAGAGATACTTGCTGAAGTTCGGCAATGTTTCTTATTCGTTACATTTTAATCGATATTCCATATTATTTCCATAGTTATTTTATATATATAGCAATTCTTTTGCCATTGGTAAGTAGTCCATATTTGCTAATCCTTTCTCAAAATAGTGTAATCATATTAAAGGTATTATAAAGGTATTTTACAAAAAAAACTCATAATGTTTTAACTAATTAAAAATCATTAAAAAATACTACAGCGAAACACTCTACTTCTACCTACTTTTGAGCGTCGATAAATTATTTTTACCTAACCATTAATTGACAATAATTATAATACAAAGAAGTGACTTAGCGTAAACGTGTGAAGGCATATACTTATTTACAAAGTTATATAACATCAAATTAATATATTTACTTCTAATTTCAAAGAAATGTGTCAGAGTATAACTCTTCAGTCTTATTGCTTATGTGGGTTATTGTGTCTATAATAAAATAAAGTAATGAAATTGACCTTTTGGGGCAGCATATAGCTTTAATTTATTAATTATCAAAAATGTCTGTAAAAACATAATAATTATTCTACTACGTTTTATACAAACCCATTTTATTTAACATAATGCGTACCTAACTAGGAGAGAAATACAGAAGAGTTCTTCAGAAAAGACATACATATATATAAAAACCTGAATAATAGTAAAGGAGGTACAAAATATACCAAAGTAATAAAATTAATAATTGTTTTTTTCTAAAATAAAAAATACAGTGTAATATAAAAATCTAATCCCGAGAATTAAATGTAGTGATTTTACGACTTGTACTAGATTTCTACCTATATTAAATAGTAAGTAAGTATATTATATACGTACTTATCTCTGAATACTTATCTGTCAATACTCATCGGTATATGTGTAAACCACAATTTTATTTTTTTAATCGCTCTTGCTATTTATAAACTATGTCAGTGTTGCAGTTTCAATTTTTTGGATAAACCTCAGCATTTGTTAGGTTCGCTTTGACAACATTTAATTTAAACTACATTTTAAATTTTTGATTAAAGTTTAAAACATTGAATATTTTATGGATGACTTGGTTAGAAAACTCCTTATTGATCTCATGGTGAAGTTACCTACTTTTTTGAGATGAGGTTTATTTACAAAAAATAACATTGTTTTGTTCCAGGCATTTGTTTCACTAGAGATTCATTTGATTCTAAAATTTGATTTGTCTTCACGGTGATTGTGGAGGAGCTGGACATTCTGAAAAGAAAAAAAATGTTTTTATATTCTTGTTCATAAAAACGCTGAAAAGATTTACTTAGGTAGTAAGGGTGAACTAGCTAGTTAAAATTAAGAACGTAATTTTTTCTGTACAATTTCTGACACCTTATTGAATTCTTTGAAAAAATTCGACTTTCTAAATGACGCAATTTTTTTGACCTTCCTTGAAGTAAGTTTTTAAGTTAAGCGAGTTTAACATCCTTACTTTCCGCTTACTCTTTATTTGTAACGTATAGATAATAACAGCACAAGATAACTTACACCATTTCAAAAAAAATCAAGCATAAGTATATATTTTTTAAATATATGTATTTCTTAAAAAGCTGCGTGAGGGATTTTGTCGTAGGAACGAGATTACAAACGAATAGCTGTCTCCACCGTTATTTTTAAACAATCTAATTTTTGCGACACATCAATATGTTTTGAGTTCAGGTCAGGCGGCGCGGCGTTACCAATATTAGTAGAAAGAAACAAAGTGTGAATTTATGAAATAAATTATTAAGTGCTTGACCATATCTGAGGTTTCCAAGGAAGGGTGTGTGTGGACCTGAGTAAGCGGTGTTTTTTAAAGTAAAAGGTGCTTTCGCTGGCTGAACTGGGAGTGAAAGAAAAACTTAAAATATGCCAGCTGCCAACATATTCCAAGCACGAGTAGCCAGTTACTGAGGTTTTGCTGTATCAATGGGTGAAAGGCCACCACACCTAAGTACTGAAGTGGCTACCGAAGCATCACCAATATTCTATAATGTTTCCTCTAATAATTCGTAAGTGTGCTAAATGTGCCGTCAAGTGGTTCGATTATAGCCTGCCCCGACGAGGATTAGGCGCGAATGAATTGATGGAAAAGACATCTTTTTACGTACTACAGACACTGCATGCGATCTCGTCGCTGTTGTCTCCACAGCCGTCTCTTCCTGAGCAGGCGACGGCGGTGCTTCGACAGCGGCCATTGCCGCATCGCAGTGGGCAAAAATCTGCCGCACGCCATCTGTGCAAATACAAACCATATGTATAAAGAGCCGGTAGAAATTCTAGCGTATTACATTGTTTGCACAGTAGGAAAATACTTTTTCATAGTTTGTCATTTGTTTTCAATTTTTAACCACAACCAACACGTTAAATTTTACGATGAATAACTTTTTCTTATCGTGTAGGTATTGTCAAGTGTGTGGCGAACTTGGCTAACCCTGGTGTCAGAGTTTTCAAACCGTACAATGGCCTCTGGCCTCTGACTTGGTTTAAGCGACTGTAGTCAATCGACAGCAGCCGGGACCGACAGCTTAACGTGCCCTTCGAAGCACGGAAACGCTCGTCATAAATTGCCACTTTTGGTCACCCATCAAGTTCCCTGCCTCTGTGTACGTTGCTTTACCTCACTGATCGGTTGAGATCGGCGAGCCCCACTGGGCTACGAGCGTTTCGATAAAAAACTGAATTTTCAGTTTGACATTGCAACTTCGTAACCGGATTTTACTTTCATTTATTTTAAAAAACTTTTTGTGGCTAATCAACTAATCAACAAAAACTAGTGTCACATTCGTGGGTTAACATACCCCGACCGATAAATGAGATTATAAATGAGTAGGAAGAAGAAAAAGTGAATAGTGACGAAAAACATCAATTTAAGAACTTATATTTCTAAAGAGTATTTTAGTATCAAATTATTGTAATTATGTTATGTAGAGGGTCGAAAACTATACTGAAACAAACAGTCTTGTAGATTAATATGTTTTTTTTTACTTTAATCATAAAGGGGCCAGATAAAAGTTCTTTTAAATATTTTTTTAAATTATCTAAACAGGCATTGTAAGTAGGTAGTTGTAGGAATAAATATTTCGTCTTGCAGTTGAGAGACAATGTTCTAATTATACCGTGACTTAGGTCAAATATTTGAACATACACCGTTACAGGTCACACAAGTGTTACTTACGAAATCATTAACACAACACTTATGCATTCTGTTGTGGATCTTGTGGCGTAATCGGACTAAGTACGCAAAGGTGCGGTGGGAACTTTGAAGGGAAAATATTGTATAACAGGCGAGATAGTAAAGCTTTAACGGTAAACCGTTCATTAATTATCATTTCAGAATAAACGCAGTAAACTTAGTAAAACTAGCGAAACTGCGAAACTAACGTTGATGTAAAAAGGCCAGCTCGTCAGGTTACTTCAATTCCTTGAAAAACCGTTCTTATCGCAATAGCATAGAGTGCACGCATGAGTAACTTGATGTACGGCCCTCGGTACTTGCATATTACAAGTATAAACTACACAAGTACAAGTATAAATGTAAGGGAGCTTTATAATGACAGTAGTTTTACGACACTGTCATAAAATTACGATGGAATAGCTTTTTTCTTAAAGTTTATTATTGGCTGTACTTACATCTGTTGTGAAACGTAATCAGTATCGTAAAGAAACTATTAAGTCGTTTGACGACTAAGATGTCGACGAAGAGGTATCATTCATGGTAATAGTGCTTATTAAGTTATTTATAAAGGACCATATCGCTTTCATCATACTTGTCCATGATTAGAAGAAGATCAGAGAGACAACAATTAAAATAACCTTTCTTCAAGCGTATATGAAAGATTGAATAGATCATACCTCGACTGTTCATTGCAGAGATGAGGCGGTTCATCTGAAGCATCTTTGCAAGAGATGATGGCGTTGCAGAATTCATATTCTGGCAAACACTCGCCGGATCCGCATCGGAACGTATGACGTGGGCAGCTGGAAAAATATAACACATATTTATGAGTTTTCATTTATTGTGGCCGTAACTTCTTTTGCTTGTTTCTAAGCTTTCACTTTCCAAAATACTACAGCGCCTTTTAAATATTCATGTATGTTACAAAAAAAATCAACTAAGTTTAGTTCATTCAGATTTTCCTACATTTTCTAGGAAACTGTCGTATGCTATTACAAATATTTTTGAAAACTATCTTTAAAGACGATTTTTTATTTCCGGTAAGTTAATACGTAATAAGAAAGGTTTTTCTTAATATACTTAATGTCCTCAAAAAATATTTACCTAACAACAACTTTAACTCGACGAGCCATTATATTGCGAGATCGGTGCGATGCGTGTACCTAAATAGATATAAATCTAAAGCACAAACAACTACCATTACAATACCACAAGCATAACTGTCTATCACGTTCACATTTTCACTTGAAAGTAGAAAATTATAATAAAATGTGCACAAGACATGTCACAGCAGACATAATGCATGGAAATTACGAAACCACTTTTTATATGAGAAATGATTTCACTTGTACTTTCTAAAGGGTCAATTTTGAATACTTGTATGAGAAATATTGCGGAGAAATATTCAAACAAGGGACAGCAATGAAAGCAGCCAGAAAGCGAAGTCAATTTGAAACTGAAAGTAGCTGCAAATATAATATTGATCAAAAGTCCAAATGCCTCCGTGAAAAATAAATTCATAATTATACATGTGGTGTTGGATTACATCATTTTTATTTAACTTTAGAATAATAGTAGATTACCCAACAAGTGAAAAAAGGTGAATTCTTTTTGAGTTGTGTCCCGAGAAGAGCGAAGGATTCTACATTAGAATCCTGAGCGGATCGAGGGATACAAGAGCCGAGATGAATTTTTTTTCACGTGTTAGATACTCTACTTTTTACCATTGACTACGAGAAAAAGAAAATAATTACTCTGTGACAGTAAATTATCAACAATAGCTGCTGCTTTAACGCGAAATGACTCTGGAACGTAAGGTTCACTTTCATCACTGGATGTTGAACTCATTTTGTAATTTTGAGACAAAAACTTTTAACAGAAACTTTTAATTGCATGAAAATTGCAGAAAATTTAAAATTTTTAACCGAGGCATATTCCATACAGCCAAGTTTTAGTACGTTTTTATAGCGAGAGTATGCAACCTCCTTGCACATTTTCTTTTGTTTTCTTACTAAAATCCGTATATTCGCGCATGTTCCAAATTCAAAATGTTTTATTCACTCAGTGAAATAAACAGCGTTTTATTCACTGTTCTTGAAGAATAACGGACCCTTTTTCGAGGGGCAATGGTAAAAAGGCCATTTTGCCCAATTTTAATTGAAAAATAAAAATAAAAACTTGCATTATTTAGAGTTGAAAGATAGTAGTTTCTTCTCTCCTATTTATTCTGAATTGGGTATGATGTATGTCCAGGTACTATAGTTATATTTCGTGTAAGTTGAAGCAAATAATTCCATTGCAGCCTTTATAAAAACACGGAAATACGCAAGAAGAATAAATACACTGCCACCGAAGTATTTTTAGTAACTCATCCTTCCACTTGAATAAAGCAAAACATAAATTCTTACCCTTTACGCCTCGTAGCTCGGCAGTTCCTCTCATCCTCCCCTCCAGGGCACTGCGGGGTTCCGTCACATCGAGATGCTCTTGACACACAAGGAGAACCAGGACCACCGCAGCGGAACGAATGCATTGGACATCTCTCGCCCGTGCCGTCTGTAACACCATGTATATCATTCTGGTAAACGTAGTAAGGAGTTTACTGGAGAAAAGGTAAGTACCCTAACTCAATAAACACATAAAATCAATTAATTGATGTAAATACAGCTTCAGTTAGTTGATGTTGCAAAAGTATGTTTGTTCGAGCAACGTTTTCTGCTGTAGCAATGGCATAAAGTGAAAGCCAAGAAATTTGATAATTTCTTCCATAACATCTCATCGTATGTAGTATTGTAGTCACATCACACTTTTTTCTCCGTAAAGACAAAGAAAGTCTGTCTAATTTCTTGCAACAATCGCTTTTATTGTGTTTGATTGTGTTAATATTGTAGAGATTCCGTAGACCGTTTGAATCTAGAAATTTTAAAGAGTACATCTAATAGTTCCCAATCATCACAGATGACGAAACCGCAACCCGCGAAAGTGGTTAATAATGTTCCAACTAAATAATTTACAGTTCAGTACAAAAGAAAGCCTAGAGAAAGAGGTGCAATGAAACGAATCAGTGCATAGATAGTTACCTTTACCAGTACCTTGACATTTTTCGTCCGAACCATCAGGACAGTCCTTGCGGCCGTCACAGACAAAGTACCAACTTATACAGGTCCCAGTAGAGCGACACTAAATCAAATGAAACAATATATTTATATAAATTCAATAAAAGAACGACTCTAGCCCAGAGGATCACAATACTTAACAAAATTCGTATAAAAAAGAAAATTATTACAACTAGCTAAGGGACCATCCATAAAATACGTCACACGTTAAGGGGAGGGGAGGGGGTCGACAAAGTGTGACATTGTGTGACAAGGGGGTGGGAGGGGTCATAAGTTTCGTGACGTCACATTTCAAAATGTGTTATGAGTATCGAAACGTGTTAACTATTAATGACAAACTTAACCTCCTCAGTCCCAAGCACTCTTTTTACGTTTTTACTTTGGTTGAGACAATGAGTTTTGAGTTCCCAAAAAAATAACAACTCTATTAAGTACTGCTTTTATTAGAAAATTACAAAAAAATTGAAAATATGCAAAATATGTGACGTCACGCTAGGGAGGGGGGAGTCTTACAAATGTGACCAGCTGTGACAAGGAGGGGGAGGGGGTCAAAAAATCATGAAATTCGTGTGACGTAATTTATGGATGGCCCCTAAGCAAAATGACAACAATTCGCGCCACACACTCACAGGCCAACATTTAATTTAAGATTTCCCATATGTCGGTAAAGGTCCCCTGGGAATCCTGGGTCTTTGTATAGACGAGCTTACAGTCCCGAGAACAATATCTGCTTTTTGTTTACCCCAACCGAATCAAACCCAGGAACCGTCGATTCAAAATAAAACTGCCCTTTGAATAGTCATTATACTTATGTATTTTTTATTATCCTATGAATTTCGTATGTATGGTTAGAATAACTATACAGTTATATGTAGGTACTTACTTGGAATGTTCCAGGCAAACACCCTCGATTCCGAACTGAGCAAGCGGACGTAGAGTTGCTTCGGTAAGCACAGTCACATCGTTTATTCACGCATCGAGTGTACGGATCTACCAAGTGACACTGTTGATCCGTCGCACAGGGCATCCCAAGCGATGCCGGCCCTAGGTCCGCACCCGTCGCCTCAGTACGAGTGCGATATTTATCTGCAATAAAAAGTGCAAGTCATAAAAGTTTTTTAGACGCACCATCTCGAGATGAAACTGATTGGTATACACTTTACCTTTCAGTGAAGATTTCTTTTGATGCCCAGTTTTATGAGGCTTATTTTGCTGCTCCTTCGAGTTCCCGCTCTTTTTATTGGACTTCTTTTCAATTGATGGCTGGGTTACGACTCTATAAATAGGTTGATCGTTTGCGTGCAAATTGGCCGTCATTTCGTCTACCCTTATAGTTTCGTTCGGATCGCCGTCCCTTCTGTTTGATACTGGCAGTCGCTTTAATGGCTCCGCAGTGGGTACTTTCATGACCGCTTGCATTAAAGGACTATCTTCCTGTGTGCTTATGACATCATTGCTGCTCGTGTACATAGGAAGCTTACTGGGTTGAATATCATCAGTATCAATAATGGTATTGGGAGGCTCAAAAGGATCTTCTGAGCCGGCATTGAGATTACTCGTTGGTTTTACTGCTACTATTTTCGGTGTGTTTGTAATAGAACCGTTTGCGGATTCCACAATTACGGCATCTTGCTCGGCTATGACAGCTTCTGTAGCATAAACTGGTAGTTTTTGGGCAATACATTTATCACCAGTTTGTCTGAAGAACGAATTACATGCACATCTTCCGAACAGATTCGGTATGACGAATTCGCAGTGACTCTCTTTGTCCCATAATCGACAGTGTTCATTGCTGTAGCAGACATGACCAGGAGGTGCAGCTGGAAGTAAGTATTAACGGAAAAATTATTTAATTAAGATAGAAACAGGAATAGACGATGGCGTCTCCTCAAACGGTAGCCTACTAATGACACACGAGTTCTATACTTTAGGCGGGTAGGTAGTAATTTCCTCGACACTGACCGATGACCATGCGGTGCCATCACATGCTCTAATAGTTGAGGTACAGTTGTAAAGTTGCTGTATGTAACGTCTTTGCATTAAATGTCATGTGTTCTACACGCAGAGCTGTTTTTGTTGTTGCATTGCATACATATAGTTTTGTTCTCAGGAATCTACAACAATTTATATTAACGTACATAATGATGATACTAAGCTACGACACGACAGTTTGATTAGGTGCTGTGAATGTAAATTTACGAATGGTAATAATGATTAGCTATTATATGTTAATAAGGAACAGTAAGGCACAACACGCAAACTATATTTACTTCTCACACGCATTGGCGAGTTTCCGACCCTAATATTATGGACAATAGTATTTCACCCATTACTATTACCACTGTTGTTGTAGGGTAAAAATGTTGCATAAACTCATGAGTTCACTGATATTAGTGATGGACCGTATGGGAACGTATGAGTTTTTGAAAAGTATTTGAAACTTTAGGAATTGTTTTTTTCATACTTAACATTGTGCTTTACCACAAAACATTTAACTTGTATGTTAATTTTAGAAATTGTCTACCTAATTTTTCCATACAAAAAATGACATAAGCCGGTTTTAAACTTTGTCTAAGTTTTTAAAAGTTTAAACAAGGAATCTTCGGAATTGTCTTCGTACACTACCAATATTAGTCGTCAGTGTTAAGCTTGATGAGTTAAAACTGAGGTAGGTATATGTATCTTGATGAGCTGTAAAATGATTACCTATACCAAGAATCTTCATAACTTTAATAAATGTATGTAAGTAGTTTAATTCTCACAATAATGTAGTATAATATGGCTTGATGGCGGTAATAAGGCGGGTTCACACGAGCAGACCCGCTGGATTTGACACAACAATCAGCCTCCATTCCCAGGGCCATGCAATGCATCTCGGAAATGATTTCTATTAAGCGAGCTCTGTCATGCTCAGGTTAGTATATTGAGTGACTTTAAATCAGCCTACGAAACTGAACAACCTTCCCCAAGGAACGTGCTTCTAAATATAAAAAAATATTTTTTGCCCCTCCATACAACTTGTGCGGTCAGCTGATTTGCCATTGTGTTTGGAATGTAAATTGTATTTGGAGCATTTCAAATAGGTTTTTTTGGGAAAGCTGTTCAGCTTTACGCCGAAAAATTTTTTTAAAAATATTTTCCAAGTAATTTAAAGTCACAAACTTTTAAAATGTAATGAATGACCGTTAAGGTATCACTCCGATTTGACTGAAAATATCAGGTAGAAACATAAAATCTGAAAACATTATCGCGTTCATACAAAGAAGTTTCAATTTTGCTGAATGTAATAACTCTTTTTTACATACGTACGTAAATATTCTAAAAACTGCTTATCTCACAAATATCTACCTACCGAAATACATTTTCGGTGATGGCCTTGTATAAATTATATCACTTTACCGATAAATAGATGGAAATGACGTACCTAGTTTGTTTTACAGAGTGTAGAGAATACAAAATGTAGTAATTCGTATTTAGCTTGTTTACAAACGCTCTTATGATGACAGTTTTTAAAAGTACCGTTTTTCCTAAAGTAATCTTGTATTACCTACTCTGTCACTTCGAGCTGACAATGAGAAAACCATTTTACGTCTACCGGTGGACGTAATAACATAGGCTGCGATCGAAACATCCATACTCTATCCGTGTTTTGTGCTCACTGCTCAGTTCAAGCTTATCAGACGATAAACGAGCCTTATCAAGTGTTACTGACACTTGTTTTCTCTTATTGTTAGGCTGGATACTAGAAAAACAGTGGACGATTGTTTAGTTTAGGGTATCTAGATAAAGGTATGAATGGATGAACTCTCCAGCCTACGACTCGATCAAAACAGTGGTTCAAGGGTTTAAGCATTGAATTTATTTTTCTCATGTAAGTGGCTGTAACATGCTTTAATGAGAATAAAGATTCTTTAGAGCGGAATTTGAATTTTTTCAGCACAATACAGTTGCAATTTCGTAGCTCCCCACTTAATTATATTTGACAACTTTTAATAAGAGGAGCATCAAGAATCAGGAAATTCTACGACCTCTATAGATTATTAGATATGTTAGTTTGTTTATAATTTATTTAGGTAAGTCGTACCTAGAAATCCAGTCCAACCAATCCACTAGTTTTACCCAATTACATTCTTTGTTTTGTCTCGTTTACATACTAAAATATCCCGCCAATCATCAAACCAATTCTAAAGTATTCTCATAACTGCTCTTGACATTTTAATCTCGACTTTCATCTTCCGCTTGCTTATAGAATTACACGGTGGCTTATCTAGTTCGACACAGCACGCCGTGACTCTAAATCGTCGTGAATCAGCTCGCGTCAATGGACGGATTAAGGGTGTGAATTTGGCCCCCATGAGTAGGTTAGACGTAGATGTGATGCGACACTTATATCTGTTAGTATTTACCGCAAGGTAATTTCATGGGGACCATCAGATAAATGACACTGAAAAAAGGCCGCGTTTACTAAACAGTAAACCGCTTATTGAAGCACACATTGTGAAAGTCAGTAACCATGTTCTTGGTTATTATGTGTGTTTTATTTTTAATCACTTTTGACGAACCCACATCACGTAACTACGTTTTTTTTTATTATAAGATGGGTTAACTCTTGACCTCAATCTTGACCATAAAGGTCAAAGATGAGGTCGACGATGGAGCGAGTTAACCCAGAAAATGCCTATAAAGGCACTGGTACTCCCACGCACCGACGGAACAAAGCAAGCTGTTTGGCGTCGGACTTCGGTAGGAGGGTGGTCGCGAACCATACGGCCCTTTACAGAGCCTACCACACCGCATGAGACCATAGGACGACACCTCACATTCTGAAAATATGAAGTGTCGTTGCCTGGGATGGATACGGATGGATGGATACGTCGTACGTAGGTAACGTGTTTGATAGTCATAGTCAACCCAAGTGATACCTGTTCATCTAAACTAATTCAGTTAATGGCAAATATCTACCAACTTAACATTTATTTTAAATAGTATAATTTTCAGGGGAGACTTGCTATTTAGTTGCCTAGATTAGGCCCTGCTTCCGTCAATATCGAGAAACGAAATTGAAAGTATCCATGTTTATAGCTAAAAAAGCTTACTAGTAAATCGGATAATATCGCCTATTGTGACATTAACGAAAGGTAGTCGTGCAGTCGAACTATGTTCGTATAAGACGTAATTTACAACCCTTTAGAGAAAATGCGTTATGCCAAATTAAACGCAAACACGGCATTATTCTTCAAGACAAACTTTTGCTTTCGAGTAATCGTCATAATAGAAAAAAATATATCTTTTTAGAAAACTACAAGGGTTATTATCTGCATTCCGAAAGAATGGTACCCGTCGGCGGCAGCAGTCTACAATGTCACGAAACGACTTTGTTTTTGCTTGAGGAGAGTATTTTTTTGTACTTAATTATTATTTTTTTGTAAAAACCATATCGGCAAATACTGAGCTCGCAAATGTCAAAGTGAAAAATTCTCCAGAAACAATCGCCGATCGCGTTCCGTTTTTAGATTTGTCAAATGCCGCTGTAAAAGTGTCGGAGTGCAGGGCTGAAATGTCAATAAGTAGCAAAATCAGATTAATATCGAACATTCCGGATACTTACGAGATAAGCAGGTATGCTTCCTGAATTGGAGATGGCCATCAGTACAGCGGCAAACGCCTTCCAAGCACGCGCTGTATGCCACTTTCAGTGTACACTGTTCTGACACCACGCACTCGGAGCCCAGTAGAGTTGCTGTAATAAACATATTACTTTTTATTAAAAGTTTGGTAACAATTCTAGCATAGTTAGTAAAATAAATTTTTGAATTAAGGAATAAAATTCGGTGAGACGTAAGATTAAACTTCTAAGCTTTTTTCTCAGGTTTGTCTGATTGATGTCTTATAAGTAGACTCTTTTTTTTAAAATATAGTTAATACATAAAATACCAAGTTTACACTACATCTTTCCTATAAATAATGGCCTCATTTAGATAATCTTTCACATCTGCACAATCCATACCTCCTGTCAAAACACCACACACGAAGAACATCATAGATTAAGAGTACATCAAAACTTGTCAAAAGCAATTAGCAATCTCTTCGTTCGCTTGCTTTCGTTTACACATGTTGATTAGTATGTTACGCTTTTTAAAGCAATAAAGTTGGACAATCATCAACATGATAAGTTCACGACCCATGCAGGGCGACCTATTTGACTTGAACTTCACCGTTATGGGCGTGCCCGACGATTTGCATCCAATGGACTTGTTTTCCTACGAATTTATTTAAGTTATTAGGTTTGCTTCATAAATAAGTAGGTCATTTAGTTCTAGGTAATAATACCTTCACCCCGACTCTATTGTTTTTTTATTACATAACCATATTGCAATCGTTAACCCGTCTGTCAAGAGCAGTGATTATGGCTATTCCTCTGTTTAGAGACATCTAAAAATCACCTCCTATGTTAGGTGAAAAGCGTTGCTCAAATACTAAAAACTTCGACTAAGCAGTGGTATTTTTCACAAAAAGAGGACACGGAATGAGAATGCATAATGAACTCATAAATTAAGTAAAACACTTTTTAAAGATTTACGACTTTCAAATGTCTACAGTATTTCGCAACAATGACACTTGTATAATTACGATCTATTTAACGGAAATTACTTACTGGATGATAAATGATTAATATTCATGTTTATTTACAGTCGAGTAAACTTGCGCGATTTATTAACGAAACCTCAGTGACCAGAGTTCCGCGTGACGATCTAATTAATGCTCAGCGCTTACTGAATCTAACAACCGACACCTGTTTGAATTATTACGGGAAATTGAGCTTGAAACCATTTGCATTCTTGTTTAGAAATTATCAACACTTTTAATTTCTCTTAAATTTCTTTTAATCGGTCAATTAATATCATCCTATTTAGAATGTCACCGGAAACTCATGCATGAAATATTGAGCAATTAAATCCTATGAGACGTTATCGCAAGATTTCCAATCTACTCCACACACGGCTTAATTTCAAAATCTTGCTATCAATACTGCTGTCTAGATGACTGTCTGACACATTGAGCTCAAAATGAAGACCAAGAAACTGGGTATTGCGTTTATTGTATTCGGCACGGTCTGGACACCATGAAACAGAATGATATGCGTGACTTTTCGATTTCTAGTCGAAGATCTTAATCTCTGGTACGGAGTCAAGGTCGATTCGATTCACTATGCTTTGGGTGTAGCCTCAGTGTAGTGTCACATCTTGATCCACTGAACCAATTCAACAGCCTCTTATGGAATTTAAATATTGGCCGCATAATTCTAAGACCATGAACCTTTTATAGCCCTCAGGCCTTCTATCTTCATAACGGTTACGGTCATACGTGCCCTAAATCGCCTTCTACGAATATCGCACGGGAACATGCGCACACTAAGTGGAACTTGAAATTGATAGTATCATAAGCTGGTAGATTATGTAAATCACAGTCAATAGATATTGAAGAGGTAGTAGTTTCGTATAAATTACGACATGTCAGTAGCACCCTCGTACAAGAAAGCGACATTACTTGTATGTATACCTATTCACCACAACTTTCAGTAGATAACACAGAACGTATTATCGTTACATTAACATTAAAAAAATTACATTTGAGAGTGGTGATGAGATGACAAGACGAGAAAACGGCGAAAGTTTTGTGCAAATATGGGCAAGATTATCTCGATCAGACTTGTTAGTGAAATTTGTGTGAAACGAAAACTAAATTACTTATATGGAGTGATAACTCTATACGGAATGTAGAATATTTTTTCTGAGAGATCACAGAGAGATGTCATTAGTGTTCACCCAGCATGAATACAAACGTAGGCAAATCGGTTTCTTGAAATCCGCTGGTCGTCTTAGCTACTCGTTATGCATATCTGGGTTAATGGAGTACACAGTATTACACTACACGTGAGACTAGAGGAAGAAAACATCATAACTGCCCGTATAGCCGGGCGTGGATGAAAACTCTACAGTGGATTAGCCCCTCGTCTAATATTAATTCGGGTAAACCTCAGAAGGCGTAAAATTAAACAGGAAGGAGCAGACCTCATTAGCAAACTTTAATGAATCGGGCGGGATAGGTACGGCTATGCAATGTAAACTATGAATATTATTTTCAAATAAGGGTTGGTCGCATTTCCATTATGGGATTTCCAATCTCATAAAACTGTAGGAAACTCATTATCAGTCAGTAATAGGTACAAATGATTTTCAGTTCCTACAGAATTTACTCTCTATCAAGTTAAGCAGAGTAAGCATCGACTGATATACAGAATTTGACATCATAATCAGCAATTATTTTAGGGTTATTAACACACTTATGAAATGCATGCCTGCGAGGGTTTACTTACAATACAATAAACCTTATTACCTAGTTTCCCAAACAGATATATTCTGTCTGTTTGTTTATTTTTGTTTATGTACTTTTTGTTTGTTTCTGGTGTGCACTGTGCAATAAAGTATAATTCGTTCATTCATATACTTACGGTATATATTTAATACTACCTTCATTTGCTTTTCAAATTCACAGAATGTATTTGTATTGGAATGTAAAACCTCTTATTTACTTAATATCATTTTCGGTCAAGGCGGGCTTATCCGATTATTCATCGTAATTTGCATTATGCTCATTTCTATTGTACGCTAAGTAACGTAATGACGGCTACACACGTAAGCTGTCGCATGCACTTAGGCTCATTACGCTTTGCAGTATGCAATGTGCATAATGACAACACTTTGAAAATGCAAAATTTTAAATTTATAGTGAAATATTTTTCTATTCTGGTTCATGGTTCCATTACCTCTTAAGATAATAGAGTATTTATGTATTTTGCCAACTTGTAATGTAGTACAACCATTCAGATAAATGTTTACCTAATAATCAAATCTTTTAAATATTTAAGTTATCTATGTAACAAAGTTATTTAAGAACAGTACAGATTGTTCGTATTATTTCATTGAATCAACACTCGCATCCGATCGTGTCTTCCGACAAGTATGAGAACTGCTGGTAATAACTCAATCGTTATGTTTGCATTTACAGTTATTAAAAGGTTATAATTATTTACATTCCATAGTCCACATAGGCCCCACGGAGCGGTGATGTCAGTTATTCTATGAGCCAGTGGTTCTTAAATACATATGGTTCGCGTGGTCTCCCCTACCAGTGGTATCTGAGGGCTCTAAAGGTAGTGCGCATTGTATCCCTTTACTTGAGTTAATTATTTTTTCTTTTAATAAAATTGAGGAGTGTCTTTTCAAATGAGGATATCTGTATTGTTACTTATTTTTCACAAAATGGGAAACTTAAAATGGAGAAATTTACAAACTACTTATTTTATGGGTAAAATATCCCCTTTTGAAATGTACTCCCACTTTTGAAACTACTTTACTCGGAGACTATCCCCTTTTGATTAAGATCCAAGTGACAAAATTGTGTATTTTAGCCTAAAAACAAGACTGCATACCTACTCAGTTAAAAAACTAATACAAATGTAAATATCCCCTTTTGCAAAGACACTCCTCAATTTTACTTTAAGTTCTCTGTTGTCATCCATTTTAATTTGTGAAACTAAATTGAAGATGATATGAGCAGTAAGTACTAGTAAATGCAGAATTTCTAAAAACTGTGGAATGTAAACCATAAAAACATTATTAGCTACTATCTTTTCCTTATGTTTTTGACACTAGATTTTCAAGACGCACTTTACTGGTTTTCCTTTTCTTGACAAGTAAAGCACAAAGTCTGGTCCCTCGCAATTAAAATAAAAAGATTGAGAATCACTGTTGCGAGACTATACCGGACTGTGTAATTGTCTGTGTGGTGGTTGGTCTGACAGGTGGTTCTAAGTGGGTCGTCCTGATTCGCAAAGACTTTGAGATCTGTTTCACGATGTAGCTTGAATGCAACATGCTCTACATTGACTGTGGTCGTGCTTTACCACACCTTTCTTACGCAGTGTTTTTTTCTTTGAAAATCGGACTTACACTTCAGATATTCAATAGGTGTTATCTAAAGAAATACCATTCCCCACAAACTATACGTAAATGTAGTTAAAGCATATAATACTTAATAGTAAGACAGAGTAATTTTGTCAACCATGTAAGTAAAATAACATACAATAAAAACTTATAAACAAAAGTGTGCAACGGCGTTAACGATAAACAGCGATCTCTTCCAGGCAACCCAGGCGCAAGGAAAATACAGGAAAACGAAAATAGCGAAAATTATTATTGTTACTATTATTAGTATATTGAGAGCTACATTTCAGGCAAATGCAGTACCTTACTGGTCATGTACTACAGATTTACATTATCAACTTAAACTCCTGTTATACTCACCCACGTTGCCTGCACAATGCAAAGTTAATGGTTCATCGAACGATCATCAAGTTTTACTAGAGTCCATATCTATTTATGGCTATACACATATCTATTCAATAGGCACTAAAAGTTGTTGTTCCCGGTCACGCTTCGCTTGCCCCACTGGCCTAGCTCGACTGGCTGACAGCTCCTGTCTAGACCTGAAGTCCTACCTGTCACTCCAAGCACTGAACTTTGACCTTGCTCAGCTAGATGAGACTTTATCTCTTTTAATAATGTTACTAGATGAATGAATCGCATCACAACTTTCGGACACTGCTGAGTTAGGCTATGTACAAGTGCAATTGCTACTTACTAGATTTTATCAGGATGCCAAATACTTAACGTACTTAATTAAAAGAAAGATGAAAACTGTGGATACGAGCGTGTCAGTAATTTTCGAGATTTTAGTGCAGTTTTATGTTATTTGTTAAATGTTGTGATCTTAAGTGACAACTAGAGCTAATTAATTACTATGAGTAATGTTTAAACCCTCGCGCGATGTCTGCACACACGTGTGCGCAGGATTTGTATCGCACGCGGCGTAAACAAGCGCGCGACGGGTAAATGCCACTTATTTTATACTTATAAATATTAATTAAGTACCTTTAGTTTTCTATTAGTAAGATGAGGATTTGGAGCATACTTTTAAAGCTTACGGACGACATAACAATATTTCTTACCCATTATTAAAACGAACATACCGATTAGCTACTAACTATTAGCCACTGATTAGCGCAATGTGGACTTAGGTACGAGATGATATTAGGAGTTTCCATCTTTTCAAAGTAGTATTTGCAAACAAACAAGTGGAAGTTGGCGTACGATTGTTGATAAGGTTGGCTAGCGGCCCATCTTGGTATGTCGCCGGACTGGACTTGGAAGTGTGCTACTCGCCGCATCCGCACTTACTGGTTCCTATCTACAACTTACAACTGCAGCACACACATCGTATTGCGGTGCGGACACTGCTCGTAACCTTTATAGAGATTCTAGGTTTATGACGCCATGAATACATCCATTCTCAACAAACTGTCCTACCGTGGTAATATTTAATATCACTCCTTAAGTGTTGTACGTCGTATCTAGACACGCGGAAGCAACTGGCAAGCAAAGTTCATTTAGTTACTCTATGATGGCTCTATGTAGTTCCTGTAGCCGAATAAATACTAGTATTAACGTTCGTCCTTACTTCCCTAACTTTGTACTATATTAAGCCATGTGGGCGTACTACACCATTATTTATGTGGTTGACTCTTGGGTCAGGTTCGCCGAGTCACTTGATATCGGAGCTAAAGGTGCGCTACACCGAGTTATGGCACTACTATTAAGAAGCTCGCACGAAAACGATACCGCGGAAGACATTGTTAAATGACCTTAGGTTGGCAATACATTTTGTTACTATGTTGGTACAGTCTAACAAAGAGTCAGGTTGTCATGCCACCATAGGTACTATAATGTACGTGCGACTGCCTGCAAACCACACTCTTTGTCAGACTGTACATAATTCATAGGTCTTTACGGTTTGCTAGAATGTTATTCTAATAAGAACTTAATACTTCGGCATAATACGACAACATATTCGAAGCGTTCGTAGCCCAGTGGCGCTGGCTGTTCGGAACCGATCAGTCAGGTTAAGCAAAGCACAAGGGTACAGGTATCCTGATAGGTGGCTACTTAAGAAGGCACGTTAAGCCATTGGTCCCGGCGGTTAAAATGACATTCAAAAAACTTTTTTCAGAAGAAGAATAAGTACCTAGTGTTGAAATGAAAAGTTAATTACTTATGTAGATGACTAGGTGCTTATTATTTCTGTTATTAAACTGTTACATGTTCATGAAATAAATTATTCAACTTGCTACACAGGTAGCGGGTACTTATTAAACGAGACAGGTCGCAGGACAATAAATTTGCCTTAAAAGGAAGTTTCGCAGTCATCGCATCAAGTTTAGTTAACAGCCAATAAAAATTCTAAAAGTGAATTTAAAGCGACACAACACACCTAATGCGTAAAAAACCGTTGTAGTCCCACTGATATGATCTACTTTGCTTTATTTGGAAGGTACTTTTCTCAAATTGGAAAAAGAAAGTGAGACGACTGTGGGATTTTGGGACGAATCACAATGAAAACCGATTAAAACCGAGTGGAAATTGCACTAATAGGGTTCAGTAGAATTTAAGAGGAAAACTGCAGTTATTAGCCCTAAGCACTATTCTTACCATGTTGTGTTAGACGTCTTTTTTAACCACTGACAAAAAAAAGAGGGGTGTTATAAGTTTGACGTTTGTATCTTTGAGTTGTGTATCTGTGAATCGTATCGTGTTTGTCTGTGGCATCGTAGCAACTAACTAAACGAATGGACAGAATTCGATGCGGTTTTTTTTGTTTGAAAGCTAACATGATCGAGATGGTTCTTAGTTAAATTTGATCAATTGGTTCAGCTGTTTAAAAGTTATAAGCAATAGAATGTCGGGGGTGATACAACATTTTACATTTTTTACGATCTCTGTAATTATAATACCTATCACTTTATTTTGTGTGGAAATTGGGTGTTTTTAATTTTGAACCCATAAAGTTCGGATGTTACTTTAATTAATTTAAATAGGAATGGATGTTAACGTTTACCAACTATATTTCTGTAACTATGATATATTATTTCTATAATATATATTAGAAATATATATATAATATATTTCTGAGATTTTGTTATCTCTTTAAAGAGACAAAAAACTGAGTAGGGCAAATTACAATAAGTAAGTACATATTTGTGCAAGGGAACCCCAAAAAATTAAGATAACCCAGCGATACTCCGATGATATCGCACTGCATTTAGTTTTAAAACGACATCGTGCATTTGCGTTCGGATGACTTCAATTTGATAAAAGCTAGTCTAGACGGTTTGTGGGATTAACCTTTTGCTCTACATATGTATAGGGAGCATAGCTGGCAAATATTGTATGTATGTACGTAAATTCTTTATTGCTCAAAAATAGTGTCATATAATATTATTTCTATGGTAGATATACGTACTGTACGTTTCGTTGCGGACGGATGAGGTTGTTTTGGAATTGTTTGTGTGGTCCTGCCCGTTTTCGCTCTTTATTTTGCTTGGAAAAGGTCGTAAAACTTTTTTGTTTACGTATAAAGAGCCTGAATCTGCCCCTCTGATAAAATACTTGGATTATACTGATGCTTTATACATTGTTATATAAGTGATGCTTAATACCTGAATATATTACATGTTAGGTACTCGTATTTGCTCCTAAATGCTATGTCAGCGCCACCACTTCTCTCTTGGCGTATTTAAATTCTTTTAATTTTTTCAGGGTAAATTAAGGTTACATATCGCTTTCGGAATTTGGACTTAGAAACTTACTTTTACTTTTAAGAATTTGAAGAACTTTTAATTGTAATTATTCGTTACAAGCAATGACGCATCGAAAGATTTATACTTACTTAAATTTCTACTCTTGTTAATTTGCATATCCATTGTTTGAATTGTCTTTGAATAAAATTAGTTGATCCGAATAGAACAGACTTATTGAATGACCATCACTGATCATCAAGGCAATAATTATTTCAAAGTTTGAATAGCGAAAGTAAATTTAGCTACGAATTTGACTATTGTATTTGTTCAAAAGTCAATTTCAAAGTTCAACCATTTGTAGTGCTATTTTGATTGATGGATTGTTCGTAAATCATTGTAATAGACAGGTATACTCGACTACATCAGTATATATTTTATTATTTGGAAAGTGAAAATTGATTTCGGTAACACAAAAGCAAATTCCGCGTGGTTTATGATGATTATGAAGAAAACAGATGATACAAAGCGTTTAGGTGAAAGTGAATCGATCGCCAACAAATAGAAACTATAAGGTACCTATTGCTTATCTGAAAAAAAAGTAAAAATACCTAAGCCGCAAACTGGCAATAAGTACGTACCTATTTTAATTTTAGATATTTTACAACTCTGAGCTTATATTTTACTAGTTACTCGTTCCTGTGGAAATTCGGGAAAATTATGAAACTTAGTTACTTAGGGATAAAGTAGAATTCTAATGGTGCAAAAAATTTTGAAATCGGTCCCGCAGTTTTTGAGTTTATTCGTTAAAAAATATACAGAAATACAAATCTTTCCTCTTCGTAATAAAAGTATAGATATAGATAAATACACCTAACTTAAACACATCTCATACTAAATGATGTACTTACAATGAGATTTCATCATTCATTAATAAGAAAGATTGCATTTATTTTATATTTCTATTATAATTTGCCATTTACTTGGCTGCATTTATCATCTTTGACGTTTACAAGTAGAGAATAAAGCGCAAAAACTCACATTCCAAGCAGGTAGAGTTGTCAACACGAGCGTAGTACGGTTGACATGTACAGACACCTCGGTTACAAAATGTATTTGCGATGCTGCAGTCGGTACTTGATTTACAATGTGCACCCAACACCGATCCACTATCTTCTGCGCTTGCGATCTGAAAAAAAGAGAAATAATTCACTTATCAAGATAGAGAGAGGGCTACGAGGAAGAAGATTTATAACTTATGACGGGATGGGTTAGTAGCCGTTTTTACTGGACCTATGATTTTAAATTTGAAATTTCAAAACGTGTAAAAATATGCTATGTTAAAAATGCGCAACAGTAAAAGTTCTATTTTATTTAATGTACACTTTATTGTTATTATTTTACCTCTTATTTTGTATTCAAATTGTTTAGTACAGTAAGCAGTAACATTATAATATGTTAATGTCCAAAGTATACTCAAATTATTACTAATGGCTATGTACTAAATCACAAAAACCAAATGAACGTTTCGATCGCTTTTCAGTATTCCGAATTCTTAAATGAACTGTCTGATAAATTAGAATATATATACATTCACAAGAAGCTCTTTATATTCATTGATGTGGTATTTTTACAACTAATGAAGTTGCATTAATCAAACCGCAAAGCAAGAATGCCAGAATAAGTTTCAACCAGCCACTGGTCCTGTGTCGGTATTTTGGTTTTATGCTATTTTTAAATTTAACAGGCTTTTTACTTGTTTTGCTAGGGCATCGCACTTGGGCAAACCACTTTACATGTCGGCCTTGGTTGGCTCTCTACTCTATAAATCATCCCTAACAAATAAAAGAGCTTAAACGGTTTCAGAGTTTGAATTTTCCAATGACTGGGGTTTTTATAGGCTTCTCTCGGTCACTTTTAGCTGCTTTTAGGTTGCCTTGAACTCTATCACTCGATACTAACTTGTGCTATTTACTGAATTATCGCTCCTCTAACCAATTAATCCTATAATAGAATTTTTGTATACGTGTATGTAATATGATAAATGTACTATTGTACACAATACATCAATATGTATATTCCAGCATTGTGAGAATTCTGGTGTATTCTTCAGATGAAAGAGACATGATTACAGCTTGAATAATAAAATTGTATGTATGAATAATATCACCATGGTATATATACCAACTGAAATGACAGATTAGACAAAAAATCAAAAGTAAATGCACAAATTTTGAAAGTTCCATCTTCGAAAGTCTCCCTTTTTCAAATTTGTTTTTTTTTTTGACATAATTTTACAATAAGTATAAATTTTCAATACCTTCATTTAAAGGATATTAAATAGTCTATTAAACACAATTTATTTAATCAGGCTATCATTTTTAGTTTCCGAGATTTTTAGGATTTTTTAAGTGACCCGAATTAATTCTGTGCTCTCCAGTGTAGTTAAATACTTGTTGCATTTTTTCTAAAGATTAGGGTTGTATTGTTATTCCTTGGGGTACATAATACCTTAATCGTAGTAATGATCTCTCTGTCTGGTGGTCTCAGATTCCTGAACAAATTATATAGCCTACTTAAAATATTAGGTCATTCCTGCAAATTGCGGCGATGAGTCGGAGTCTCAGAGTGTCTTCGCTTGTAAAGAGGATATCCTCCACACCTACTCGTCGATCCATCATCAACGAGTTACATAGGTGGTTATCTAAATAAAATAATAAGTGAAATACGTAGGAATTAAAATTATAAACTATACTTCCCTAGATATATTGTGTATTGGAAACTTTAATTAATTAGTTAGTGACGCCCGGTTTGGTCGAGTGGTAGTGACGCTGCCTCTTGACCGGCGGGTCCTGGGTTCGATTCCCAGTCGGGGCAAATATTTGTGTAAAAAGCAAATATTTGTTCTCGGGTCATGGGTGTTCGTGTTTGTCTTTATGTGTGTTCCAAGGGACCCACAACACAAGGGAAAACCTTAGTGTGGGCAGTTAGAAAATAAAGGAGTGATCCAGCCCACGAAACTGAACAACTTTCCCCAAAGAACTTAGGTCGAAATGTGAATAAAATTTCGGCTCTCCATACAACAAATCCGATCAGCTTATTTGCCTTTGTAAGGGAATTCGAAAAAAAAAAAAAATATATATATATAGGGTCCTTGGTGAAAGTTGTTCAGTTTTTTAGGTAGAATCCTCTAAAGTTTTGCCATCGAGCACCATGAGTTTTGCTAATCTAAAGTCACCCTATACACAACACATACATATAAGTAAGGCGAAACAAAAGTAGAGACCAATTTTGTTTAGCAATCGATCATAGAACGTGTACTGCTGACCGTACAATTAAACAATGCTTCTGGAAAAGACGATAGATAAATAATATACGTAGCCCTCTAGACCCACTACTTACTGGGCAAAGGCAATTCCATACATACATGTTATATATTATATTATTTATTACTTCATAACATTTTCTATAATAAATGCAGCGATTGTTTTCAACAAACGTGAGGGAGCGGTAACTTAATCAAACTTTTGTAGGGTAAACAACTTGTCGTTCCCATAAATACGCTGTCATTTATTTTTTATGAAACGGTTCGATATCGTAGTAAGTTATTCAGGCTCCGGAAATTTGAAATTATTCAGTATTCAGCAAGGAAGGGACCGACCGATATGTTATATAATTCATGAGATGCTCTATCAACTGCTTTTTGATACAGGGGAAATTAAAACGGTTAGGTAACGTTTAACTTTTTTAAATAAAAAATTGATAAACGCTTAAGGTTTCTGAATGGAATTGATAGAGGTATAATACATGGCGACGCAAAGCCCGATAATTATGTGGTCAATTGTTAAAAAAAATATGCATCAAATTATACAGGGAAACCATAGAAAAGAGAACTATTGATTTCTTGCAAAAACTATGGGAAAATCTGTATTTCAAACGCTAAACTTCGCCGCCTGCGCTTGGCGTCGTCTTATCTGACTAAAACGTTAAAGTATAAGGATTAGCTAACTATGTCTTCCTGCAGGTTAATAGAATACGACCCTACACAAAATCTTGAACGCCCTAAGTCACGCAAACCAAAAGCGCAAGGGAAAAGTAAAAGCTAATAACAATATGAAATAACTGCTATTGTAGGTTATTAAACTGGACATATGAATAACACACTAACCTATATCAATCTATCCAAAACATAAGTCGTCTATTATCTTGTCTACTAAACAAGTGGTTGCAAAAAACACTCGCTATAGCCATACCATGATTGTGATCAATTTGATTGTATGTAATCGCGAAAATTATCTGCCAAGAGTTTTAGTGGGTTTCTGTTTTAGGTGCTGAGTTGCCGACAGCTCTACAATGAAAGTATATTTTGCCGGTCACGATAGAGCTATTATCGGGTCATTTGCAATGTGATCCTACTTCGTGTTTGACTACGGTCATCGTGGTCATTCTTTAATATAAAGACAGAAATAAGTTGAATTTAATATAATATATAAGTGCTACCAGAGAGTTACACTTCAAGAACTTCGTTAAAAAAATGAATTACGTTTTGTTAAAGTAATACGCACTTTCGACTTCACGTGGTTTTTCCACATGCGCATATAAAAAATTAAATTATTTAATGTTAATACATCGTTCACGTCAAAACACAGCAGCAGACAGGGATAGTTGGACGGTTGAGTCTTTGTTATAAATAAAATTTCATGCTAACGTTCCGAATAAAATTTTGCGCTCTACATGGGCGAATAGTTGAAAACGGACAATTTGCCGTAGTATGTTCCCATTGAAACTAGGTTCCGAGATAGCCTCTGGCACGAAACATACGCGCAAATGACCGTGCTACGACCGATCTCATCAATTTGCTAGGAAATGAGCAAAGAGTTCACAGCATCAGGGAAACTTCGTGCAACTTGTTACCGTGCAATTTGAGATCCCTCACAATTTACTATAGGGAAATCTTCAGATGCATTATTAAGGTTTGAGTTGAGGCCTCTTCATATTATCTCGCTATAGGCACGTTTCGTTTATAGATTCTGAGTAGCAGTTTAGCCGTCTATTGCCCATAAAGAGAAAATATGTTACGCGGAGGTACTGTACTGTGGTTATAACCGTAGCTAAGTGAATATCGTATGCGTGCATGAAATTCCGTGCATTGGAAGTGTTGTGTAATTATTTCTTTTTTTCAGATCTGAAAATATGTCATTTTCCACGTTAATTATTTATAATAAACACCTATGTTAACCGACAATTTCCACTTTGCGTTCACTGTCCACACCTTGTCCGGTATTGCGACTGACGCGAGTACTCTATAATTAGCTACAATAAATTAATAAAGTAAACATTAATTTAGTGTGAACACTTTATGTAAGTAATGATTTCGTTTATGTTCGGCTTCAATAAAAATTACAGCTATCTGTACTAACACTTACTGCATTCTTCATAGTGTGTTTACTTTCTTTTGGGTGGCTTTAAATTAGCGAAGGGATGTAAATCAGCCCACTAAACTGAACAACTGGTCGAAATATTTTCGTCTGTTGCGCGAGCAGCTGTATGGAAAGACAAAATGTTTTTGGAAATTCAATATGGGAAAGCTGTTTAGTTTGATGTGGATAGAATTACAGTTATTTACTAAAGTTACTTACAAGGATCCAGACATAGAAAAGACATTTTCTTTTTCCTTCACCAGAAGATGGTTGCGCCCACTTTTTCTTGTCAGATTTTTTTTTAAAAGCCATTCACTCAAAGGTCTAAACTAAAGTTTTCCCTTGTGTCGTGGGTCCCTCGGAACACACCTAAAGACAGACACACAAATTGTTTATGTATAGCGCACTTGTGATATTTTCTTCTCTAATAAAATTTTTATCTAAAATTGCCTGTTACAAAATTAAAATCCGAATTTCTACATTTGAGGTAGGTATTTTTTTTTGTGCTGTAAATTAGCTAGCGAAACTTTAGTGGGTGAGTCTACAAATGAAACTGAACAACTTTCCCCAAATGGCCCATATGTAATTCTCAAAAAAAAACTTCGGCTTCTCCTGCCAAGGTATCGCTAATCGCTCAAGTTCTATGGATAGGTTTTTTCACAGTTTTTTTTTCATAGTTAGACCCATGTTTTTTAGAAAAAGTTAATCAATGTGGTGGGCTTATCACATTCTAACTAATTTAAATTAACCTAATATTTCTTTTATTTCAGTTTGTTCTTAATATCTAAATACGGATTCAACAAGTTAGTGCGAAAGTTGATCAACGGAAGATACTCGTGTTGCAGCATAAACAAAGACACCATGTTCAATTGTTCATACTCGACAACGACGCGTGCGCAGTAGTATGATATAAAACTGTCTTAGCCGAAGCCTCTAAAAAACACATTAGCTTCGTGCCCACATGCACAGATTGTATCATTCATATCACACGCATGTTCAAACGTTCTTATGTTGTCAAAGTTATAATTACTCTTATCGTGATGACAAAATAGAGTAAAGTGTGGTATTACATCGGACAATTAGTTCTAAGATGATATCTGAAGCAAATGAAATGTGACTTAACTCATTATGGCGATCGCGAGAGCGTATCTGCTTGCCGAGTCTGTATACGTTTAGTTGTAGATAAAGTATATGGGATACTCTATGATTAAGATTAATGCGTTTGAGTTTAAACGATTTCAGACAGTCGATCTTGTATATGGATTAAAAGTGATTGTTTGGAGAGTTGTCGAGATATTGTAGAGAAAATAATTGGGAGTCAAACATTAGATGTCTCAGAAAACAAACCAAATATTCCAAAACTGACTATGAATATCCCAGTAGATATCTGTAAGTACTTTCATGATATATCGCACAGTTTTATGTAAATCTTATTTTTCACAAAACATGATAGAAAAACATTGTGGATTGGATAGTGATGAAAAGGTAAACAATACATTTAGAATTGTTTTTTCTTAGTACTTAATTGAGTATCTTACTCGTACATTACTATAAGCTTCCATACATTACTATGAGCTTCCTTCAAAGATAATTTCATGAGTAACAATAAACGTACATAAATATAAACTATACGTATAATAGAAACTAATATCCAGTAAGTACATGTTTCATTGCGTTCCTAACACGTAAAATTTAATTGGTTATACCTAAACTAAACCCGAATTTGGCTGTTAATCAAACTAGTCAAAACGCTATTCAAGAAAGTCATCTATTTAACAATCTGTTTCTGTATTAAGCCATTAATAGATATAACGGTGCATCGAAGTGCATCTGTAAAATGTTTATCTCATCAGAATCACAAACAAGACGTGAAGGGCCACGGAATGCTACTGCGGTGGACGGTTATTCGAGAGTCAATCTAAAATTAAGCTTGAACATTTTAAGATTATGGTCGAGAAAAAGTAATGTATGAGATTGATTAGTGTTAGTATACTACAGGTCTATCATACTCAAATACATATTAAATAACAACAATAAACGAAATTATTTTAAGAATTTCATAGATGCACTAAATATTTTCTTAAAATAAAAGTGTTATAAGGAATTACAATATTATTATATCCCTGTGTGTTTTCGATAAGCAAAAAATTACAAATCAAACTACTATAGCTTCCCACCCGTTGGCATAGAAATGTACCTAGGCTGTCTTCCGATAATCCCTGTGTAAAATACGTTGACCTACTGTTCCTTTACATCACGCCATGAAGGAAGAAAAAAATATAATCCGTCTTCTTTTTCAATTACTCATTTTGTAGGCATATAAAATAATAATCATCATATAAAATAATCAATAAGTATGTTTTATTTCTTTTGAAAAATATTGTTCATATATTCAATTCCGAATGATCATATTCGAGTGGATTGAAATAGAGGCCCTAATATGGAAAGCATTTGAGAACCGCAGACTGCGATACACAGCGACATTGAACTCAACAAAAAACAGGTGACAGTTAACCTCTCCGTGTTAAGGTTCCGCAGCTTTTTGCTCTTAATGTTTTGATGTTAAATTGGAAAGAACATTGCGGTTGGAAAATAAGTTTTTTTATGAATTACTGATGTAAACAAGACATCATTTTCATTGACATGGTTAATTAGCGTAAGGGTAACCACAGGTACTTAAATAAAATACTCGTAGATGGTTCTAAATCCTTTTGTCGGGTTTTTCGATTTTTGATAACATATGTTATTTTTGTATGGTGGGCTAAAAATCATAAATCCGAAGATTAATGTATTCCTGTAGTCGCTGCTAACTGTAAGTAAAGATTTTCTACTTAGTTTTGATGATCTCTAAAAAGTTAACTGTAACTTTTATGCCTCGATAAAGTTCTGGGTTTTCGCATGCTTCGGCATCCAAGACGACACGAGAAGAATATTGTTAGAGCTATAAATAAAGCTTTATAGGAATTAAAATTATGCAAGCGGTATAAACAACTGTTAGCAAGGATGGGCGGGGAATTAGAATGGTCGTATTATTCGTGTGCCGTATGGCTAAGCCCTGGGTAATGACAATGTTGGGTGTAACTTTGTGCGGTTTGAAGTACGATCATAATAATAAAATTGTTCAAGCAGTGTCTTTCGTAACGGGCACCATATTAAATCCCAAGCGTCATGGTAATACGAAGGACGCTGTTTGAGTGAACTATTAAGCAAAAGAGCATATTTGTCGCGTTAGTCTCGTGTCGAAGTGAGGATAACATGGTTATAGCTCATAAATATATGAACGAGTGAAAGTACTATACTATATTCTTTACGCATTCTATGAAACCAAACAAAATTTTCTACGTGAAAGAAGGCGCGAGCAGAGAGCTAATAGAAAAACACTAAAAACTTAGAGTATAAATAGTAACTACGGAGTCTACGGACAGAAGATACGCAAAGTTGCCGATGTGCTAGCGTCACTAGCTTCGCCATGTCTTACTAGGGCGGAAGGAAACTGGCTCGCCGGGCCTGAGAATAACTTTCAATGCTTATCTCGAAGAGGAAATTGCAACTTTCATCAATATCCTTTGACATTTGTGGCAATAGAACAACAACATAACAAAGTGTTTTATGGCGTTGTTGCACGTAATCAACGTAATCATAGAGAAGAGAAAAAGTGTTTGCCTTCTTCTTAGCAATAGCTATAGGTATAGGTACGCAGGGCTGTAGCTGTATCTAGAGTTGTATTTGAGGTAGGGCAGCATTGACCATCAGCAACGACTTATTGACGACACAATCCTTGACTTAACGTATTGCTAATGCAAAATTTTCGCTGTTATTTTTATCTGTCGTCCCACCTTTTTTTTATTTATTTTTTATTTATCGTCCCATCTTCCATTGTAGTAAACCATTTCACGTCAGATTCATTAATATCCTATAGCTACAATTTTTTGTCTCAAACTATGAACAAACAATTTATCTTAGTTTTTGGTATTTTTAAGGTAGGGCATTGCCCCACAATGCCCCTCCTAGCTAAGGCCGTGTAGGTACGTAACCCAAAAGGAGGGCTATAATGGATCGAGAAGCCGATTTTGACGATATACACATTGCTTCTGCACTATCCCTACTAATATTACAAATGCGAAAGTCTTGTCTGTCTGTTACGATTTCACGCCTAAACTACTGAACCGATTTTGATGAAACGTACAGAGATAGATTAGACTTTGTGAAAGGTCATAGGCTACATTTTATCCCACAGCTGGGCGCGATATAACCAAATGCAGCAATGTACACACGGCAGCACATCAGGCTATACATGTTGACCTTGACGTCGCCCTTATCTCGCTCGTAATAGCGTCGACTTTTGTAGTGCCTGACTTGCTGCTGTCTGTACCTCATCGTTCAGTCGTTAATAGTTCATTGAATATCATCGGCGGAGCCCCTAGATCTGAAACACCATTTGTATTTGAAAACGTTACATCGATATCATTTTCTGAACAGCAGCATCAAAATGCATCAATCAAGATGTTATATCATTATTAATACAAGACATGGGCGTCTCTCAAATAATATTAACTCACGGCCATATGCGCATAGTCAGATCCTATCTTCCTCTGTCAAGTTGTTTCAATCTATCAATAGAATTAATGTCTTTGAGTTGAAGAGACTATCATTATAGAACATTGCCTATTCCCTTCAGAACAGTTAGTACGACAACGTATAGGGTAAATGAATTCAAGCTTGCGACTCTTGGGCGCTCAGCAGACGTTCTAGAAGTAAATGCATTAAATCTATTGCAAGGTACAGTGCAAATCCTTTATATGAAATTGTATGAACTACAAGTAAGTATAACATCTGACTACGAATGATGGTGTTGTAGATTAGCTAATATTGTAGGGCTACCATGCGTGGTTTTATTGACAAAAACATTAGCCGGTGTAATTCTAGTTGCTTGCTTAATAAGCAGTTCTTTTCAGTTTAATTGAGCAGCTAAATATTAAAAAAATATTTTTAATCCTGTAGGTACAACTTTTTTAGGTCTTTAATTATATTGTTTGTTGTGTTATTATTAGCATTCACAGAATTTATGTCCGTGTTGTTGTCTATATTAAATTTTCTTGTTAATTCTTACTTTTTGGTTGTAATCCATAGTAGTCTACAATTTAAAAGTAACTGTAAAAAATACATATGTATATTACATAATTAATATATCTAAACTATGGTGACGGTTCTTTTAATTATTAAAAAGGAGAAATTCAAAAAAAAAATTCATGTAATATTACTTAGTTTTCTAGACTTTTAGACCCCGTCAAAGCGCTAGCAACATGTAAAACAATGTGAGGCTTTATGTCCATGCCGTTCCGAGAACAATAGATAACCACATGAATATTACTTTGTGGTCAAAGAGAATGCCCGCAACTTGCAACCCGGGAAGAAATTGTTACAATCTAACCAGAAATAAATTAAATCTCTTCAAGGTTTTGCTGGACAGTAGCAACTTTTAAAACAACTTTTAAGAAAACCGATCAACATAATTTAAAATTGGAGAACTAATAAAAAATTTAACGACCAACTGATGGCATCCATTGATCCGTTAACGATCCATTTCAATCACTTTATATCGGTATAATCTAAGCTGACAAGTATGTGGTATTTCCCTTAAATTAACTACTGACGACAAATTACTTAGTTTAATTGAGATTAAGCACAAGTTTAAAATTGTTTTTTGAAAAACAGTTAACTGTTCTCTACGTAGAAATATCTAATCTGGAAAGACAGTTTGCACATTTTTATTAGGATCTTTTCTGGTGTTTATCTTAATGTTTGTAGTGAAAATAATTTTTAGATTTTTAATATTATATTTAAGAAAAAATAAGTTTTAGATTTTTTTTTCCGTTTCAAGTCACTTGTGATTCTAATCTATAGGAATAGATTATGTTGCTATATCATTGTTTCAGACTATCTACTAATTTAAATTTCTAAATTAAAAGAAAAGTATATGGAACAATTGACCTTTATCTTTAAAATTCTTTGATTTTATACCTCTACAATTTATTCTAAAAAGTTAATGAATATTGCTTTCTCAATATCGGCTTTAAACAAAGGATTAAAGTAACGTTTCATTTAACAACTATGCGTGTTCATTTGCATAACTAACGAACTACACTGGGCGTCAAAAATAAGTAGTACACTTTTCAAATTGCAATTACTCCTAAACTATAGTAGTTACACTTATGAAATAAAAAGCAGTTTATAGTAAACTTAACGAAGTTTATTAAAGTTATATTTTATTTGGCATGAATAAAGTTTCAAACTTAAAATTAAGATAAATACTAAAAAGTATCAATTTTTAACGATATGTCAACCACTTAATTTTCACGTTTTGGAACTTTTTCACAATTTAATAACTTGTGTTGCCGCCTCGGGCTCTAATTACAGCTTGGATCCGGTTTGGCATGCTGAACACTAAGTTTCGGAGGCGGTGTTGGGGAATATTTTCCCATTCTTCTATCAGCGCATGTTTTAGAGCCCTGAGTGTGGCAGGAGGTGGACTGCGCCTTCTGACTAGCCTCCCAAGCTCATCCCAGGCGTGTTCAATCGGGTTGAGATCTGGGCTTCTCGATGGCCAAGCCATCAAGTTGATGCCAACCTCCTGAATGTACTCTTGTACGTGGTGAGCAGTGTGTGGCCGGGCGTTATCATGCATTAGGATGGCTCCATCACCCATATTTATTAAATATGGCCCTGCATACTCGTTGAGGATCTCCGAGGCATATCTTTCACCAGTCAAAGTCCCATTTTCTATTACCACAAGCTCTGTGCGACTCTCTGAAGAGATACCAGCCCATACGTGTACAGAGCCCCCGCCATATTGGACTCTTTCCGAGATACAAGCTTGAATGTATCGCTCACCGGGTCGTCTGTAGACTCTCCGCCGTCCATCTGAAGTGTATAAAGAGAATCGAGACTCATCTGTGAATAAAACTCTAGCCCATTCTTCTTCGCCCCATTGTACGTGTTGACGGGCGTAGCGTAGTCTTGCTACGCGATGCTCTGTCTCAAGTTTGGGGCCATTTGCTGGTCTTAGAGGCTTCAGGTTAGCTTCAGCAAGTCTTCTTCTCACTGTACTCTCACTGATGTAGTCTGTTCGGGTCCGAAGAAGCTGTTGCTGAACCTCAACTGCATTAAGGTGTCGATTTCTTAACACAGTGGAAACAATAAAGCGATCTTCTCGGGTACTTGTGCACCTGGGTCTGCCATTACCTCGTCTCCTTAGATGGTTTCCAGTCTCTTCGTACCTTTGCTTTACTCGCTGAACCGTTCTTAAAGTTACACCCACCCTCCTTGCAGTACGACGCATACTGATGCCCACTTCGAGAAAAGCTAAGATTCTTGCACATTCTTCTGGTGAAAGAGGCATGATTAGTCAAATTTACTCTCTGAAGATACCTATGCTTTTCAATTACAATTGCTTTATCAGCAGCGAATGTGTCAAACACAAAAATCCTAAGTAAGACAACACCTTTCAACAGTTTAAAAAAAGTGTTTTTATTTATTCGTTTTTTTTAAAGTCAAGCATTATAAGTTCTTATAATGCATGAAGTTTTTATTGAATAAGATTAAATTTTCTTTTTAACCTTTTTTGTTTCAAAGGTCTAAGTTTTATAGTTTGGGAGAAATCGCAATTTTAAAACTGTACTACTTATTATTGACGCCCAGTGTAGTTATCGATACTGATCTCAATGGCTTCTGTTGTTACTATCTCATTTGATCCAATATGAACTTTATATGTCAGTGCCTCTTGAACTATGCAAGGACATAAAGACCTATTACGGAAATCATTTCCAAGTCATAAAGTACATGTCACGACTGCAAGAAACGTCATTTGAATTGCGGGATGAACTAAACAGACCATTGTTTGCCAATTAAGACCCGTTCCAGGCTAGACGCGTACGCGCTTGCATTTTGAAGACAATACATTCCAATTGACACTTTAAACTCTAGTTCATAAAGAACATTATTGGGTACATGATCTATTGATCACCGGAAGCTAGTGTGCGTGTGACTGTGAATGCATCAGGCTTTCATTGCTAAGGTTAGCTTAAAGAAGTCGTGTTACATCGAGTAGGAGGCACGTTGTCGCGACGTAATTGTATGTTGTGTTATACTGTTTAATCTTACGTAATGTTTTGTTGTAAGTATTGGTTTAGTAATAGTACTCCATCTGTTAACGTTAAATTGTTACATTTAACATTTTAAATTTTTTTTCGGGTTCCTATTTTTGTATCCAAATCGCAAAAATATATTTAAAAATCAATTTTATATGCCTTTTCATTTCTATAATTCAGCCTCACCTACTTATTAACTTACTTCATCGATTTGAAGTTAACTTACTTCTTCTATTTGAAGTTAAAGCTTTGTAAATGTAAAAACTAGTGTCAAAACAAAAGCACTGATTCAATTAAGTGCAATTTGGAAACAGTTTATCAAAAAAACAAAATAAACAAATATTTCGGTAACAATGCGGAGCGTAACGAGTTACGTATAAAATGAACCTTTTTATGTATTTCACAAAACTACTGTTAAATAATTATTCTATAAAAAATATTTAAGTTAACACTAAGTGAGCACCGCTTTATTTTTATCCTAGCCGGGGAAAAAAGCCCCCGGTTAGGATATTGGGAGAAAAGGGATGCCATAGAAAATAATATTGATTTAAACTGTTTTTATTTAAAGAGTGTCACTAGCATAATATAAAAACGATAAAATCGTAAACCGTTTTTTGACATAAAATATAATTTAAGAGTCCACACCAGCTGCAGATGATTTGCTTGTAAATTGTCGCGAAAATTTATCATTCGCATATGAAATGAGTTGGATATTAGAAATATATTACGAGTAGCAGGAATGTTATTAACATAACATCGCCTTGTGAGGTGATTCTGTATGATAAATTATAAATACAAAATCTTTAAATATACATATAACCCAGATTAGCTATGTGTCTTAAAAAGGTTAATGTCCTTCGGATTAAGTTTTGGATTTAGATTTCTTCTTCCTAGCGCTTTAGTCCAGTTTCTCATTCGGGGTACGCTTGACCTGATCCAGGGTTTAGTAAGTTTGAATTTGGCTTTGTTTTCATTCAATAAATTAACTTCTTTATTTGCAAACAAGGGTATTAGAATTTCTATACTGTTTTTTTTAAATCTATCTCACTTGTCTTGAACTGTGGGCTTAAAATCAGCTTGGTTGCCCACACCCAGTCCACTTCATTTTTAATGTTTTTGTTTGCCTTTTAACCATTAATTTTATAATTTGTTAATTAATCAAGTATCTGGAATAAAGGTTTCTGAATTTCTTTAATTTTATTAGAAATTATTTGATGTTCGTTGTAATAAGATGAAAAGCATCTTATTTCGAGGCATTCGTACCTTTAGTTGGCGCGTTTATTAAGCACCTTTATGCTGGGGGGAATCTTCTACGCTGGACTGGGAGGAGTGAAAGAAAAACTTAGAATGTACCAGCTGCCAACTCTTCCCAGACATACTTTAAAAGTCAGTAAGTGAGACTATGTATGTAGGTATGTTAATGCATTGCTAATATCAAGGTAATTTAGATTTTTAGGTGTCTTCTTAAGAGACCCATGACGCAAGAGAGGCTATCCTTTAACTTATAGTCAAATATTTCTGCTCGATTAAAAAAAAAAGCAATTTAAATTATATAGCAAGCGATATCGCTTAGTTCAAGATAGTTCAAGTAAATAACCCCAACTGGAGCAAGATTAATAGTCCATTGACCAATACGTATAACAATAATATTTTGCCAAAGTTGCGTAAGTAAGTAAATAATAATATTTGCGCAGCATAGTTCAAAACATTATCTACTATTTCACTCATTTGAAATACGTGTGTTATCTTAGATCACACTTGATTTTTTAAGTTTATTTAGATAAATACAATTAATTCACATCAATGGCGCTTTATAAGTATTTCACTTGGTGATATGCATTTGATTCATAAATAGATCAATCTACGAGCACTCAACCCTATATAGAAATAGATGCGAATTTGAAAGAAAACGATTTTGTCAACTAGGTGCGAAGTAATCCAAAGAGATTCCGAACACGATCGCTAGGGCGTGCGTTATAGAACATGTATCAGTGACTAGCCACTGACTAGTTGACAGGTTCGGGTCGCCTTGTATTACGTCTCTATATGTATAGGGTTGAGTGCTCGTAGAGATCAATTAATTATTATTACCTGCATAAGATGAATACGACACATAATAATTTATTCTCCATTCGGCCACTTTCATAACTATAAATTCATGACCAGCTAGGAAACGACAATTTTTCTGTTGTTGTGTCCCTTAATCAATCTACCATCATCGACGAAGCCACGTTTGCCCAACTGAAAGGAGTTATGTATTTCAAGAAGGACCACACCACATGGCTATCAACTACTGAATTAAATGAAATAAATAAATAAAACGCTATCCTATACACTCAAAGGCCCACACTAAGGTTTTTCCTAGTGCCGTGGGTCCCTCGGAACACACATAAAGACGGCCACAAACACCCATGACCCGAGAACAAACATCTGCTTTTTACACAATTATTTGCCCCGACTGAGATTCGAACCCAGGACCCGTCGATCAAGAGGCAGCGCCACTACCACTCAACCAAACCGGCCGTCGAATAAGAAGTTCAATAAGAAGCTTAGTGAAAACTCTCAAAAACAATTTGTTTTCCATGCAGCAGGTTGATCGCGAGATGTGTTGTTACTCGGTAGCGCGCGCGCATCTCACCATGAACTCGTGTGACGTGTCGATGACCGCACACGCGCCCTTGCGCCGTCATTACATTACACTATTTATGACATCCCACTACAATTGAGACCGCCGCTGGCAGTGGTTTTTTACGGTGCCGGCGGCACGGTGGTGGGTCAAGGGCAAGGTCAATTAAGATTTGCTTATCTAATAAGAGCATAATCTCATTTTTTAAATTAGTTAGCGTTTAGAAGATGATTTTTCCCATAAAACTGAACAATTTTACCTGAGGAACCTATATGAAGTAAAAAAAAAAACGGCCAAGTGCGAGTCGGACTCGCGCACATAGGGCTCCATACCATTATCTATAAAAACGGAAAAAAAATCACGTTTGTTGTATGGGAGCCCCTTAAATATTTATTTTATTCCGTTTTTTAGTATTTGTTGTTATAGCAGCAATAGAAATACATCATCTGTAAAAATTTCAGCTAACTATCACGGTTTATGAGATACAGCCTGGTGACAGATGGACGGACGGATGGACAGACGGACGGACGGATAGTGGAGCGTTAGTAATAGGGTTCCATTTTTACCCTTTGGGTACGGAACCCTAAAAACTACTTTTCATACTAAAGGAATCAGCTGATCGCTCAAGTTTTATGGAGAGGCGAAAACTTTATATTTCGACTAATGTTACTTGAAAAAAGTTGTAAGGTTTAGTGCGTTGTCTAGTGGTAATTAACTCCGACACTAGGGTTAGCCAAGTTGGTCACACACTGACTATAACTACACTTTAAGAAGAAAAAGTGGTAGCTTTATCACATCTTTTTGCTATCTAATTTAAAGTCACATAATATTTAAATGCAAGTTCAAACGACGAAGCCCTTTAAAAAATTGAGATGATAAGTTACGAACAACTGTAAAATCTCTACGATGTCATCAACATACCCAAAGAGATAAGATTACAGAGCAATAGCGGGTCTAACCCGAAATCATTTTGCTGGAATTAATGTTCTGTCTGTTTAATATTATCTTTCATGTGCATAGATTTAATGCTACCGAGAATACAAGAAAATCTATGATTGCGCCATTATATACCTAACAAAATGGGCCAAACTTTACTGAAAACTATCCAATTTAGGTATCTATCCTCCTATTATTATCATATAATTTTAAAATACGTGCCGATTGATATCTTTATCAAGAGTATTTTATACACCGTATTGTGCGCTCCGCGCCCGTGATTCGCGCGATTCATTTCATAAATTTATTTGTTCAAATAATTTACGAGCATTCGATAACCTTTGTAACGGATGTGCCTACCTACACAATGTGACCTAACATGTAATATACTTAAATATTATTTAATATGTTTACATAACTTTTCTGACAACAGTTAATTGGGTTAGATGGATAGATAGATACGAAACACTTTACTAACTGCACAACTTTACATAAAACACTTTACTTACTGCACAATCCATAATAAAATTATAAAATAAGTACAGTAAATAGTGCGCAAATACCACCTTATCGTTGAAGGCAATCCTTTAACTGTAGACCTTATACAGGCGACACTATTAGTATGAAACGTAGAAAATTGCGTTTTTTATTAAAGTGGAAGAAAAAAATAATTTTTCGTAAGAGTACCTAGATGACGTCAACGACCCAGACAATAGCTATTGAACCACATATTGCGGTTTTAAAGCCCACTTCGATAGACATATGAAAAAATCCCCGCACACTGTTCGCAGATTAACATTATATCAAACCTCAATCCGTGAAGCCTCTCTCGTCTGCAAGTAGGTAGATCCAGTATTATTTATGATTGAACGAAACCACTAACTATAGCTTGATCTTCCCACAGCCCTATTCTGTCTGGTCTCACTTAGTTACTTTACTAGCTATAGTTACGACTTTTGGTGTGAACTCAGATTTGTGTGCCAGAGTTGAACCGTTAAGTGGTGCAGTTACCGTCAAAGTAGTAGACAGATTCACGATTTCGCCAAACACAACAATAGAAATTGTGGCAGCAGGTAAATTTGATTAAACTGTTAGTTCTTCGGGTTTTGATAAAAAACATACTGTTCGGAGCCGCCACAGTATCGCTTTAAGCCGCTCGCTAGTGAGAAATACTTGTCCTTACAAGTGTTATGTTCTACATAATTATTCTTGGTCCTTCTTTAATTGGCTAAAGAACCAATACCTATCGACATAATTTACTCAGGGATGACTGAAAAGCTGTGGACAGTGGTCAGTTTGGCAACTTTTCCAAGCGAATAAGACGGTGTAGTCGAAAAGTCAATCTTATCTTATTTTATTTAGCCTGATGTTTCTCACTGCTGGGCAAAGGCTTCCCTCGCTTTCCTGCATATTGGAAATTCAAGTGGAGAAATAATAAAAACTGAGAGTAAACACCTTCAACAAGTCAAGGTGCTTTAGAAACAACCACAAACAATACCACACGTTTTTGGTTCAATTAAGAAGCGATGTAATTGTAACTTCTTATTAGGTATAGATACTTACGAAATACTCCTTTTTACAGTAATAGGTATTCGTATCTAGAATGATTTAAAGTGTAAGTACAAAAATGGCGATTGTTTCAAAACAATAGAGAAAAGCTACGTTTGAACTCTGGGGAAAAATCTAAAAAGAGAAATCTGGAGTTATTCTTGTTTTTACACAAATTCTGCTCAAATTACAAGATTCATACATTGTTCGCTTTTTGTGTAGAACTGTTTTAATTGCATCTACATTATAAATTGTTTTTATGGCTAATATTGATGAAAACTGCTGCAAAGAATTTGCTGTACGAACACCTCAGCCATACATACCCACCGAATTTTACATTTAACTGCGTGTAGAAATTTAGGAGAGAAGCCTTTAACATGTACTGTAATAGATAGCTAAAAATTTTCCCCGCATAACAGCTAGGTACCTATAGAAATCATTAAGTCCAGTCTATAAGTCAGGTTCCTATGTTTAAAGATATAATTTGTGCTTGTTAACGTTTGTAGAAAAGATTGAACGCATTTTACCTTCGTTTCATTTCGGTTTCTACCGCCTAAATGGAAAATGAAACTTAAATTTAATAATTAAACTTTCCCCTTATCTATCGGCAGAGTTTCTAACGAGAATTTACTTGCTTTAACAAAATAACGCGCCAACCACGCTGCGGTCTCGGCAAGCAAGGCCTTTGATTTTATTTTATTGTTAGAGTAAGTATCACCTATAAAGTTTTAAAAATATGAAAAATAATATAACTTTGATTAAAATTCGCATTTTAGTGTCTATGCGTACATAGTTTGTTATTGACTTTATAGTGTATTTTGCCTGCAGTATCGTAATTTTTTTATTATTTCTATTAATATTTTAGGAGCACCAATCTAGATGTTGTCTCTAGCGTCTAAAAAGAAAAATAAAACTTTTTTGTGTTCAAGAAGAATAAAGACTACGTCTTCAATTTGTAATTACAATCATAAGTCGTTGCCTTGCGAATTTAAGAGATTTAACTGACGTTTTTTTTTGTTCCATAAGGTCTGAAATGCTACAAGAGATGAAAAATGCTGAAGACAAGATAAACAGAGCGGTCAAGATGATTGAAAATAAAGGTCAGTAAAGTCGCAACTGAGTTTATCTCTGAAAGTGCCGGACTATTTTTACAACCCCAAACAATAGTTCTATCGATAAGGTCGTTTTTCTCTAAACAAATAAAATAAATGAATTATTTAAGCGATTTCTTTACAAGAGAACACAGAGCACATCAATTGAGAGACTCTGGGGGAAAGAAAATCGTAAAACCTTTAAGAAATATAACGGAATAAAACAGGGATACAATAAAAGTTGCATGCTTCAGTTACGCATCTGAAGTGGCTATATTGAATATGATTTTATTGGTTTGCAATATTGCTATCTCCCTGGGGCACGCACCCCTGTCTAGACTCCCCAAATTATATATTGAAAACATACCAAACAAGTTTTTGTACTCACGCCACTTCAAAAAGAATTGCTAAGAAAATGTTAGAATGAAGAGTTCGGCGCGAGAGATATCGTATAAGCTTTGAAATTGATGGTATCCAAATATGGCAGAATATTTGTAATCAACTAACGCCTCACGCCACGTCATCAGCCCTTATACGTTTCCATAGTTTCAGGATAAATTAAGAAATACTCGCAAAAGGTACAGCTAATTTCTTCCAGCAGACCTGAGATAGTTTAAAAGCGTCATGCACAAATAACCATTAAGTAATATCATGATAATAAAATGGTTAGTTATACAATTAAACATTTAATATAATTTAGAAGACATGCACATGCACAACTAACCAATAACTTATACGTACAATAAAAGTCTAATAATAATAATAATGGCTTATGAGTTTTAAGTAGTTTATTCTTCTTCACTAGACAACTCTACACCGAAAGGTTGCTGATAAGATAAATGTTTCTTCTTCAAAATGGGCCGCATTTTAAACCAACCTTAATTAAACTTTCTTTGACTATGTGTGAATTCTGTTAATTTTTATGTGTTGGTATGCAACAGTCTTAATTTTTTGTGTATAAAATGATAAAGAAGATTAAATAATTACTGAGTTAAAATACTTAAAGTAAATTTAAAAGCTTTCATTTCCTGTTTTTACAACTTCATCCCATAATGATCACTTTTAATCATCATTCATTAATTACGTGCACAAAGCAGAAGAAATTATCGCGACAATGCACTTGGCACTTTCACTAAAAAAATACACGAAGAGAAGAAATTTTCAAAAGGATAACTGCAGAGTAAAGTACTTTCGAACTGCACTTAATCCAAATATGCAATGGCATGTCCTGTTACATTAATAATGTGAAACAAGTGTAAATAAGTACGTTAAGAAAGAGGGTCAAGTTTATGCTCAGTCATTTTTATAAAGCTTTTATTTGTTTGTTTTGTGTTACGAAAACGCAGTGATTATACAGGGTGGAATTTTGTAATGCCACCTGAAGGGAAAGTACTCTTAATACTGCAGATAGGAAATTGTACTCAAAGAAAACATTCATAGGTTTCCTTTCATTTAATTTACCAAGTTTGTTAGAGAGATTTTATCCTTATAATTGACCCTAACGATCAATGGAATAAAAGTACAGGGTGTAAATCTTACAGATTTAAGTCGATTCGATTCCTGGGTGTGGCAAGGGAATTTTCGAAAACACTTGAATGCAGTTTTCTTTCTTTTCAAAAATAAAGGAACTTTTTATTTGAGTACAATTTCTTATCCACATTATTAAGAGTACTTTTCCTTCAGCAGCTCTAGTACGATAACGACAAACTCGCGCTCGGCTCACGCTGAAACTTCACTTTTTTTTAATTATAAGATGGGTTAGCTCTTGATCTCAATCTTGACCATAAAGGTCAAAGATGAGGTCGACGATGGAGCGAGTTAACCCAGAAAATGCCTATAAAGGCACTGGTACTCCCACGCACCGACGGAACACAGCAAGCTGTTTGGCGTCGGACTTCGGTAGGAGGGTGGTCACGAACCAGACGACCCTTTACAGTGCCTACCACACCGCATGAGACCATAGGACGACACCTCAGATTCAGAAAAAAAATGAAGTGTCGTTGCCTGGGATGGATTACTAGGAGGCAGGTCTCATTTGTGTTTCCTTAGTCGCCTCTTACGACACCCACGGAAAGAGATGGGGTGGTGTTATTCTCAACCGATCACCACACGGCGTGATTGCGTGAGGGTCCCGCGCAAAGGCTTGCTCGCCCTATGGCGTTGTCAATGTTGACATTTTGACATAGAACCGCGGTGTTGTCGCGGCGCTGTCACTATCGTACTCGGCCTGCTGGTGGCATTACAAAACTCCACCCTGTATGCTCAGTGGTGTTACGCACCATAATTAAAATAATTAGTTAATTTTCCCCAACAACTAGGTAGGTAAAATTTCAGTTAGTTAAGTAGCTTCAAAGTTACCGGAAAATAAGATCGAATATCAATCAAATTTGGATTGGGTTCTTTTTAAGAGAATAGAAAACTTTCTCAGGAAAATGGTATCAGAAAAACATGTTTTTTCTTACATTTCTGTATGCGCGTAGTTATAAATATGGGGTCGTCGTAAACATTTCAATATCAGCACACTCATCCCCTTGCGGTGGAGGAGCTAATCTTCTTTCCCCGATTCGTGCACGACGCGGAGTCTATAATTGGGTATTAACGTTAATACCTCTCTATTATAGTCCTTCTGCACTTTACGACATAGCGATAAATAATCTCGGTATATATATATACTCTCATTTACAAAAACTTCGAAAAAGGAGGTTTGATTAATACAGTAAGAAGTACTTACATTTATTTTTGTGAATGTGTAGGGTTTTTTTATATGAGATAGTTTTCAGTTTTAAATTACATCAATCAGAATCCAAAAAACATGCATAGAAAGATGACCTTTAAATATAAAGTTGATTAACAACTTAAAGTGGTTAAGAGAAAAACCCTTAACAAAGTTATCAGTCGGTTATCAGTGCAATTAAACCATTGTTGTTGCATTGGATATTTACATAATACTTATCAATCTGGGCTTCAAGTCTCATCATCGATTTTCTTGTCAACTGCCTTGACATAAATGTACGATATCAGCGATGACAAATTTATTTGCTTGAATTAATTTGTGCTCTGTGGGGTGTATTGTGTTAGCAGACCGCGTGTTCTACCGTCGGATTACAAATATTATAGAAACGATGTAATTCGGACAGTGATTTATAGAACGGGGGTGACTGCCACCCTCACAAGGGGCACTGCCCACCGCCTATCACAAATAACATTGATTTCTGGCAACGAGAGACAAGTTTGAGTTGTCCGGATGACGTAGCATAAACTTCCCAAGCTTGTTTATTTATTTATAGTTTTGACTAACTTTACTACACACTCAAGACGCTATTGGAATGGTAACTTGTTAACTAAAGAAGCTGTCTGTTTATAACAAAGACAAGTTAAACTGGAAAGCTGTAAAAACTTATTGGTTTTAGTAAGTTAAAGTTAATTTGCCTAACTCAACTTCAATTCTATAAGCTTAAAAATCTAATTATTTAATAAAATAATATGCCTTCTTGAAAACAGTTTACGAACTTGCCAGAAACACTCTAAGTAAGTACCTACAAATTATTTCAGAAATATTTAATTTAAATTGAGGAATTCGGATTAAATGTACGCTCTGTGACCTCTCTATACATGGCCATTTTTATAGGCATGCCTGCAAGTGCTTAAGTAAAGAATATCGCGATAATGCAGCTCATTTAAAGACAACTTTTTACTATCACGATCATGATCGCAAATTACGTATTTCATTTATAGTTTTGACTAATTTCAAGATAATATGTGTTAAATTTTTGTTAATTTGCTAACAATCTTCGAGTCTCTTTTGAATTAATGCCACTTTTTTATCCATATCAATAACGTTAACGGTATAATAGAAATCCTGAGTAGGTAAGTAAGCGCTGTTGTTTTCGTGGGTCTCCCATTTCGCACCTTTTGTGTTGTAAGTGTGTTAATTAATTACAGCTATCCTGATTAGTTGTTATTAGTGTATGGGGGTAAGTGGGACGCGGCGCGTGTGAGAAGACAGGCGACGACGGATACGGTGCGAGCGCAGCCGCGCAGGTCAGCCTGCCAACTTTTTGTCTGCCTGTCTTGCCTGTCACTCCGGCAATGCTCACTTAATTGAATTAAACGATAATGCACACCAACCGATACGATTATCAAGATCATATCCATCCACATCTTATTTTTTGCACGACCACCTCTCAGGCATTCGAAAGTGAGTTAAGAACAGACAAGTTACTCGTAAATTTAAACATAAATGGTTTCTATTACATTTTCACAGTGGGAATAATATACCCGATAAACTGTTCGGGACATAATAAACTAGCAAGGTACAATCTAAATAACTCAACAAGTTATGGTACCCCAGAGGCTCTACGCTGTACTTATATGGATCGATAGGGCATACAAGTCCCAGCCCAGCGACCTATACCGACCATTGACGGCACACAACGGTACCACTGACCATTCACCATGTCTCGCTGAAACTACAAGATTTTATGGTTGAGAATGATTGCATATGCCGCTTAAAAGGCAGCGAAGGAAGGCAAGTAAATCTAGCCAATAAACTTCGACATACTGACGCAGTGAACGCACTCTTGCAAGTTTATTATCATAAGAATTTCAATTCCGCATTAAGAAATACTTTATTTCCGCACGAACTGGACAGCTTCGCGTAATTGATTGACGACACATTTTTAACTTCCTCAAAATCAACAATTCGATCAAAACAATGTCAAAACATTCACCCAATTTCTCGTCGCTGCACGTGCCAACGGTACTCCGGACTGATTGACCAAAACCCATGACTATTATTATCTACCCACACTTGGAAAAGGTTAAGTAGGTAATCGATCCAACCGAAAATAGATTTTGACCACAAATAGACAGTTTCATACTTATATTTCCTCCTCTCGTTGTCGTTAAAACAAAAATTCCCATTAACTGTGTTTAACCGTAACTGCGAACTGATTTTTTTGGGCCCACACGGTTCGTATTTATCGTTACAAAGCAAAAGATAAATTAGACAAGATAAGTGTTCTCTTATCCTAAACGTGTGGCATCAACAATAGTTGTCCTAACAGACTATTAACGCGTGCAATTTTTTTACACGATGTCCCGAATTGAAATCACCTCGACAATATGAGGTTCATTGTACTCGAAAAGTTGTTCCGAAAGAGATTAGATAAACATTTAAGATTAGCTTATTGAGTAGTGGCTAACACAGTTTACAACATGTATCCAATTCAAACCATCATTGTCCACAGTGACACTGATCTACTCAGTGAATAGTCGCACTACTCAGAGAACACGAACAAAAAAAATCGTATACTCTGAATTTATGCAACTTCACTTCTACCATGTACCTAAATGTCCTTTATTAAACAACTTATACGATAAAGATAGCATGGCGAATGCTTTTCCGTTGTCATTGCAAGAGCATCTTGGAACCCACAGCGTTTCTTAGAAAAGCATACGAGTATTATTATATGTCGGTTCACATCATCTTGACAAGTCTTAATGTCGTCCGGGTATCACATCCAATGTTTGTCCAGAGTACACACACGAAGCTAAGTAGGGTGGCTGTTGCGTCCAAGAATAAGCGGGAAGATCAACAAAAGATTTTATCGAGGAAAAAATGTAGAGTCCTATAAGTACTTCGATCGACATGGCTATGACATATCGTAAATCATCTAACGACAAGCTGACAGTATCAGTTGAATCGTAAATTGGTTAACGCATAAAAAACCAATCTAATTGGTAAAAAAGTGTGCTATTATGCAACGATAATTGGATTGTGTCGTTGACACCGAGCAACGGCAACCACACATGACATGATATGGTTTTTGCAAATCACTTTCTCACTTTGTTTTTTCATAGATAAGACGATGCGCATGATAAATTAACTAATGTGTATCGTTACGCATGATTTCGTCGTCAGGGTTAAAAAGAGGCTTGTTGTTTGTACAGACAATGTCACAACGAGCTATACAGTTGCACTGTTGTCAAACATGTCTAGTCTGACGTGCTGTCGTGTGTGCTCTTAATCAGTAGATGTTTTACTCCTTTTTAAATAAGAGATTAATATGATAATTTTTTGTCATTAATATACATTAACGAAATTGATAAGACGCCATCGATTAATGGACTAATTTGGCCAATGATCGGTTTAATTTAAACAATTTTTACGATGATTGCGTGAAAGTAGAACGTTTCCACTTTTGTTTGTTCGTTAATTAAATTTCCGCAATAATACTGTGGGTCAATAATGAAATCTCTACCTTAATAATACTGTGGGTCAATTAATGAAAACTCTATCTTGTTTGCAAACTAACGACTCTCATCTAGTTGTGTCCGATGAAAACTCAAGTTTTTCAAACTAAGTAATTTATGATTTGGATTTCAGTTAAAAGGTAATTTCAATTTATTTTACATTGCGTGTGTGATTTATTTTTACTAAAACTCGTTCAACTGAACTGGAACGCCATTTCATATTTTTATTAATTGACTTAGGTTATATTCTTTAATTAAATAGAAAATATACACCTAATTATTGGATTCCTAACAGCATTCATTTCATCATTAGAACTTACACAAGATGATTCAAATTCTGCACATTGAAGAAAGCACTTGAAGCGTGAAGATAAAGGGCTATTTGGGTGCCAAACATACCGGGGCTGTTTATTGAATCGGCAGCGGCGAGGAGATTGCAACAAAAACAGTGTACTCAGTGGGTAATTGAGCATCCCCGCTCCCGGCATTCCCTAATTGCCATCCGGAGACGATTCCCACGCGCCAATGTGTCTTGATATCTCCCAACCGTATCTGGCCTTCCGAGTGGATATCTCGGATACATGTTATGTAACTCTAATCAAAATTCCGTAGATCGCGGCGCGGCGGGAAGGCCCTGCTCTTGCCGTAATTGATGTGTATCAAACTATTGTAAAAATTAAATTAATGGGTTGCTGAATCGTCATTCTGAACTATCTCTATCGCTGGTGCATTTTCTATAGAAATGCATCCACGCATCCGTGATAAAGTAATGTATTGTTGATGCCCTATAAAACGAAATCTAAAATGATTATTGATTTCATATCTACATCAAGGTCTGTACACACAAATTAAACTATGCAATACGAAGCAATCTGCAAGTTCTGCAACATCGACCTATGATTGACGGACGAGTTATCCGTCATTTCGCGCGTAACAAGGTGGGCTTTATCCCAATTACTATGGGCAAAATTCTACTTTACGTGGTGAATCGGTTTTTAATCATCCAGCAATCTCGAGGCCGTCTTTGAGTTGCTTTGAATAGGCACCATGTGAACGAGAGCTTGTAATTGGGTGCACCCGAGCGGCGATAGTAATTGATATCGCCAGGTAGCGGTTCTCAATCGACGTATGCATCTGGTTACGCCCTTTGGTGTGGTATTTGGTTCCGTAAGTTAATTGTTACAGCCGTGAAAGGTGGAAGTTGTGGAACCGTGAGGAAATCATGCTAATTTGTTTGCTTTCACACGAAATCCAAAAATCCAAGTCCAAGCGGTCGTTGCCGCGTGCCATCGATCGTTCGGAAGAGAAAATCATACTAGTTAGTTGTTAAAATTATAGGTGCGAGACGGTACTTCTAAGCAATGGGCGGAGATCGATGCAGTGCAATGTACCATTCTTTTAATATGTTGCAACGCTTACAGTTACTTGAATAGACGCGATGTTTATCATATATTAATTGGTTGAAACGCTTTACGAAAAGAAACAGCCTTTACGAAAACACGAAGTACATGAATTGTTAGATGCAGAAAATAAAATAATACTTACTTAGCATAGCAGTACGTATAAGTCATTTTTACAAGCTTTTATTTAACTTGCAATGTATGTATGTAATTATGTTTGTTCGGATGGTACTCAATTCTTGCAACTCAATTTTGAATCAGATATCTTCAACCGATTTTTAAAAGATAAATAAAAGATGGGTCAAAGATCGCTTTACTAAATTACTTGCCTAAGTTTAACGATTTGGAATATCCTTAAAAAGTAGGTAACTTTGTTCGTTACAGTTAATTGCAGATCCTATTAAGATTATGATTCGAGGAATTTTTGCTAGAGAATCTAGGTTTTCTTCGGGTTAATTAGCTGGAAAAAATCCATATTTAATTGTACCCATATTATGTGTATAGGCAACAGTATAGGTACGTAAGAGGTGTATGGTGCATAAACATGCAGTGCAGGTATTGGAACAAATTTAGAGTCGCGAATTTGTATAGTAAATAAAAGTACTGTACATAATCAGTATTTATATTTTTGGCATAATGTAGGTTGCAAGTGTTAATAAACAGAACACATAATTGTATGAGGCAGAATCCTGAAGGAAATTATTTTATGAGGCAGAATATTAATACCTAATTACGTAAAAAGTTATGCACCTATCTAACAGTTATAAAAATTGTGTCATTTTAATTATTCAGATATGGCTGAAACAAGATATGCAACTTAAAAACAACATTTAAAGATTGATGGGATTTTTTCGCCACATTGCACCCCCAATAATGTTTTTTCAAAATCATTATTTTTATAATTATTAAATGAACGTGATCGCTTACCATAACAATATTTAACAGGAGGAACCATCCTAAGATGGGGTGGCTTGATTTCAGTGACATTTTCACAGGTAGCACATACAGTCGTCTGTTTCGCGCGAGCTTTGCTTTCCCGGCAAGAGAGTGAATGTTAACCGCACACGTCTGAGGACCGACGCTTTGCCCGCCAAACTGAAGCAGGGAAAAGCAAAGCACCGTGAGACGTGAGAGCTTCGCGAACTGTCGCTGAATGGCCCACTCCACGCGTAGGGAGCCCCACTGGCGGGAGGGATCTAGTGTAGGGGAAACCACGCCAACCGCCTCCGGTAATTCACTAAGAAAAGTTATTTGCTGACTTGCTTCACAGGGAGCCGGGGTAATAGAAAAATGAAACCGATTTCAACGACGTCCTTTCAATTTGTTTGTTTGCCGCGTTAGGGTTTTGAAGTCGCTCTCGTTTAAAAGTTATCGTTAAAATGAAATTTGTGTCAGTACCTTATTATCAGAGAAAAGGTAATCACTGGCGTTTACTTAGTATGTTTGACTACAATACCATGTTAAATGTAAGATAGCGGTCTGAGAAAATTGTCGCAATTGAAATAAGTAAGACAGATAAGGATGTTGCTACAGTGCCTAATTGAAGGTAAACTTTCATCCTATTGTTCTGTACCTAGTTACTTACTTTGACGGCAACATACAACTTTCTGACAATTTAAAAGAGAGTTATTGTTTTAAACACTTTTAAGGGAGATATGTTTTGTTTGTTTTTCTTATTACATTACTTATAGATGCCTAGGTTCTAGCAACATTTTTCACACAATACCTAAGTTATTGCCTGAGAAAATTTTCACAAAGAAAATAATTCTTTAGAATAATAAACAGAGATATAGTTAAGTACTCAACAATACTAATTTAAAATGAGAATGTGCAATCATGCACGGTATTGTTTTCTCCTTCTTTCTACGTCATAAGTAATGAAACATTGGCGACATGTCACCGGAAAATTTTAAAAACCGTAATATTACAATCTCACTAGTGAAATTATAATATCCCGCGAAATCACAATTTGCCTGGCAAAATTATAAAACGAAACTTGAATAAAATCAAGATAGGTTATGTAAGGTTTCTTAACGTTCGGTTAGGTTGCATTAATATTATGAAAAAGACCGTCAATGTGAAAAATAGGGCAGTTCACAAAGTAACAAGAATTAATAATCAAATAAAACGGGCAAGTGCGAGTCAGACTCGCGCACGAAGGGTTCCGTTCCGTACCATTACCTATAAAACCGGCCAAGTGCGAGTCGGACTCTATAAAAACCATTACCTCTATAAAAATTGTTAGGTTATTCAATAATATACAATAACAAAAGTCTCGACTGCTGGACTTACCTACTTGTTTTTTTCTTTTCAGTTTTTAGTACGCATTCGGGTTTTTTATTTTTTAAATTATTTTTTTGATACAGTCTTCAAATACTTATCTGGGCCTTATTATTTCACCGAACTAGCAATTTGCCCACACACCGTCGTATATTGGGTGACTTTAAATTAGCGAAAATGAAGTATGAAGTTAGGGAAAATATTGTTTTGAGAGTTTCTTAAAAGTAGGTTCCTTGGGAAAACTTGTTCAGTTTCATAAGGAGAATCATCCCTTTTTCGTTACCTTATTTAAAGTCACTCCATAACACTTATCAGTTATTTATTTGGTTTGCATCTTCAATTTTTTTTAAACCGTAAACAGTACAGAAAGCTCGTAGTACTCGTATGTAGATAATTTAATGTGCTGTCTTCTGTACCTACTCACCATTTGTGATCGCTAACCCGCGGTGTCAGAAGTACCATCGTTTTGTACCATTGATGGTACTACTGACCTAGACTTATGTCGCTAGTACCATTAAATACAACACTAGATTTGGCACATGAGTTTGCTTTCACATAAAACAAAAAAAATAATATTTTCTTCCAACTACGCAGCAATTCCGCCATTATTGGCGTAAGTGACATAAAAAAAAAACTAAATATTTGAAATTTAATTTAACTACTTTACTACTATTTTGTATTTTTATCGACGAAACTTTTCCAAAAATAATGGCACATTAACAATGTTATTCACCAGCACCATCTGTCTTTCAGAATTTTAAGAAAACCGAAGGTTGTTTTAGGTTTTCCCTTGAAACGCTGATTAAATTGTCCATTGCATGCTTCAGAAATATTTACAGTTCGATGCACCACATTTTTTTGTAATTGTTCCGGTACAATTTTAAGTTTTGTAATTCTTGCATCTCCAAAAGGTACTTTTATTTTTAAAACGGACATGAAAGTAATATTGATTACCATTGTGTAATAACACTTTTCCACGACCACGTTTTTAGGGATGTTGACTTTTTTTAATTTTTTATCTTAAAAAATAACAGAATCCAAAACCCAAAACCGAAATAATTTTTGAAAACTATTGAGAAATAAAAAAGTTACAAGCTTTTAAATTTCAATAGAGGGGGACTCTGTCAAGCAACGAAAAAGAGATGCACTTCTTTTTTTGTGACGTCACCGCCATTTGTTTGCGCAGGTAAAAACGAGATAGCTAGCTCTCCCCACAAAACGAAAAAGCTAGTCTTTACGTTAATATAAATACAATACAATACAATATACTTTATTGCACTCCAACACAGATAAGGTACAGTTACATTTTATACAAAAAGTTATGTCAGGGTACAAAAGGCGGCCCCATTGCTAAGAAGCAATATCTTATCGGCAACCTTTGGGTGTGGAGAAGAAGTAACAAACCGTTTAGATGTGGGTGCAAATATAATACATGCTACTTACATAGAATAAATTACACATATAGAACAATAAAACATATCTACCTAACCTAACCTAACCTAACATACATACAAAACATATAATACATATATGATATATACCTATACCTATATAAATATATACCAAATTATACAATGAACATCATTGAACATAACATTACAGAGAGAAAAAAAAGGACATTCTATGGAAAATTGAAAGAAGACAAAAACACACAGCCATAAATAAACTAATAATTGCATATTGATTCAAAGTGCCTCCTCAGCATTGTTTTGAAAGTGAGCAAGGTTTGCACGGATCGTATACTACTGGGCAAGGAATTCCAAAGGCGTGCGCCGTGCACTGTGAAGGATTTAGTGTAGTAATTGGTCTCATGAACAGGCAGGTCGATGAGGTATCTTGTGTTACTGCGCGGTTCCCGCCCGCGGCCATCCGAGCAAAACGCAAAGCGTTCCCTGAGATAAGCCGGAGCATGTGGATCACGCAGTGTTTTAAAAAGTAAGCACAGAATATGAGTGTCACGGCGCAGCCGAATGGGTAACCATTTGAGTTTCCTCCTAAATTCGGATATATGGTCGAACTTTCTGACTCCATAAATGAACCGTATTGCCATGTTTTGCAGTCGTTCCATTTTACTGAGACGTTCCTCTGTCAAGTCTAGATACGCAACATCTGCATAGTCGAGCAACGGGAGAAGGAGAGCCTGAGCGAGCGCAATTTTAGTAGGAATTGGAAGGAAGTTTCCTAACCTTCGCAATGACATAAATGATGAAAACACTTTGCGACTCACTTCGCCCACCTGCTTCGACCAAGACAGCGTCGTATCGAAAAAAACGCCTAAGTTCTTGACAGTGTCACAGTAACTAATGCTAACATCTTTGTACTTAACAGGTGGAAGAGATGTCACGTCGAGTTTGCTTATCTGCCGACTACCGCCAATCACAATGGTCTGGGACTTGGTAGGATTGACACTCAGTCCGTGAGAATCTGACCACTGCGCAATGCGCGACAAGTCGGCATTCATGCGGTTAATGGCAGTAACGATATTGTGCACTGGCTCAAGAGGAAGAGATTGAAGAAGTGATGCCATTAATAAAAATTGAAAAGAGCAGCGGCGATAATACACCACCTTGTGGGACACCTGATGAAGTACAGGCCCAATCAGATTGTTGATCATCCACACGTACACGCTGACGACGACCCACTAAGTATGTACGGAACCACTGCAAAACAGAAGGCGATGCCCCAAGAGAACTCATCATAGCGAGTAGGATATCAAAATCAACCATGTTGAATGCGTTGCTGAAGTCCAACAAAGTTAGCAAGGTGACTTTTTGTTGTTCCATACCGAGACGGATGTCATCCGTCACTTTGACCAGAGCCGTAACTGTGCTGTGTCCCGGGCGGAAACCAGATTGCATCGCATTCAACAGGTTGTTTTGATTAAGAAAAGTCGATAATTGGTGATGAACAAGCCGTTCTAGAACTTTGGATAGAAAAGGAAGGATTGAAATTGGGCGATAATGGGGGAAAGAAGTTGGGTTACTATTCTTGGCCAGTGGAATCACAACGGCGTCCTTCCACGCCTTGGGAAAGACTTGTGTTATTAGGGAATAATGTAGGATATGCGTGATGACAGGAAGTACAACATCGAGGACAGGGATGATCATAGCACGGCTGATCTCATCACTGCCCACGGCGCTTGAAGTAATAGAAAGGATATGCTTCCTGACATCAGCATCAGAGACAGGGGTAAAGGAGAAGAAGGAAGATGGAGAGGAGTTGCTATAAATTTCTCCCAGGGCATCAGCCTTCTGACTAGAACAGCTAAAGGCAACGTTCGACATAGTAAATGCTAATAACTTGTTCATTTATAAACCGATTTTATTGCTGTTTTCAGATTTTAATATATTTCTAGCAATATTTTTTGTTTCACATACAATAATTCATAAAATCAAACACTGTAATAAAACTCACGAAATTAAAGATGCTAAAGGTCTTTGACTGGTAGAATTTTCTAATAAAATTAATAATTAAGCCATTAAACGTCATGGTATAAATAAAACGAGGTTTAATTAATCAGGTGGCCAGTAAGTTACTACATATAAGTAAAATAAATGTTTGGGCGCCTGTCAGTGTGTAAAAGTCGCTAGTACCATCAGTGGTAATATAGGTCAGTAGTACCATTAATGGTACTAGCGACATAAGTCTAGGTCGGTAGTACCATCAATGGTACATACTTCTGACCCGGCGGGATCGCTAACGTAGCTACTATTTTGTCAAGCCGATAGGTCCCAACTCAGACTATTTATTTAAAAACGGTTTGGTCAAGTGGTAGTGACGCTACCTCTTGATCGGCGGACCCTGGGTTCAATTCCCAGTCGGGGAAAATATTTGTGTAAAAAGCAGATGTTCTTGGGTCGTGGGTGTTCGTGTCTGTCTTTATGTGTGTTCCATGGGACCCACGATACAAGGGAAAACCCTAGTGAGGGCCTTTGAGTGTGTAGCGTTCATAGTTTATTTTATCAATCAATCAATTTATTTGCTTAAAAAAATCATTAATCAGGTCTTACAATAATTATATAGTATCTAATGTTTAACCACCATAGGCATGCAAAATTTAATGAAGTACACAAATTAACACAAATGAAAAATAAAAAAAAAAATTATATAAAAAAGTAAATATTTTTTTAAAATTGGCCACAAGAAAAATGTCATAAATGAAAAAGTCAAATAAAAAAAATGCAAAATTAATAATTTATAAAATAAGAATAATAATTTATAAATTGAAAATAAATAAGTAGGTAGGTATCCTTTTTATAATTTTTTTTTAAATTAATTTAATAACTTGAAACTTGGTAATAGTATTCTTCAACACAATTTGTGACACCCGTGTTTCTGCGTTTTACAAAATTCATCCTCTAAGACGTTAAAAAGGGGTATCAAAATCTGAAAATTTTGGAAAAAAAATGTTTTCCTTCTTATTTACGTTCTATCAACGTTACTGACACCGTAAGAAAAATTTGTGTACTGATTAAAAAGTAACCCTGTATACAATAACAAAAGTCTCGGCTACTGGACTTACCTACTTGTTTTTTTCTTTTCAGTTTTTATTACGCAGCCCGGTTTTTTATTTTTTAAATTATTTTATTTTATTTTACACTTTTTAGTTAGGATCAGATATTTTTAATTCTCAAAGTTTTTTTCGTCTCGTTCAGGCTAATGTTATAGCGTGGGTAAAGTAAGACTAAAATGTCTGTTTAGCGGCAAAATATGTACCTTGAAACTTTGTTTATAACTTTATCTTGGCACTAGAAATGAGGATCTGCCAAGTTCTACCAAAATTTAGGGGTCCTACCCCCTCCCAGGGTGAGTATGGGCAGGGGGAATTTTTTAAAAGTGCACATTTTACAAACTAGGCGATTAAAATCAAAACTAATGAAGCTATAAGTTTGATATTTTACAAAGATGATCTTAAATTATTGTGGAAACTTACCTAAAAAAAAAGATTACATGGAGTTCCCATGGGAACGAATTTTAGGGCAGACGCTGGTTGATATTTAAGTTTGGTGTTTCAGTCACAGCCCCTATCTTTCAAACTATTAGAGACGGCGTATCCAAATTTTCAGTATGTAAGTATGTAAAATAAAAATCAAAAATTAAAAATATGAACAACAAATGAAGAGGTTATAATTTCAATTAAAAATGAAAATATAAAAACTTAAAAAAAAATAGAACCAACTTTGATAGGCCGCCTTCGCACTGACTTCAAACTGATCAGAAGGTACATCAAATTATATTGTATGTATTTAATTTTTCGGTTTTTTGATGTAAGGGTGGGATTCACAGGTGGGATTCCACTCGTCCAAAATCTTTGTCCAATTTCTTTAGTCATTTATCTGATAGATAATAGAATTTTTGCCTCTCCATACAATATGAGCAATTAGCTGATTGTTTTTATGAGAGCACAATTTTTTTTTTGATACTGGTTCTTTGGGGAAAGTGTTCCCTCTTTAAAGTTTCGCTTACTAATGTTCGGCGCAATTTTTCGGGATACTGTTGAGATCATTTGATACCTTTTCACCCTTGACCCCTTGGTCGAAAGAGTCACGGTTATGGAGGTTAAAAGAATGCATTTAAATGCATAATTAAAATCGTGATGTTTTAAATAAGAGACGTAAAATAATTTAAAAATATTAAATAAAAAATCATATCTCCATAACCGTGACTCTAACAATCTAGGGGCAAAGGGTGAAAAGGTACCTAGCCAATGACCTCACCAGTTTCCAGAAAAATTTTTGACCACATTTTTGGACCAGTGCTAAATTTTTTAGCTACCCTGTACTTACACCCTGTATACCACACCTTGGAATGATCATACACACGTAGAATACTACCTATATACTATTGGGTCAATATCGGGGCGAAAATTAAATCGGTTATCTGATGAACAGCAAAGTTATTTATAGTTCAAGGTTACTTTGGGTAATGTAAATGAAAATCGAAGTTATTGTAAAATCATTTCATTTATTAATTAATAAAATATATAATACAAAATAAATAAATGCCTTAATACGTTCTGTATAACCTTCATACCATACCCATATTTGAGACGAATATACATATTTGTGACGCAATAGCAAAATAATAAAAACAATATTCAAAGATTACTTTTGAGTTTTTCTTCTCTAATCAGTCACTTTCCTAGCTTTTTCTTGAGGTTTTCAGCCAGTTTGTTCAAAAACTCGAAAGTTTCGTAGTAGTCTTTCCTTTGTACATTGTTCATGCCCTTAATACAAATTGCCAGATCCTTGGTCATGATGCCACTTTCGATAGTTTCGATGCACACTGCTTCCAGGGTTTCTGTGAATTGCTTGAGCTCATTATTGTTATCCAACTTGGCACGGTGTAAGAGACCCCTGGTCCACGCAAAGATAGATGCGATCGGGTTGGTGGAAGTTTCCTTTCCTTGTTGGTAGAAGCGGTAGTGTCGAGTGACTGTACCGTGGGCGGCCTCGGCTTCTACGGTCTTACCATCTGGGCAAATAAGCACCGAAGTCATGAGACCCAAAGATCCGTAACCCTGGGCAACAGAGTCCGATTGAACGTCACCGTCATAGTTTTTGCAAGCCCAAACAAATCCACCTTCCGATTTCATGGCATAGGCGACCATGTCATCGATAAGCCTGTGCTCGTACCAGATACCCTTAGCTTCATATTGCTTCTTGTACTCCTTTTCATAGATTTCTTGGAAGATGTCCTTAAAACGACCATCGTACTTTTTGAGAATAGTGTTCTTTGTGCTCAAATACAGAGGGTACCCCCTGTCAAGAGCGTATTTGAATGACGAGTGAGCAAAGTCGATGATGGAAGCATCAGTGTTGAACATGCCGAGTGCTACACCAGGCCCCTTGAAGTCATTGACGACATGTTTAATTGTTTCTCCACTGGGAGAGGTCCAATTAAGCTCCAGTTTTCCTTCTCCAGGAACAACAAAATCAGTAGCTTTGTATTGATCAGCGTGGGCGTGACGACCGATTACGATTGGCTTTTCCCATGGAGTAACAAGACGAGGAATGTTTTTGCAGATAATCGCCTCCCTAAATACAGTTCCTCCGAGGATATTACGCAGAGTTCCGTTAGGGCTCTTCCACATTTGCTTCAAATTAAATTCTTCGACTCGCTTTTCATCGGGTGTAATAGTGGCGCACTTTATACCGACATTGTACTTTTTTATGGCATGGGCGCAATCGATTGTCACTTGGTCATTAGTCTTATCACGGTTTTCAATTCCTAAGTCATAGGTATGTAATTCAATGTCTAAGAAAGGTAAGATAAGCTTATCTTTAATAACGTCCCAGATGATCCTGGTCATCTCATCTCCGAGTACGTCGACAACGGGTCCAGCCTTGATCTTTGACATTTTGCAGGTTCTGAAATAAAATAGAAAGTGCCAAATTAAATAATTACTTCATTCAGTAGGTAGTTAATTGGCGGGAACTTATCAATATTATCGTCACTTTTATAGAAAAAAGTATAATGTAAGTAGTTTATCCGTTATACCCATAGTTATTGCTTGGTTAGAGTTAGATGGCGCTGTGTGAATTGTCCACGGAAGTAATAAGTACTACGTACAACTGGAATGTGCATTCAGTAGGTATTTCTGTGTATACAAAAATACACTTAATGCTAAATAGAGAAGGATTTTATTTGAAACGCAAAGATCGGCGAGCTACCTGAGACGGCAAGTAGAAGGTGAGTGTGTCCTTTGAGTGTGCATCAGTTGCCGATTCCCTGGACTTTTTGAGACAAAGTGGCAATCCAATATTCTGACACCCTGACTACTTACCTAGATTTTAATAGAGAATCTTACGCGGGTGAAACTGTGAAAATTTAACTTGTTATTGTTAGTTTGTTGTCTATTACATCTGTATATGAAGTAAATATTGTAATGCTATCGACGTTTTATACTTAATTTCTAAGGTTCAATCAAACTTGTGTTAAATTATCCCTGGTCATTACACGAAACGTAAAATCAAAACTAACAAACGCTTAAGCATTTATGAGTTACCTACTTTAAAGAATAATAACAAATTTTATAATAAAAAATTATTAGAAAAAAATTATTGTTTTCAAATATTTATTTGGTCACCCTAATAGAGTAAAATAAAGAATTAATAGAGAATGAAGAAGAAGAAGACCTACTATCTCATTCGGATCGTTTTTTAGTAGCAGTGCACATTCCAGTTGTACGTAGTACTTATTACTTCCATGGAATTGTCGAGAGTATTTGTTTATGTATAGAGAAATCAACATCTGCAAGCAATCTTTAGGCAACAGAATAAAATTCAAGGGATAGTTTGAGTGAGCTGTGTGATTCATAAAATATCACAGTTATCTTTATGAGTTTTCTGAAACAACCATGATCTGAAAGAGTTACTTATTGTACATCACATAAAAATCAAACTAATAGTTAACAAAACCAATATCAAGTCTCTATGGCATGTTGAAATTACTTACAACTATAAGTGTATTTTCACACTTTTGAATATGATAATTGATTATGATCATACAACGACACTACCAGTGAGATCGACATAACAAAACAAAATTTGGATTGTGCTGTTATGAAACATTAAATAAAATTATTTTCTACTACATATCTCTAAAGTGGCCTTGACACCAGGAGTCCTAACCTATCTAAGTGAATGACTATATTACGTACAGTATGTATATACAATATAGTATATATTAAATGAAAATGGTGTCTTAAATCTTTCCAAATACATAGTACTCACACATATGTCACATGGGGATAAATTAGAAAATTACCGAGAAAATAAACAGCACTTTTAATTGAGTATTTTCTAAAACATTTCATTTCACTACAATCTTGCCATTGCAAACCCTGTAAATTAGAAGGAAGCTTTGAAGTTTACATCTATTTATTGATGGTCCAAGAAGATGTAGAACTTTTGTCTTGATGGAATATTATATCTTGATATGGGGAAAATAGTTTTTTCGGATTTAAAGGGCTTTCATGTCAATAATCTAATAGATTAAGGAAAATTTCTATGTTGCCAAATTATTATTAAAGGAACATTAAGTAAGTAGATATTATATGGCATGAATTGGCTTGGCTGTAGCTAGCAGAACCAAACTAAAAACATGCCAGCTCACAGTTTATATTTTATTCATTCCAGTGGGAATTTGGAAAAATTATGTAACCTATGTTACTGAGGGATAATGTAGCATTCTAATTAATGGTGAAAGAATGTTTTAAATCAGTCCAGTAGTTATTAATTCGTTACAAACATAGCAAAATACAAATCTTTCCACTTTACATTTAGACTTGCACCAAAGTGTGAAACATATTTTAACATGACCAATTTTTATTAATGTGACAGATTTTGTTGCTTTGAAAATTGAGTTAAATGTGTTTAGGCTGGTAAATATATTTATAGCTTTGGTGCTAATTGCCCTAAATCCAATATTGTAAACGTGCAATTGTGTTTGTTCTTCCTTCACATTATAACTGAGCAATGCATCCCTATGAATGTAATTTACTGTTCCACACTAAAGCAAATTTTTATAGATGTAGTACTTCAAGCACATTCCATCTACAATCAGTTCATTTAAGAGTATTATGTACAGCTTAGTACTTTTACAATAAAATTCTTGCCCATTATTAAAATTTCATAAAAAATTAAAATTCATGTGAATATCATACAGCAAAAAAATTAATAAAGAAAACATTGCTTCATGTGAAAACGAACAGAAGCTAATTAAAAACAACAAAAACGGAAAAAAAACTACAAACAATTTAACTCCAAGCAATGTGGAAAAGGTACAAGAAAACCTTGAATACTGATTTGGTTGTGTTCACTGAGTACAAAGTTCAAGTAGGCTTTCCATAGCCAGAGATTACTAGGTACTACATTATCAGTCACACTAAATATTATTACTACACAAATGCATGTCACATTCTCATTTCTAATTTTCAAAACTTACAGAAATTAATGAAGAGATGAGTTACTGATTACACAATTTACTTATTGGACTAATCACTTCAGAGCCGTCGTTCTCTTACGCTCGTTTTCAAGGTACTGAACTGAACTACTGACGTATTGACTGATAAGTTGATGTTCAGCAATGAAATGGAATTACAATTGAGATTTGCTATTTGCTACCCAGACACGACAGCGAACTTACGAGTGTTAATAAGCAAATTGACCAAATATAGTGACGAATTATTATGTATGAAATTATTACGGTAAATTGTAATTCTACTGTGAAAATGAATCTACCAACTTACCTCAAGAGACCGACGCTGTTTTATTTAGGTAATACCGTATAAAACGTCGTCCGAGGGCAAGAAAACTAATATAAAATACAAAGATAAAATAGTTTAACGTGAACCAAATCAGATTTTCGTCCACTCCACGTATCAACTATCAAATGTCAAAACAGTATTGCCAATATTGCCATTATAAAGTAAAAAAGGGCCAAATAGCTTCACAATAATCTAGCTTTTCACCCGCGACTTCGTTCGTTCGTTTCATAAAGTGGCCTATGTCACTTAATCTCCAGCCCTATAACAATTTCCATGAAAAAAACAAATATTTTCATGCTAATATGAGAAAGAAAAGAAAACATAAGAATTCTATCCATAAAAAAGAAGGATCGCCAGCTAATTGTCAATTATTTTAGTAGTGGCATTTTTAACGATATTGAAATTGTATTTAAGCGTCATTTTTGAGAATGCTGTGTTCTCCTATAATTATTGGAGCATTTGGGTTTGTCTCAAAATAATTGTATTGTTACGCACATGCAAAGTAGCGTTACGCACATGTTTTGTTACGCACATGTATAAATGATAAGTTCATGTCAACATAAAGGCTATGTTCACAATGAAACAATAAATTGTGAAATCAAACAATTTCTTTAAAAAAACAGTGGGCATGTAGTCTTCATTTAATAAACTTGGTTTGTAACGTCCGAACATAACTAAATAATCACTGCTAGGAAACCGCCTACGATGGTCCGTGCTTAACGTTAAACGCGAATTACTCGTAAAAAAGCCGTATTAAGTGCCATTTTTTTTATGTTTCGTAAAGCTGAATATCTTCCGAAGTTTTTAAAAGCTGTTTGAAACCTGCAGATCCATCTCAATTATTTTTTTACCGACTTGAAGTTTTGCAGAGACTTCGCTGAAGTGCCAATTTTAACCTTTAAGTTAAATTTAAACCATGTTTCATATCGTCGAGGGACGTCCATTTTTTTTAAATAGTAGCTGATATTTGCCTCATTATCTACCACAAATAAGTTTTTTAAATAATTTGAAACATAAAGAGAAAAAAAATCGATGCTGGGTGAAAAATTTCGAAAAATTTATTAAATGTTTAATAACTTCTAAACTACAAAAAATCGCGGAACATACGTGGGGGTGATTTGAATGCCCCCTGACACGGAGCATCCAAATTTTTCTTTTGGATGTCACCCGTTGGGCCACACTGTATGTATACATCGTTGAGAGAAAAAAATCTTATCGGAGTTATTTCAGTTTTTATCATTGACGGCCCATGGTGGACAAGGTTTTTTTGTATGAAGACTCCTTCCACGCTGGACTGGGAGTGTAAGAAAAACTTAGAATGTGCCAGCTGCCTACTCTTCCCAGGCATACTGTAAAAATCAATAAGTGGGACGTGAGGGTCTTGCTGTATCATGTGCGAAAGGCTGACCACCTCTCACCATTACACAACATGTTCCATCTAATAACCCTCACCGTTGGTGTCAAGCGTGGCATTGGGTGGTTTTCTGGAACCACTGATTCTTTGCCTACCCCGTTAGGGATTGCAGGTGTGAGCGTATGTAAGATAAATGCATTATTGGATTTACTACGAATTAAAACGCTTAGATCGGCGGATCAACACTGACATGTATTTCTATTAACAAGTCTGTAACCTAGGTGACACACTGAGCTATATCAAAGATACAGCCAACAAACTCCTCCTGTCTTGGATATACTGGTCTAATTGTGTAGTCCCATGGCTGCCCTCAGGGTATTGAATCTTGGCCCTGGTAATCCTTTCGTTAGAATGTCCGCCTCCAACTCAGTGCTTGCTAAGTACTCAACCTTTACGTCCTTTAGTTGTCTTATGAAGTGTAACTTGGTGTCAATATGTTTTGTCTTACTTCCGACAACTGGATTTTTGGTTAGTTGGATAGCCGCCTGATTGTCATTAAGAATTGTTATGACTTCCTGTTTCATTTTAGAAATAGAGTTGATCAGGCGTTTCAAATGTATGGCTTCCTTAGCTGCCTCTGCAATACTGACGTATTCAGCTTCCGCTGTAGAGAGTGCCACTGTCTTTTGTTTTTTACTTTCCCAGCTTACGGGTGCGCCAGATAATTTAAAACAGTACCCGCTGTATGATCTCCTGTCCAATTGGCAGGATGCAAAGTCGGCATCAGCTTGGCCATATAATTCTGTATCAATTTTCAGATATATGAGCCCAATGTTTTTAGTTCCTTTTAAATATCTGAGAATTCTTTTGGCACTTTTGAAATGTTCCTCTCCATAGCAGTTGTTGTATTGCGATAGGGTGCTAACTGCGTATGCTATGTCGGGCCTAGTTGCTATGGCCACATACATAAGCGTTCCTATCAATTGTTGATATGGGAGCTTCTCACTACATTTATCGTTCTTTTCCAATTTAAGATTGGGTTCAATCGGTGTTACAGTCGGTTTACAATCTACCATACCAAATTTCCGTAAAGCCTTTTCTATATACTTTTCTTGGTATATCTTTACTCCTCCACTCTGTTCTCGTTTGATTTGCATTCCGAGTAATAATTCTGGTTCACCCAAATCTTTCATTTCAAATTTTTTGTTTAATGTAATCTTGATATCTTTCAGCAACTTGTCGCTAGAGTATGCTATTAAAAGGTCATAAACATAAATCGCAATAATAACTGTTGCTCCTCCTTTCTCTAGTCGATATAAGCAGGGATCGTTTTCATTTTGAACAAAACCCATGTTTTCTAACTCTGTACTGAGTTTTATGTACCATTGTCGTCCTGATTGTTTGAGACCGTACAAGGCTTTCTCTAGTTGACAAACTTTATCCCCCTTAATTGCTTTCATATCCTCAAGCATTTTCTTTGCTTTATGAAAAGTAGTCAGGTCATCATTGATACTTTCTTCTATCATTATTTCTCTAACGTACTCATCTAGATAATTTGGAAGCTTCATGAAATTTTTCTCATCCAGTACGCCATTCAGGTACGCTGTAGTCACGTCCATTTGTTGGAGTTTCAAATTTTCTGCTACTGCTACTGCTATGACGCTTCTTACGGTGCTTAATTTTGCAACTGGTGAATAGGTTTCATGAAAATCTATACCTGGTCTTTGAGTAAAACCTCTTGCGACGAGTCTGGCTTTTCTAATTTCCGTATTTTTCGGACCTACTTTCTTTCTTAATATCATTTTGAAATCGACTAATTTCATATCTTTCTCGCGTTTCACGATTCTCCATGTTCCATTTTTTACGTGAGCTTTTATTTCCGACTTAATAGCATCATGCCAGTAATCGTCATCTTCCTCATCTTCATCAGAAATACAACTTATTTCATTCAAAATGTTCGCTTCTTCAACAGTTTTCGTTTCATAATCTCTTGCCCAAACCGGAGGTTGTCTCTCCCTGTGAGAACGTCTGAGATTATCTGAGTCTGTTTCTTCAGGTGTTTCAGGCTCATTAACGATTTCATTTTCAGATTCTTCATCACCATCCTCATCAATGGATTCATAATATTCTTCTGATGGGGATTGTTCATGATCATATTGTGTTGAAGAATGAGGTATTTCAATTTGAGGACAATTTTTATTCCTAATTTCAATTTCTATGCTCATATCTTTTTCTTTTTTCTGACTATTTTGAGCATCATCTTTCTTTTTATTTTGCTCATAGAACATTTTGTTTATTATTTTAACGTCTCTGGTGACAACTACAGTCCTTTTGCTTGGAATGTATATTCTATAACCCTTGGCACATTTGGCATAACCCACGAAAACACCCTCAGTTGCCTTCGGTTCAAACTTCTCCCTTCTCTTCTTTTTCAAAATAAATGCTTTTTGGCCGAAAATATGAAGATGTTTACCGGATGGCGTTCTTCCCAACCATTTGCGGAATGGCGTGTCTCCATCCAAAGCCTTTGCTGGACATCTATTAGTTAAATAATTAGCTGTAGCAACAGCGTCTGCCCATAAAGCTTCAGGAACGTTTGCGTCTAGCATTAGACATCTAGCCTTTTCAGTTAACGTTCTATTTCGCCTTTCTGCCAAGCCGTTTTGCTGAGGAGTGTATGGGGTGGTAAGTCTGCGCTGAATACCGCATTCTTTTAAATAAACATCGAACTCGTTGTTACGATATTCGGTGCCATTATCCGATTGAAGAAATTTTATCTTTTTATTCATTAGATTCTCCACATGGTTTTTATATTCTTTAAAAGTCTCAAATACTTCGCTTTTGTGTTTGATAAAATATACACAGCAATACCTGGTAAAATCATCAATGAAAGTTACAAAATACTGTGACCCTGCTAATGTTTTATGCTGCATAGGTCCACATACATCTGTGTGTATAACTTCTAGAGCCGCTTTAGTTTTAATGCCTGCTGAGGAATGGAATGGCAATCTCGACATCTTGCTTTTAATGCATGTTTCACAGTCGCCCAATTTTTCTTTTTCTCCAATCTTAAGACCACCAATTAGATCTGATCTGGACGCTGCCTTTAAATCAGATTCATTCAAATGTCCGAGCTTCTTATGCCACTGCATTATGTTTCTTTCTTCCTCACTATTTACTGCATGCGCTCTATCACTTCCATCAAATTTCACGTAGTACAGACCATTCTGTCTTGCTGCTTCCTGGATTATCTTACCATTTGCATTTTTAATTTGAGCTTTATCCTTGAAAAATGTTACGGTATAACCATTATCTGTTATTTTGCCAACTGACAATAAATTTGTGGATAATTCGGGAACGTATAATGAGTCGTTTAGGTTACATGTTTCCTTTTTGTTCTTCAATCTTATACGCCCTTTACCTTTTACTGAAGTAATATGTTTATCTGATGCAAGCTTTAATATACCTGATGTTTCATCGACATTTTCAAATATTTCTTTATTACTACACATGTGTGATGTGCATCCACTGTCGAGACACCATGTCTCTGCATCTAATTTTTGTGCAGATGTCATGCTTAAATGTACATTAAAATTCTGCTCATCATTTCGTTCATTTACTTTCACTTTCATTGTGCAGTCTGCAGCTTTGTGTCCTATTTTCTTACACTTGTTGCATCTATATTTGAACTTGTTTTTGTTATTCGAAGTTCTTTTGTTTTTGCTGTAGAATGCTTCAGAATTCGAATTTTCTCTACCTTCTGTGTTCTTTCTAGCTTCACTTTCTTCAATTATTTTCACCTTTAATGTTTCAGGGTTTGGCAAGCTATCTCTCGACTCAATGGCGATTCTGAAGTTTTCGTAATTCTGTGGCAGGCTATAGAGCATCATGATGCTGAGTAGTTCTGGGTGAATGTCAACGCCCATGTTTGATAATTTATCTACAACATCCATGAAGTTCATAAGATGATCCTGCACATCTTCACTATCAGACATTTTCTTGAGAACGAGTTGCTTCAACAGTGTTGCCTTACGTGCTGGCCCAGAGCTCGCATGAATGGATTTAAGTTTATCCCAGACTTCTTTAGCCGTCTTACATCCACTTACTTGTTTAAGCTGCGATGGGGACATCAGCAATAGGATTTCTGACCGCGCCTTCATATCCACTTTCCGTGTCGCATCGTCCGACACAGAAATAGCCCCGCTTACATATTCCCATAGTTCTGCTTTAATAAGAACAGCCTGGGCCTGAACACACCAAGTGTCATAATTATTTTTGTCAAGCGGATCAATTCTGTAGTGTGAGGTCATTTTGTCCCAGTACTAACCAGAAGTACTATTTCGAAATAAACCTGCGTTAACCACGCTCTGCTACCAATTTGTAAGATAAATGCATTATTGGATTTACTACGAATTAAAACGCTTAGATCGGCGGATCAACACTGACATGTATTTCTATTAACAAGTCTGTAACCTAGGTGACACACTGAGCTATATCAAAGATACAGCCAACAGCGTATGTATGTATTTATGTAAGACTAAAAAAGTATCCTAATTTTTAGCACAGAGCCCTATTTATGCGTTGTTTCGAATTCTATTTATGCTTATCTGGTAGTAAATACTCAAATCTTTTATTTATTATGTATAACTTTTTTGAAATTAACATCTCTCTTTTCCTTAGTGTTAATCTTTCATACCCATTTTCTCGGTATGAAAGATTTAACACTAAGGACAAGATTTTTTTGCAAATATACAATAATTATCTTGAGACAGACCCATACACCAATTTCTTTTATGTTGTAAAATGACTCCACTGTTGGAAATCCTAGACTAAATCAAGGCCCGCGATAGAAGCTATGCAATAGCTTAATAAATAAATAATAATATTAACGACGCTATCTGTTATGAACGAGAGGATGGATCAAGATAATGTCTGAGGCAAAACAAATCGACTTGTACTCTTTCTCTAACCGTGACATTATTTTAGTATGTAATTACTGCGTATATTTTGGCAACACCAAAAATGATGGCCGCTTGATTGATTGACTGTAAATAGTGTTTTCGGATTTTTATTAGAAAAAAATCGTAATTTATGAAGCAACGTCCGAAGAAAACATTGTCTAGATGATAGTTTGTTAGTGAAACAAGATGGTGATACAAAAGAATTGGAATAATGGAGAAGCGTCGCAACAGAATTCCGCTTCAGAAAGCTCATCTTCAAGCACGACTTGGAGCTTCCAAGCTCCTGTGAAAACTGTAAGCATACGTGCTGTCGCTCCTCCCAATGTTCAAGTGGTAAGTATCTACACAATTTATTATCGCTTTCCCACCATTTTTGGAATCTAAATAAAACTGAAATCTTAGCTTGAGTTAGGCTGTATTTGAGCGACCCTTGCCTGTTGGAGATATCTAAAATTTCTTAGTCGATCCTAACATGACCCTCTGACCATAATTTAACAATATGAAGCTTAGTGGTTAATCCATGCCCGTAATAATGTTATAATTATAAGGCTTTGGTTTTATTAGCCAAGAAAAAGAAATCATTTATTCAATCTTCAATTATTCTTAATTGCCTTTCCAAATTGAATGTAAAGTCTAATATTATTGTTGCATTTATTCTATTATTCTAATTTTGCATTATTATTATAATTGTTGCAGAAGCCACCAGTGACTCGGCAAATTGCAATAAATACATTAGCAGCCATGCATCGGCGGTTTAGTCTGCCCGGCCCCATGCAGCCACATTCCAGGCCAATAGCAGAGTTCCGTGCCAGTGCCAATAAATCCCTGGACATGTTGAGACAGACTGTTCAGTCGGCTGTCACTAGAGACATAGATCAGGTCATCAAGAAGTACCTGGAAGTTAGTAATTGTTACTATTTTGATATATTTTTATATTCCTATAATTTTGATACTGAATTAAAGTAAAGACCATTATTAATTATTACCATTATTACCTAATACAAAAACTTAATTATTTATCTTCTTCTTCATCAGCCCATATACGTCCCCACTGCTGGGGCACGGGCCTCCCTCAATAACATTTATCTTAGTATTTGCAAATTTCCTGCTTTCAGAAATTCTTTGTTCCTGCTGTAAACAATATAAGACTGAATTTGGGAGATGAATCTGTCAGTGAAGATCAGGTAAGCATCAATTAAAGCTTATCATTTTAAATAATTAGATGATTACATTAGAGCAGTGGTTCCGAACCTGGGGGTATTTACCCTCATGGGAGTAAATCAGATATTCTGTGGGGGTAACAAAGAGACTTAATGTAATAATGTAATCCTAACAATTGAGACTTAATATAATAAAATACGTTTTACCTCTTTAATGATAAATAACGGCATTTGTAAATGCAAAACGATACGAACCATCACACTTATTATTTTTACTAAATGTACTGTTTATATAAAACACGTTAAAATTATAAGACTTGAGTGCAGTTTGTGATTAATATAGATATTTGTATTTGCTTATAATGATAGCATTTTAAGGCCGGGGTAAAATTATTTTTCCTAGTAAGTCACAGGGGTAACAATATTGAAAACGTTGGGAATCACTGCATTAGATGCTCTAAAAATATGTTTTTTTTCAAAGCTAGTTTGTTATGTTTAGTCTGGTACTTCGTGAATAGACATAGAGTTTGAAGAATTTCTATGTACCATTACAGGGGGGGCAAAAATCGCCCCTTCTCCCTTCGTACATATGATTTTATCTGGTTTTAAAAAAGGATCAATGGGCTATAAACAAAATTTTAAAATGTTCTTTTTTGTGTTAGTCAGATTAGGGTTCTACATTTAAAAAAAAATAACTTTGTTGATTTCAAAAAAAAATAATTTCTATACCTTTCACTTCGCTACACTACTCCTCTACAAACCCAAAGATTCGATTGCTCTTCCACTTTAATTTCCTTTGGCAATGAAAGAAAAAATTTGAAATTGTTGTCAAAAAATGTGTTGGAATCTACTTTCCAACACAAACTTTTTTAATTAAGTATTCTCTTTTTAAATGTTAAAAAACTAAAAATAAAATAAAATATTGGTAATTATACCTCAAAGTTTTCTAACTATACATAAGTAAGTAGAAATAATTGAATAAAAGTAGCACATGGGTACTGCATCTCACCAACAGAAAAATAAATAAACATTAATTATTAGTATTATTACAATATTCTATTGGTAATACACAAATACGAGTAATAGATCTAGTATGAGTATGCCCATTTGCAGTTTTAACTTCTACTGCTCTCACAATATTGTCAGACCCAGGAAATACATTAATAACTCTTGCCATTGGCCAATACATAGGAGGAGTATTATTTTCACGTAATATTACAAGTGTACCTATTTGAATGTTAGGAGTTACATCTCTCCACTTAGGTCTTGATTGCAAAGTATTTAAATAATGTTTGTACCATATTTTCCAAAAGGATTGGTACATATTAGTACATAGTTTCCAAAATTTAAGTCTGTTTTCAGGAACTTCTGAAAAATCTGGTTCAGGGTAAGAATTTAAAGCTGAACCAATCAAAAAATGCCCTGGAGACAAGTAGGAAAAATCATTTATATCATTAGATAATGGAATTAAAGGTCTACTATTTAACACCGCCTCAATTCTGCACAAAACAGTATTCATTTGTTCGTAGGTTAACAAAGCCTTTTGTACAACTCTTTTTAAGTGGTATTTCACACTTTTTACAGATGCCTCCCAGAGACCACCAAAGACAGGTGAATAAGCGGGAATAAAATGAAACTTGATACCTTTTGCAGAGGCATAATCTTGAACCTGTGTTTGATGTTCTCTGGAATTCTGGAACTTAAAATAATCGTCTAATTTAGTCCTTGCACATTTGAAAGTTGATGCATTATCACAATAAATTTCTGTCGGCAATCCGCGACGAGAAATAAATCGATTGAGGCAAGCAAGAAAAGTTTCCGTTTTTATGTCAGAAAGAAGTTCTAAATGTAATGCTTTTGTTACAAAGCAGACAAAAACGCAAATGTAAGCAGGTGATTCAATTGATCGCCTCAATGAAGATTGTTTGACTTGTATCGGACCGGCAAAATCAATTCCTACTTTCTGAAAAGGACGACATGCATTTACTCTGTCATGTGGCAAGGAACCCATAAGTTGTTCTGACATGTTCTTTTTTAACTTAAAACATATAATACATTTATGAATTACCTTCTTTATTTCACGAATGCCATTGACAAGCCAAAAATTTTGGTTCAAAGATGCAAGAACAAGTCTTTGACCAGCATGTAAATTTTTTTCATGTTCTCTTTTTATTATTAAATCAGTTATTCGAGAACCTTTAGGTAAAACTATTTGATGTTTCTGAGAAAGGGGTATTTTAGCATTATGCAATCTACCTCCTACTCTGATTACACCTAGGTCATCAATGAATGGAAATAGTGGTTTTAAAGAACTTGAGACCATTTTTTTGGACTCTAAAGAATGAATTTCATTTTTCATATATTTTTGTTGTTCATACTTAATTATTAATGATAAAGAAGTATTTAATTCATTACTTGAAATGAAATTATGTTTAATTTGACCCAGTTTTGTGCGAGTGTTACGACAAAAACGCAAAACGTATGCAAGAACTCTTTGCATGCGATTGATATTGGAATACTTATCTAAAAAATCAAGACATAACAGAGTCTTGCTTGAAACGGTACAAGCTATCGAACAAGGAAGCTTGACATCCTTCCTAACCTCAGGAAGGTCTTCAAATTTGGGAAGTTCAACTGAAAAAACTTTATACTCACTCTTATGAAGAGATTGTGGTGCAGACCACCAGAGCGAATGATGCTCTAACTCGTGTGGTAGCACACCTCTGCTGAGACAATCAGCTGGATTCTCATGGGTGCGTATATACGCCCATGTGTAGTTTTGTGTAAGGAGTGAAATTTGCTTTACCCTGTTAGCCACATATGTATTTAATTTAGTAGCATTCGTTTTTATCCAAGCTAAAACGATTTGTGAATCTGAATATAAAATAATATCGTTTATATCCTTTTTTAATGAGAGAGTATGATGAGCCCTCTTTGTTAACTTGGCAAGTAGTAAAGCAGCATTTAGCTCAAGTCTTGGCACCGTAAGCTTTTGGTTTAGTGGGTTAACTCGCGATTTTGAGCAGAGCAAAGAAATGTGAACATTACCTGATTTATCGACCACTCTTAAATAAATACAACAGCCATAAGCAGTGCTGCTTGAGGCATCGGCAAAACCAACCAACTGCAATTTGACAGCATTATTTAGACTGACATAGCGTACGAGGTTTATAGGTTTCATAATCGCCAAGCTTTCGTAAAACTTTCGCCAAAGTGATTGTAACTCATTGTTAAGCTTTTCATCCCAATCGAGATGAGCTTGCCATATCCTCTGCATAATAACTTTAGCGTTAACGACAAGCGGTCCTGCCAAACCAAGTGGATCATAAAACTTGCTAATGAAACTAAGCACTTCACGTTTTGTTTCAGGTATTTTATCACTTGTTTTGGGTGCAGAAAGCGTTAAAACATCTGATCTTATGTCATAGTTAATGCCTAGAGTTTTCATGCAGACACTATCTTTTTGCAAATCTATCTCATCAAAATATTGTTTACTTTTAGGAATATCATGCAAAATTTCACTCTTATTGGAAGACCATTTATGAAGTTGAAATCCTCCAATTTCTAAAAGCTTGGAAATCTGTTCTTTAGACTCTATTAATTCATCCAGGGAGTCACTCGTTCCTAACACATCATCAACATAAGTCTGGTTTCTTAAAATAAAAGAAGCCCTTGGAAATTCTTTTTCGTATCTATCAGCTAACTCTATCAAGCAGCGAGTTGCCAAATATGATGAACTTTTAAGTCCATAAGTAACTGTATTGAGTTGTATACATTCTAGATTTTTATCTGGAGAATCTCTCCAGAGAATGTTTTGTAATGAACGATATTTTGGATTCATTGACACTGCTCTGAACATATGTCTTATGTCAGTAATAAAAACATATTGCTCAAATCGGAACAGCAATAATATGTCAAACAATTCTTTTTGAACGACTGGACCATTAAGAAGCAGGTCATTGAGAGATACCTTCTTGTTAGACTTCATTGAAGCATCAAACACAGTTCTGCATTTTGTAGTTTTTCTGTCCATTTTTACTACTGGATGATGAGGTAAAAAATAGACTGGATCTGAACTTAAGTCATATGAATTAATATCAATTTTTGAGGCATGGCCAAGCTCTAAATATTCGTCTATAAAATTCTTATAAAGTTCTAGCAGAACAGGATCTTTCTGTAATCTTTTTTCTAAATTGTAAAATCTTTTTGAAGCTAAATATAATGAGTCTCCTAAAGATTCATTTATAGAGTCAAGAGGCAGTTTTAATGGTAGCCCAACTTCAAATGTATTATTATTTAATTGCACAGTTTTTTTGAAAATTTCTTCACAAGATTCAAATTCAGATGATTTTTCTTGAAATATTTGGGGCACACTTTCAGTTTTCCAAAACTGAGCAATGTTGTCATTTAAATCAGTTTCACAAGTAGAACAAAATAAAGATACGACCTTTTTGGCGGGAACACAATGCAGGTTACCCGCTACCACGTAACCGAACTTTGTGTTGAGCAGCGCAGGAGTCGGAGCATTGTGTGCTGATGAAGATCTGGATGACTCTAAGATGACGGCTGGGTCACTCGGTAACAGCACCTGAAATAGTACGTCCGCTCCTAGTAATATATGTATTGTACTAGGCTCAAAAAAGTCTTTGTCGGCAAGTGTGATATCTGATGGCATTATGAAATTTGACATATCAATTTTTTGTTGAGGAAGCTGTGAAGTTATTTTATCAAGGATAAAACATGAAACTTTTGTGCTAAAATTATTTACAAGTGAATGTATCTGAAGTGGTATGTACTTTTTTACATTGCTTACCATGTTGCCAATTCCTACTATACCTGACTCCATGGTTTTTGGTTGTAACTGCAATAAATTTGCAAGTTCTGCAGTCACAAAAGAGGCTTGGGACCCACTGTCCAATAAAGCCTTGCAATGTACCTCTGTCCCATTTCCTGCAATAAGTTTTACCCTAGCGGTAGGCAGAAGTACTTGTGTAATGCCACTGTGTGTCAATAATGTCACAGGGCTTTGTAAATTGTCTTGATGTAACAATGTATTGTGGTCCAATTTGCAGGTGCCACATTTAAAGTGATACCTACATGCACCTGTATGTAAATTGAGGCAAAGTTTGCATAAAGAATTTTTATTTACAAATGATAGCCTATCAGTAACTGACATAAGCTTGAATTTGCCACAAGTGTATAATTTATGTGCAGACTTACATAGTAAGCATGACTTACATTTTGGTGGTGACGTCTTCACTACCGGCTTCCCGGCGGCAGCTGAAGGCTCGTCCTTCAAGGTGGCAGCGCTGCAGGACATCTTGTTGTACTGCTTGCTATGGTGACTGTCTTGAGGTGGACGCTCTGAATTTTCTAGTGCAAGTGCACGCTTCTCTAGAAAGTCAATAAGACTCTTAACACTAGGTTCTTCATTGCGAATTAATTGGAACTCCTTATTGCATAAGAAATCCAGTTTACGCAACACTATGCACAAAACTATAGGGTCCCACTCATTAACGTTGCAGTTTAAATTTTGTAAAGCGGCCAATTGTTGCTTTACAACAGAAACAATTTGTCTGAGATTTTGAGAATTTGAACGGTTAATTTGTGGCATATCTATAAGCATATTTATGTGATCATTTCTAATTTTATAAAGGTTATTGTATCTATGTTCCAAGATCTGAAGACTCTCTTCATAACTCTCTGCTATCACAGGCAAATTTTTGATCAAATCAAGCGGTTCATCTTTTAAAAAGTTTCTCAAATAATAGAACTTTTGAATTTTTTCCAAACGGGAATTTTGATCAACAAGTGACTTAAAAAGTCCTATAAAAGTTCTATATTCAGAATACTTGCCTGTGAAAGGTGGGATAACAATCTGTGGCAACTTTGTTGGCATGGAATGAGAGTTATTCTGTGACCCTTCATTGGAACTACTGTTACATGAGATCTTAATAAGTAATTGCATTATTTTGCTAAGTGTATAAGCATATCTGTCTTCGACAATAGATGCATCTTCGCTGTCATTAGGATCTATGCCAATTATTTGCAAATTAAACTCTTCGTAAGAGTGAGTATAAAGTTTTTTCAGTTGAACTTCCCAAATTTGAAGACCTTCCTGAGGTTAGGAAGGATGTCAAGCTTCCTTGTTCGATAGCTTGTACCGTTTCAAGCAAGACTCTGTTATGTCTTGATTTTTTAGATAAGTATTCCAATATCAATCGCATGCAAAGAATCTTGTGAAGAAATTTTCAAAAAAACTGTGCAATTAAATAATAATACATTTGAAGTTGGGCTACCATTAAAACTGCCTCTTGACTCTATAAATGAATCTTTAGGAGACCTGAATTTGAATCTTGTGAAGAAATTTTCAAAAAAACTGTGCAATTAAATAATAATACATTTGAAGTTGGGCTACCATTAAAACTGCCTCTTGACTCTATAAATGAATCTTTAGGAGACTCATTATATTTAGCTTCAAAAAGATTTTACAATTTAGAAAAAAGATTACAGAAAGATCCTGTTCTGCTAGAACTTTATAAGAATTTTATAGACGAATATTTAGAGCTTGGCCATGCCTCAAAAATGCAGTACCCATGTGCTACTTTTATTCAATTATTTCTACTTACTTATGTATAGTTAGAAAACTTTGAGGTATAATTACCAATATTTTATTTTAAACAAAAGGTTGTATTTTACAATTTGATTTTAATTAATAAATTTTCACAATTTAATTTTCATTTTACAATAATCTGTTTCAAAGCATATTAAATTACATTTTTGTTAATTTTTTAGGCCGCCAACATGTTGGAATCTACTTTCCAACACAAACTTTTTTAACATTTAAAAAGAGAATACTTAATTAAAAAAGTTTGTGTTGGAAAGTAGATTCCAACAAAATGAAATTGACAAATATTTTTTATTTTATTTTCATTAGCTGATGGCTTGCCAAAGAAACTTCCCATCATTCCGTATAGGTGTTAGATTAGAGTAGTGAGATTGTGTAAATTAATATCTTTTTTATTTCTTAGCAGAAAAAGGTTCTTTTGTAGTTTGAGAAATATACCCTTAATTTTCTATACTAATATTATAAAGAGGAAAGATTTGTTTGTTTGTTTGCATTGAATAGGCTCCGAAACTACTAGACCGATTTGAAAAATTCTTTCACCATTAGAATACTACATTATCCCTGAGTAATATAGGCTACATAATTTTCCCGAATTCCCACGGGAACGAAGTCCCGGTCTGAACGCTAGTATATTGTAAAAGGAAACCAAACCGATTTAAAAATATTTTGAACATATCAGACATGGCCTATTTAAAACTCATAATGTGACATTATTAAATTATTTTTTTAAAGATACCTAACTCTTAAGTTGTTTTACCTTATGCTTTGCCCTCAAATATCCATTATACTTTGTTGGAAAACACATCATTTTAATTAATATAATACTATGTAAGATTGTAAGAAAGTGAATTCTAGCTTGTATAGATTTTTGTACCTAGGATTTTTTAAAATGTATGAATGGCCCTTTACCATATAACAGGAAGCCCGGTGAAGGTCTTATCATGGTAAGCAATGACATATCTAGTATCAATACCACAACAAAACACCAATGTCATTGTACAGACAGCAGCACGTCAGGTTACCCATTTGCACTACGAAAGCTACCGCTATTACGAGTGAGATAAGGGCGACGTCAAGGTAAGCATGTACAGCCTGATGTGCTGCCATTTGTACAACTGTCACAAAAGTACTTGTCACTGATTAATCAATGTCCAGCCAAAACGAACCCTAAATTCTATACTTTCGAAATAACCACTTGTCCTCACGGGGTGTCCTTTGGTTATAAAATGTGGTAAAAATTTAAAAAATTTGGTATGGAGGTAGCCGACACCCTTAATTAACACATAGGCTACATAATTTTCCCAAATTCCCACGGGAACGAAGTTCCGGGCGGAAAGCTAGTTTTATATAAAAAAATGTACCCTGTCAAAACAAACTTTTTTTTCAGGTTAGGGCAGTATGTCGGGCGATGTTGGATGCCACGCGCTTACTGTACACTACCCCACCACGACCAGCTCCTTCCCCATACGAAACCAGCGACTCTGAATCATCCAACAGTGTTGATTCAAAGTTTTCCAAGCAAAACAATGTAAGCCCTTTCTTCCATAACATGTAGTTACAGTAGAATCTCACTAATCCGGCACTTCAATAGACCGACACATCCAATAATCCGGCACCCTCCGCCTGCGCCATCCTCACCTCTCCCTACGTCAGACCTCAATAAGTGATTATTTTAAAACCATGTTATTAGTTAATTGTGAGATATTAACATATCTGTATGTTAATATCTCACATGGATACATGGATACAGATACATACATTGTACTCTCTTCATGGAGTGCTTTATTTACTATGAGTTTTTCTATACAATCCAGTAATCCGAACATTCCAATAATCCGATACCGTCTGGTTTTTAATAGTGCCGGATTAGTGAGATTGTACTGTATAATCAAATACGTAGCGAATTTGACTAACCGTAGTGTCTAAATTTTTTAAACCAACAAATGTCCTCTGACTTGGTTAGGCAGCTTTAGGCCCAGACAGTTGACATATTTCTCAATATATTACATTGTAATAAATTTATTAGGATGCAAAATTCAGAATATTATCTATTTCCTTAAATCTGTTAAGATAATAATAAATTCTCTATTGTTTCTCTTGACTCTTCAAAGCAAAAAGAAGCCATTGTTATAGAATACCTAATCTGTCTAACTACCTAACTTGTGGCATGATTTTGAAGGTTCGGTTAAAGAACGTACTCTAGCTCAGCGTAAATAAGATGCGATTCAGTTTGACCGCACACTGTATAAGTACTTTTCTCACAAGTTTTTTATTTAAGCAAATATTTTTATGACAGTTGCAGAGTCCACAGAACAAACGAAAGGAAACAGAAACGGATTCAGATCCGGGTGCGAAACGTAAGAAAATTAAAGAGGAGTGTGATAGCGGGTCGTCATCGCCTCTTCCTTCACCCGCTATTAGAGACCCGGAGAAATGGAATCCTGCCAGACTTACTCAGGATACACTCTTTATTATGGGATCTCACGCTCATAAGGTAACTGAATTTCATACTTGGGTTTGAATTTTGTGAACAGTGACCACTGCCACCGCGGTTCCTTCTTCATTATTATGAACAGTGGGTAAAAGTGTATTGTGTTACTAGCTTTCTGTAAAATGTATTTCATAAGTTGACATACACGTGACATAATTACAATTATGTATGCCTGTTCCATACTAATGCTACGCGATAGAACGAGAGGGCCGAACGAGATACATACCTACAACAAAATTACCTCACGTCTATGACAAATTATCCAGGCCTTCAACTATCTCTTTGCAAAAAATACTGTAAAACCGTTGCTTCGTTATGTCATGGATGAAGAACAAGTATCAAACTTTCATATTTATAATAATAGTTAAGATTCTTTATGTAGGTTGCAGGCAAATTGTATTTTTCGTCCGTTACACAAGGCAGCGCGTTTGTTTGTAACCCTCGTTACTAAAAGATTCAGATATTATTTTAAAAATCTACATCTCGGCAATCATGACAGCTCAGTGTGTATACTGACAATTATACTATTTGCAGACACAGATATTTCGACATTAACAACTAATTTCTTTTATTTCAGGTTTTAGGTCTTGGCAACTCTCGTGGTAGGCTGTACACGAGACATGCGGGCTTACTTCGTTACCCAGCCGACACTGTTGATAAAGAATGGATTGCTAGCCATAACTTAGTGAATGCTGTTGGGGGGAAGACCTATATCATGGTATGTGTTTTTATCTTTAATATACCTTCGTTGAACTAGTGTTGATGTCGACTTACTTGCAGTTTGAGCTTGCAGTCGCCAAATGACGTTGATTTAGCCTCTTTACAGAGAAAATGTTGCAGTAGCAGAGAAAGAAAAAATCAATGTAATAATAGTGAAATAAAAGGCTCCTTATAGCCTACTTGTAGAAGATAGCGTATTGTATTGATTTCACCCAGAAGACCACACAATATCTTGATGCTTCCCTATTTATTTGCTAACATGGTATTTTTGAAAACAAACTAGAAAATAATTTAAAAATGAAACAAAAAATTGTATCTTTGGGTGTGTGAAAATATCTTATTATCCTCACAGGTTTTGGAAGACATTGAAGAATTGGCGACTAGTGAGGCTTACCGACACAGTTCATTGCCTATGCTAGGAGAGCTAACTGGATTTAAAGTACCACCTTTCATGCTTCGGAAGATAAAAGCTTACGTCGCAAAAAGGGCTCTTAGCGGCGAATTGTCTAACGCAGATAGCCCTCAGCCTTCCATGAGCAATCAAGATGATATAAAAATTGACGACATTAAAATTGAAGCGACCGATCATTTCGATAACTTTAATGCCAATCAGTATGTAGGCTCAGACAACAGCAGAGATTTTGCTGAAGTAACAGATATGATTAAAGAAGATCCAGACTTTGCAGACATCAAAGTTGAAGACATTGATGATATTAAAGTAGATGCAATTAAAGATGATGACCTGGATGTGAATAACATTAAAGTTGAAAACATTGATGACATCAATATGGACTGTATTAAAGTCGAAGACATTAAATTGGAAAACGAAGATTTTGGTATCTGTAAACAAGGAGATGATGATCAAAACCATTTAGTCGATGGTTTGTTGGATTCGGATATAGAGTTTTTGAGCAGGAATTTGGGTGATATTGAGAGCGAGGCCGATGCGAGGAAAACTATAGAAAAACTGACTGGAGCCAATGCAGACTCGATTACATTAGTTGGAGATGAGTTCGATCTGGGAACAACATTGAATACCAATGTAAGTTTTTTTCAAGTAAATCCTATTATTATTGCTGAAAACGACAAGCTGAATCATGAAAAAAAAAAAAAACATCTACATACCAAATGTAATTTAATCCCTACTTCTATACTAATGAGAGTGTGTTTATTGTGTGTTTGTCCTTCCCTCGTCGTGATTTTTGCATAGGCATAAGATTTTCTCGACATTGTCTTATAATTTTCTTTTACTTACACATGAAAGTTTACGCAAATAGACACTATACACTCAAAGGCCCCGACTGGGATTCGAACCCAGGGCCCGTCGATCAGCGCAGCGCTACTACCACTCGACCAAACCGGCCGTCAAAACTTATTCTTATGTTGTAAACTTATTCTCGTTTTCCAGTACACAACAACAGCCCAAACAACGAAATGCATAACAGTGGCTTCGACCACTAGTGGGATGATCCACAGCGTGCCAGTGGCCCACATCGCCACGCCCCCGCGCCTCACTGGAAGCACTCTGCATTACTATACGAGCGCCACAGTGCAGCCTTCTGGCCAGAGGACCATTCATCATCTGCCACAAGCCACTGTCACTATACAGAGCATCCCTGGATCTACTTCGCAAATGATTCGCGGGTTAGTATTAACTGTGTTTTTAAAAACGCAGTAAGATTTCAATATGGACATGTGATTGTTATCGTAAGTTTGTATGAAATAAAGTGAAATTTATTTATTTATATTGTAAGCCTAGAAAATCGTGATTTGTGATGCATACACGAAATATTTTTGAATTGCTCGCCTATTATCGAGCGTTCTTTTTATCAATTTAAAAACAAGCTGGTTTAAAACACTCTTCGATTCCAGTGAAGATGTATAAAAGTGGCTACTAGAAAAAAACGTACAATTTGGAAATTAATAGTATTTACGGAAATCAACAAAAGATCACGCTCAACACGAAGCGAGCACGAAGTTCGATCTGTTTTGGAAGAACTGTCAAAATCATATCCACAAAACTTTACAAAAAGTTTTTAATCATTTTTTTCTTTGTGACAGGATTCCAATCAACACCAAAACCGGTACATTTAGCACCGTGATGTCACAAGGCACGGCCAGCATTATCGGCTTCGGCACGCGTACGTCGAACGGCAACGCAACCATCATTGGTACCCCTCAGTACGTCAACGTCTCCTCCAAGTCATTCCCCACCGGTAACATATTACATAATGCTATCGTCTCCAGAAACATCATCAATCGTTCCAACTTAAATGCCGTCACTTCAGGCGTCTCTTTCAACGTGACCACCGTACGGCCGATCCTACACACTACCTCGCCAAAAATAAGCACAGTCGTATCGGCGAGCTCGGGCGATTTTGATAACATATCGACTACTAAAGATATGATTGACAACGCTTGTAATTCGTCTGTGATGTTGAAGAAAGTTTTGACTTTAGGCAGCGCTGGTGCGGCGAAATCGTTTGTGATGCATAACACGCAGAAGGTTTTGTCGACGGGTTTCGCCAGCGGAGCCGCGCCTCCGCCCAATGTTACGATTGTGAGCTCGGGCGCTGGTGGAAATCTTCTCAACAATCCTAATATCAATGCTAATCTCGGCACTGCTACATCTATTGTGAATCCAACGACAGGCACGTTGAGCGCCACGCATGCAACTCTGTCCGCACTTCTCGCGTCCAATGAAACAACTCAAAAGAAAAACTGATATAAGCTTAACCTAAACAATTTGCCAGATTTTTGATCCGAGGCACTTAGCTCTCTATCTAATTAGAAATAGGTCATAAACCTTTCAATTCTGTCTTAAAATTGGTCTTTTAAACTATTCGGTGTTAAGAGTCTATCTTAGCCAAATTAAAATGTATTCGAATTCGTGTCAGTATTAGGATAATGTTACAGTGAAGGATCTCTTATATAGAACTGTTAACGGATTTGATTAGTTAATGAAAGAACATTTATCTACCTCATATATTACCGTGATTTAATTGTGATTATTGATTTTTATATTAATGTAATTCTGTAGTTATTAACGATAACACCTAGTTGCAGAAATGTCTAATAAAGTTAATGTTACTTTAAATACACAAACATAAATACAAAAAAAAATGTACTGTCACTTTCCGTCTTGTTGATGTAAACAAGATGGCATTACTTTAATGAACGTTTCTTCAACTAAGTGTACTTTTAATTATTTAACAATTGCACCAATTGCAATTTTAATTATTTAACAATTGCATCAATTCTTCAACTAAGTGTCTTACAATATTGCTGATAATATCAGAATTTTGTTCTTTGAAAGACTGCCGATTAGTTTAAATTAATTTGTATTTCTTAAAATTACATGCTGCTTTTGGGCTACATAACAATATTTTACTGGCATAATTATGGAGCTATTTCAGAGCACTGCATTGTTAAATAATTAAAAGTTGCTCAAATAATAGTAAACTCAACTGCCAAAGTTATGTAGTGACTTTTTAAACAGAATGTCAAAAATGTAATCAGCCAATTAAAATGCACAAGTTTCCTCAAGAAAAATGAACTAAGAAAAAAAAAGTTTTCATACAGCTAATTCTATCATTAATTTGGATACGTGATGTTTGTTGATTAATTTTCCTTTGGGATTGTTGTTTAGTTAAATGGTCTGACGATGTATTCCTATAAGTACCTGTTTAGATATTTTAGATCTTTCTCTTTGAGTAGTACTGAATTAGGACCTATTTTATAGTTGTACTAGCTGCCCGGCCCCGCGTTGCCGTGGCGCCATCTGTTAGAGATTTACGATTAATGACAACGATCAACATTGATAATCAGTTTATTGTTAATTATAAATTATTAAGGCCATGAATTGAAATAAAAACTATCCTATCTCTCAAGTTGGATCAAACTGCACACGGTGTACAAATTTGATTAAAATCAGTTAAGTAGTTTAGGAGTCCATCGCGGACAAACATCGTGACAGGAGATTTATATATATATTAAGAGATATAGTCACGCTTAGCCTCATATTCGGGATGGTTTAATATTGTGACCGATAAACTCGATAAACTCGATAAACTTGTTTACAGGAATTTGAATCCTGTGAAAGGAAAAAACCCAAAAATATTTTTATAAAGAGCGAAAATTTAAAAAAATATGTTTTTGTATTTGTATATTATTATTTTTTGATGAACTTTCCATATGTTATACTTTTTACTTGATTTTTTATCCATTACTTAAATATTTTTACAGGAATTCAAGTAATGTTTAAAAAAAAATAGACTTTTGTAATTAAGTAAGCTATTATTGCCGTTAATTCAAGGGCTAAATAAAATAACTAAACGTAAATACTAAACCAAAATACAGATGTAAAATGCATGCTGAGACATTTTACTAGTATATTTAAGTTGATACTGCCAATATTTATATTTATGCCATTTTGTACCAGTTAGTTAAGAGAGTGGGTGTTTAGATGTAAGATATGTTGTTATTTATGCGTTTGTTGACTTGCAAGGCTTTAATTTTAATGCATTTTCTGCTATTTGCCGCCTGTTGATAGTTCCATTATATTTCTTGGACTGAAAAAAAGGAACTGTTCAATTTTGTTTTTATTTTGATTGTTTTTTTTTTACTTTAAGTATTAAAATTATACGTTTAGGGACACTTATGAACTCGGCGTACATAAATGAAGTACAGTTTTTTGTTATTTGAATATTTATATTGTTCCATTATTATACAAATAACAAAAGAGAAGGTTAGAATTAAAATGGTACTTAAATTTTAATAAGATCATTATTTTTACTGTTTGTTGAGCAGTTTAATGCATTTTTGGAATTGATGTTCGTTTAAGCTATAATTATTTTTATTTTAGCTGTAATGTAGCAATGCTTTTAAAGCTTTAATTTTGCGTAATTTGTTGCAATATTTTTTTGCTATGTTTTAAGCTTAGCGTGCAATTGTTTAACGCTTTCGTGCAATTTGTTGTTTTATTTAAGTAAGTTTGCGTTGTGTTTATGTCTGGCTATTTATTTGCGTTTTGCCATTCACGAAACTCTTAAAGGTGTTTAAGCTTTATATTGTAAGTTTTTCATCATTTGATGCAAAAAATAGTTCACTGTCCGTGGTCATTCAAATTATAATTTACTAGCCAACTGTTTGATAAACCACTCATCTTACACTATATCAGTCACTATGTTGTTTATGATTCTCGCGATAAGAACCCCTTATGATATGGTTAAAACTACTAAAATCTGTCATTAATCAGAAAATACGACTACTAAGTACGAGTTGAACCACAGGCTCAGTCAGTTTTAACTTTAAATGTCATAAAGATTAAATTTAAGTCCCACGGGAATATTTTTACTGGGAGTAAGAACAACCAAGTAAGACGATCGATTAAGAGATTTTAAAATTTTTAGTTAATCCATAATAGTAAATTTGTGCGAAAAATTGGTATCATACAATGAGCAGGCGCTGGAACAAATAACGCCTGATAAAATAAATACGAATCAAAAACAAATTGTTAAATACTTAGGTATATGTGGTTCAACTTCAAAATGTATTTTTTGAAAAGTGTAATTGGTGTAACTCACGATTTTGTCATTTAGTCATTTTCTCCAAAGCCAAAACGATGTTGTGGTTTATGTCATTCATTACTTACTAAAATTTTAATGGCTTACGGATTTCAGAAGTTAATATATTCATATGTGCTAATGGACTCAGTACCTGATTTTCTGAATTTTAAAAGAAATTCGGACATTTTAATAATTGAGTTAGATATTTTTGACACAATTTATATTACAAAGAAATAAAACAAAAAACAGATACTAATACCAAAATTCCAATACTAAACATTAAATTTCTGTCTGACATAATCTGTGCACCTTGCTGAAATCATTTATTACTACATCATATAAAAACCTTGTTTTAATCCCTTTGAAAAACGTCTCTTGATAAGTATTCTTGATATTTTTGACTTTTAATGCTTTGACGTAATATAGTCAGGTACACAGATTATTCGGATTGGTTATACATTGAAATACGAAGAAATAAATAGAGATGATTCCGATAAGTAAATGGCAGTAATAATGAAAACGTACAGCTAAAAGCCTATTTTATTAGTGATTTTATAGTCGTGTTACGTAACCATTGGTTGTGTTTTATTCGTTTGGGGGTGGGTAAGCTACTAGCAGAGTTTTCATGTTTTATGTTTTGCGTGTCCGGTTAATTAGTTAATTGTAGGTTTAGATAAAAGGTTCGTGTGTTAACTGTAAGGTTTTACAGTTACAAATTACTTCAACTTTAATAGTGATAATTACAGGTTGTTCATACTTTTTACTCTGTTATTTTATTAGTACCAGTTAAGGTATTGTAGGTGTCAGAAATTACATAAAATTTTACTGCTACATTACTTTAACAAGCGTTACTCGAATGATTTAGGATTAAGTTAGGAACAGATAAGTAAGCAGGGCTTGAATAACCGAAAAAATATCGGTTAAAACGGTTAGCGGTATGACGTCATACCTTTAAATTTTAGGTACCCGTAAATAACGGTACCGTTATTTTCCGGTAGCTAAAAATTTCGGTAGTGAAATTATTAGGTAGCGCTAAGTAACGGTATCGTTATTTTTTGTCGTACATAAATTATTAAATAAAGGATTTCTTTCACCCCACCGCTGCCGGCAACGTCGCGCTGGCGTTTTTTCGGTATACCGAAATAATGTCGGTTACGGTAGCGATAAAAAATATTCTGTAAGTGATACTGGTTCAGGATTTTTAATAAAGCTAGGAGGTTTTTATCACCCTGTATAAGTAATAATATGTAAACCAGTATATATCTCTACAAGTACTGTGAAGCATCGCTCGTGTGATGGTCGTAGACTTACAAAATGCATCTATTTTGAACATTGATCAAATGAAAATTGAAGGACGTCATTTAAAAAACCATCTGGCCAACAAAAGATACATCTAAAGTAACCTTGTCTATCTGAATTTTCTACTTAGCAAACCATCTTTATATGTGTCGTACAAATCAATGTAGTTTTCAAAACAGACAAGTACCTAATTAATAGCTAGTTCATTAGCTCACTTTAGTATAATAGAACGGGACCCAAGGAGAATGACTTAATTTCCGTGGGACTTACCTCCGCCATACGAACTACTGGTATGTACTTATTCGGCATATGTTCCTGAACACAAAAAGTGCGGTAGTCACTTTCTGAGGGTATGGAGGGGGTAGCTATGACGTAACAAAGATGGCGGCCAGGCCTATTTCATTTACGCTATATTTAGATAACTACTGGGCAGATTTACTTAAATAGGGTCTCAAATGAAAGATAATTTAATATACATTGTTTTATTCCAAAGATGCATTAGTGTAAACCTAGTAACAAAATAAATATTTTCAAAAAACTACATTTTGTAAAATAAAACTTTTTTTACTGTGTGAAAAGAACAGAAACGTTAGGATTACGGTAATTTAGCTTATTATAAAAAAATTGCTACACTTATCAGCATTCTAATGAACCTAAAAACGTTTAAATCGAGCTATAAACAACAGAACTGCAGTCGTCTAAGTGAGCGTGGGTAGCGCCTAACTGACTACGGTACTTAGATTTTGGTACGAATAATCTTGAAAATAACGTGACAAAACGGCAAAATGAAAAAGCATTACGAACAAGCATCATTCAAAATGAAAAAGTATTATGAACAAGCATCAGGATCAGGCATCATTTTTTTTGTCAAAAAATTTTTCTTAATTTTTGTACGAACTATTTTCAAAAATTCTCGTAACAAAAATAACGCTTCGTATCATATCGAAATAAAACTCTTCATACTTGCACGTACTTGCGTTATATTTCAAAACAAAGGACTCAATGGTACTGGTCTGTACTGATGGACATGAGAGTGTAAAAGTACGCACTCGAGACAGAGGCAGGTAGCTGACGTGTGAGAGTGTACAGCCGCCGTTATATTTTTACATCAGCAACACTGAGATTCATTCCGAGGAATCCCTGCACCGTGCTGCGCCGTGAACTTTGGCACTTTTCGCTTCATTCATTTGAAATCATTTGGTCAGGCCTATGTCACTGTTAGTACCAATAACTGCGAAATGGCGCTGCTATCGCCTTTTAAAACTAAAAAAATAGTTGATGTTTGATATGGGTTCCTTTAAAAAAGTTCTTTAGCTTCATAAGGAGCCCTACATTTTGCTAGTTTAAAAGCATTAATAAAGCTTTTTTTATTTGAATATTTGACCCATTTTAATAAATCATACATAAGTTGAAACAGACTCTTGAGTAGCTGTTGCCTTTATGTTGTTGCTACGTAACAGCTACTAGGTTGGTGCCCTCTAAGTTTAATTTTTTGTCTGTTTTTGGAGGATGATTGCACTTTAAAAAGACAGATAAAAATTCAAATGTAATCTAAATAAAAATGCAAAGCATCTCCTTTTCAGATAACTAGATTATGTAATATGAAATGCTATGGTTAAAGTTACATTACACGAATCAAATGTTTTTGACCCTGATTGATTTTTAGATACATAGTTTCATTAAATAATAAATATACGTACCAGCCCTTCCAATCACCAAAGTCATTTCTGGGGTATCATCCTCATTTTGCTCTCGAAAATAATTATAAATAAACAAATAAATAAACGCTACACACTCAAAGGCCCACACTAAGGTTTTCCCTTGTGTCGTGGGTCCCTTAAAACACACATAAAGAAAAATACAAACACCCATGACCCGAGAACCAACAAATAAATCTTTGACATGCTGCTGGGTAGTAATAACTAACATTACTTAAATACTTAAAAGCAGTAGGTACAGTTTTAAAGTACAGTGTGTAATAAATATGCCTATTGGGTTTCTTCATGGGACAGACTGTCAGCCGACTCACCCTGCACTAGGAATAAATCTGTATTGAAGTGGTAAGACATCTAGTCAGTTCACGAGAGGCAAGGTTATGGTACTTATAGTTGAGTTGTTGTACAACTGAATAGGTACTTCGCTAAAGGCTTAACCTATTTCCAGAACTAGTAAATAAAAGTGAATAGATAGATTCTCAAATATAGACCCATATGTGTTGCCACAATTCCGTCAATATCATGTAGCGCAGAACACTTCACTTTATAATAAATGGCAATCAGCCATTTTGTGAAAAAATTGTGGATAAGAACTTTTTTGAGTGACACCCAGGTGACTCCTTTAACACTCTCATGTTTTCAAAATGGTTCAATGATAATCAATGGAAAAGTAAAAGAAAAAATAAAAATTTTCAATGACTTTCAACGTCTGACCTTTTTGGCGGGAGCTGTCAGGAAACTTGAAAGACTACTATAATTATTGAATTGTTATCTTTTTTGGTGACCCCAGTGTCATTAGTTCATCACACGGTTACACATTACTCTCTCTGCTCTTTGTAGCTGACCCACGTGATGGAAAGTTTTGAATTTAAAAAATTAAAATAATAGATATAGTGTGTCCAATTAAGAATAATACGTAACAGATTTTATGGACTTACCTACTTTACTCAGTGGTTCACCCAGAGCAATTCCGGTTTTCAGTGAAGAGAAATGTGTAAGAAAAGCGAATACTCTTGCCTACTTCATCGAATTGCGTTTTGTCAAAATGTTTTTGACAAACGCATTGTTTCAACAATTGCTCGTCAGAGAGTTCAAGGAGTATAGGATTTGTTGGCGCGAGAAAAGACATCCACAAACTTCTTAGATAACTGTTTCTCGGGAAACAAAAAAACCGTAGCGTTTCACCTGTTGCAGCGCAACCACCAACACAACACTTAAGCGTTTCCATGTTAAAGCAGGTTGCAAAAATAACCTAAGATGAAAAAATCGTCGACGGAGGAGGATTTGTGACAAGAATCTCAACTTCAAACTCAACATAAAATACACAAGCACTCAACTCGAGCTCGCAAGGGTTCATAGAATTACTCTTGAACGATAAAATTGTATATAAAAATCACTGTTCGCCGACCATCGGCTGAAAGAAAAAATCTTCAGCCGATACCTTGTTGTGCCGACAGCTCAATTCGCCGAAAGGACGTTCTAAATATTATTTTTTTGCCGATGGCACGATTTGCAGATAAGCCGGTTCACTGAAAGCTCGACTGAGCGAATTAGCTATTTATCGATAGAAAGAATTGCAGAAAGCACTGTTCATATTTTCATTTACTAATACTTACTAAGCTATTTGTTGGAACATAAGGATTAGTTTTTTTATAATAAAAAGTATCTTATTTATTAATCTAGAGCAGCACATTCCATCAAAATCATTCCGTTAGTTTTAGGCATAGAATAAATAAGGTGTAATTCACATTTGTTTGTTTAGATTTATTATAAAGTAGTCATAAAAAAACAAATATAATTTACAAAACAAATGTATTTATTTTAGATATAAAATTGTTACCAAATGTTGTTGATAGTTTTGACACTCGAAAATATTTTTTTTCACGTACCTACAAAATAAATAACAAAATTTTATATGGAATCAAAGCTAAATGGTAATAATACGGGTTACACATGGCAAAAGATGCTTATGGCAATCATAAAATAAAATAAATATACATGCATTTTAGTCATTTCCGCGACGAAAACTGATAATAAGTACTGCATTTATTTAGCAATGCACTTCAGTAAACGCCTGTGCGAACCATGAGAGCAATCATACATAATACCGTACTTGTACTTGCTCAGTGACAAGACGCCATCATGGAAGTTTGAGGTTATCTTGACATACAGCATGACGTCACAAGATGGCGAATTAAAGGCGATAGCAGCGCCATTTCGCAGCTATTAGTACGAACAGTGTCATAGGCCTGACCAAATGATTTCAAATGAATGAAGCGACAAGTGCCAAAGTTCACGGCGCAGCACGGTGCAGGGATTCCTCGGAATGAATCTCAGTGTTGCTGATGTAAAAAATATAACGGCGGCTGTACACTCTCACACGTCAGCGACCTGCCTCTGCCTCGAGTGCGTAGTACGCACTGCGTACGTTTACACTCTTATGTCCATCAGTACA